>NW_025965323.1:318443-420101 GCF_902806735.1 Myodes glareolus | reverse complement strand
TGTGTGTGTGTGTGTGTGTGTGTGTGTGTGTGTGTGTGTGTGTGTGTGTGTATGTATACGTGCCCCTCCCCATGTAAAGCCACTGGTACAACACCAGTTTTCCTAAGACCCTATGGGCTTTTGTGATCATGTCTTGGTTTGGTATCAGCAGACAGTGAAATAATGAGGCAGGCTTTGTCTGCACAGCTGTTGTCATGCTGGGTGTGTGGATGCTGGCTGTGTAAAAGGCACTCCATAGAAATGTAGGGATGGATGAATTCTACAAAGCCAGCCACTGATCAGGCCTGCAGACTGGAGTGGAGGTGCAGAACACAGGAAGGAAACCGAAGATGTAGCCCTATGTGGTGGTTTGAAGAATAGCCGTCAAAAGTTCATATATTTGACGCTAAATCATCAGGGAGTGGCATTACTTAGAAGGATTAGGATTTGGAGGTGTAGCCATGGTGGGGTAGGTGTGGCCTCATTGGAGGAAGTGTGTCACTGGGGATGGGCTTTGAGATTTTAAGATCCCAAACCAGGTCCAATGGCTTTCTCTTCCTGTGCCTGTGGGTCCTGATGTAGAACTCTCAGGTCCTTCTCCAGCACCATGTCTGCTGCATGCTGTCAGACTCCCTACTCTGATGGCAATGGACTAAACCTTTGAACTGTAAGCAAGGCCCAATCAAATCTTTCCTTTATAAGAATCACCATAGTTATGTGGTCTCTACACAACAATGGAACACTAAGACAGCTTATAGCTCTGCTGTTCTTTGGGGATGACATCTCAGGCTTCTTAGCTGGGACTTTCCGAATTCTTCCCTTCTGCTGCAAGCTCTTACATTCTGCAGTTCCTTATACTTTGCTCCTAATCTGGGCTTTATAGTCTGCTTTCACCAGAAACTCTTTTTGAGGACAGGTCCAGTGATGGAGTCCCCAGTGAGGACCTGGACAGAGGGTCCATGATTGAACTATGTGTTGCACACCATCAACTCTCTTTCACTTTCTTTCTTAATGATACAATATGAAGAAAATAACTGAGTCCCAATATCCAATAAAATGGAAATATCACCATAACCAGATAAGTCTCCCAGAATACAATATTAGCAAAAATATTACTAAAAGTTACTAAACTTTTCACTATTAATGTAGTCTGCCATATTGATTTATTAATTACCTGTTATGAGATCTGGTAAACTGTTTTAGATGTAATCATATTTATTGTCCAGCAGATGTTGTTGTTGCAGAGTTGCGACTAGCAGCGATGCAACCTGTGGCAACTGGAACGGTCCTGAGCTGCTTTAGTTTCCTGCCTTGGTACTGGTTAAATATTGTGAAATATGCTTTGCTTGACAAATTAAAAGCAATTAAATCTATTCCATACATGAAGCAAGAAACCCAGAATCCACAGGCAGGGAGTACAAACCAGAAGCTGCACAAGTTGTTATGCAGCAAGGAACCACGTCAGGGAACCACAACAAGGAATGCAGCAGTTGTGCTTGCTCTTGGGAAATTTCCAGGTTGCTGCATGCAGCAAGCTCAGCTGTGGCAGGGGTTCTACAAAAAAAACCAAAAAAACAAAACAAAAACAAAAACAAAACAAAGCAAAAAAACTCACTAAGATAAAGCGGCAAGCTTGGGAGACTTTCTGGGTCATGGGCTGGCTAGGTCTTTAGGCTATCCACCTGGTACATGTGGAGTCTGAATCCACGTGGGCACTAGATAAAGAAGGTGCTTAAAAGAAATCCCACACCAGCTCAGAATTGAGAATAATACATGGCTATTTATCTAGGGGTAGACTCACAAATCAATATCCTCTGTTGGAATGGAGAACAGCAACTGAATCCGGCAGCCAGAAAAGAGGCTAGACACACACTTTATACCAGCATAAATAGTATAAGTTATACATAAATAGTATAAGTAATAAATAGTTACTGGGCAGGTAACTGAAAGGCTACTGAATATAGGATTTCCTACAGCACACAGCCATCTGTAACTCCAGTTCTAGGGAATCTGATGCCCTCTTCTGGCCTTTGCAAGCAACAGGTACACATGTTACATACAGACAAAAACACGGGCAAAATACTCATGCACATTAAAGGTAAAAGTCAATCTTTAACAATATATTAGCATATCAATTACACAAATTAATTGGTTTTACTATTATGTTTTCATATTTGTGTATAAGAATTTTGGTCATATCAACCCTTCTATCACCTCTCATGTCCCCTTCCCATTCCTTCCAGGTGCTTCCTCTTCATAATTACTCCTTCTCTACCTTCATGTGAGATTTATTTAGAAAGTTATTTTATCCAATGATTCCATTTGGGGTTATTTATAAAAGCGAGGGTTAGGAGCTACTTATAAGAACATGATCTTCTTATTAGGGGTCACACCACTGAACAAAATGTCTTTCCAGCTCCAGCACCATTAACTGCAGATAGATTCTCAGGGAGCTCTGGAGCCTCATGAGCCATCTGCCTCAAAGAAGGGCAGGTTGACAGGCCTGCTCTTGTACAGGAATCATGCAAGTGCTCAGAGCTACTGAGAGTTCAACAGTGCAGCAGCCGTGTCATGACTGGAAAATAGTGGGTTTTTTTTTTTTACATCCTTTCTTCTCCATATTTGTGAAGTTCCTGATTCTTGGGTAAATCTGATTTAGTAAATGTTTTTACACCCATGTCTTGGGCCCATCCTCCTGGGACATTTTGGTGGCCTGGTTGGGTAACTACCACTTGGCTCCAAGGCCTCTCCCTCCTCTGTGGGTTGTGAAAGTTGATGAGACAGTTCATGGGCAGGTGAAGATTTCTGTCTGGCAAGGTTTTGCAGTGATAGCCAAAGCTCCAGACTATAAATCTGAAAGTAATTAGCCCTGTACACCAACAAAGAAGTCTGCAAGTCACCGCTTAACTTGTACCCCAATGTCCTATGACCCCTGAAAAATAAAGATGATTTTGAATACAGACCACCCAAGCCCTTCTCAGACAGACCCGTTTCTGGGGTCAACAGTCTCTTAATTGCATGTGGCACAGAGGGAAGTGAATGAAGAAAAAGTAAACAGGCAGTCATAGTTGACTGTGTGAAAACACCTTTGCAATTGTTTTTTGGATGAGTTCATGGTAAGGGTCCCTCTAAGGGCCATGACAGGAGTTCATGCAAGTGAGGTGTTCAGAATTTTGTTACAATCAGTTCTCATTATTTGCGCAGAAGATAGCATATTGAACTGGTTTCAGATGGTCAAAAGGTCAGTGTTGGGGCCATGGGAAGATGGCTCAGTGGGTAAGGTCCTTGCTATGGAAGCATGAAGTCTGAAATTCATATCCCCGATACCCAGTGGGACACCTGTTCCATGTCCTCAGCAGACTAACCCTACCAATAACCAGAGTGAGACCTTAGTCTGCTCCTTACCTCCTTGGGGATGAGATTTCCTCTTCACACACATGTAAATACAAACAATGACAGACAGGACGATGATGACAGGAATGACTACTTCTGCGATGGTAGATTCTTTGTTATTGGAGAACTGCCTGGTAGATAGAAGCTGGGTGGTGTTCATGGTAGATGGAAGTAGGGAGGGAGATGTAAACTTTATGGTATCTGGGGCCCTTGATATTGATCCTTAAAAAAATCAGGAAAATTATGCATAGAACTAAAAACACACCTCCATCACCACCTTTTCCTCATTCAGCCTGAGGGACTCATGTGTAATAATTGTTGATAATTCCTGAGTAGAGAGAAGTGTTGAGCTGTGTGGACAAAGTTCTTGCAGAGTTTATATCATTACCAAAGAAAACAAATGTCTATCACACCATCAAACAATGTAACATATTAATTGTGGTTAGAATTTTGTGGAATTCGGCTCAATTGGTGGTGTTTAATTGTGCCATAGAAAAATAGTGAAGCCTTTCAAAGTGCTGTGGAGCTGGTGGAAGGGCAGCTATAAAGAAGGAAGAAAAGGTTGGAGGTTGACAGTGATGCATGCAGTATGGGGCCCATTAGCAGGCCATGTGGTCTGGGCCATTGTTTCGTAGGGAATGAGAAACACTGAGGGGAGAGATAAGATAGAGGAATCCTTGTGGTCATTACTATGTCTTACATAGAAAGACTACTAGGAAATCTTCTGCATAGTCTATCAAATTTGAAGGAGTTGCCCCCTGACAATCCAGGTAATACCTACTTGGCTTTCCCTTATGATGCTTTAAGAGTTCCTTGATCCAGTGACTGCAGTCTTTGTGAAAATTGTATTGAGATCTTTTATGAATTGTTCATCATTTATGATACTTCCAGCTTTAGGGGGAGGCTGCTTGTTTGTTTCCTGGCAGCCCAGACTCCCAAAATAATCACACAGAAATTGTATTAAAAAACTCCTTAGCCTATTAGCTCTAACTTCTTATTGGCTAGCTTTTACATCTTTCCATTAGTCTGTGTATTGCCATGTGGTTGTGGCTTATCAGCAAGTTTCAGCATTTCTTTCTGGTAGCAGATCATGGCTTCTCTCTGACTCCACCTCATTTCTTCCAGAATTCACTTTAGTTTCGCCCACCTAGCTCTACTCTTTGCCCTATTGTCACAGGCCAAGACAGTCTATTAACCAATGGTATTCACAGCATACAGAAGGGAATCCCACATCACCTCCCCTTTTCTGTTTAAATAAAAAGAAAAGATTTAACTTTAACTTAGTAAAATTATATATAACAAAACAGTTATCAAGCAAGAATTACAGTTGCAATATTTATATATATTTTATCTTTTATTATGACTAAGGAAAACTATATGTATTCTTCCATCAAAGACTCCAAAAGGATATAATATTACCTAAGTAAGCAGGAAGTGCATTTGTAAGCAACTTCCAAAACTCTAGAATTGACTGCCTGGACAGTCACCCAAAGTTCTGTACTGTTGGGGCATTCATCTTCAGTCTAACAGCCGATAGTACCCAGCAGACTTTTTCATGAAGCAGGAGATTTCAAAGACAGTTCCGCCTATATTAGCAGTTTGTCAGTCACCTTTTTTCTGTGTCCTGCAGAATGTCTGGCAGACTTTTTCAGGAATCAGGAACCTCAAAGGACCATCTTACCTTAGGCAAGTTTAGCATTTCTCTGTGGGTTCTTCCTGTTCAGATAAGCAGTCCTGTGGCTAAGAAACTCCATAAGGAGCCTCTTTGATGCCCATCTTCTTCTTGACGTAATTGATGCTGCCAGGAGCAGTTGTGTCTCATTGTCATTAAAAGTCCTAAGTTCTTAAACATTTTAAATGCCATATTCTGTCGTCTTTGAAAGATTTGGAGAATACCTATCCATCTGAAATACATTTCTGTATATCTAGAAAATCTAACATGACTACAAACTTGACTATATAGATGATTATCTATTAGCCTATATTTCTTAATTATACATTATATTTTAAAATGAGCTACACAAACACAATACCTCCTTTGTTGTTATTAAGCAAATTGTCGCACTCTGTTTACAAACTCCATTTAAATGCTCCATAGCTAAAACTCCTCAGAGTTTGCGCTGGCAGCAAGGCCCAGAAAGCAACAGTTTCAAAACAGCTCGGCTTTTTTTCTGCTACTGCTGAATCAATAAAACTTCTCTTAAAGGAGCATGCCTCTGCTTGCTTCTAGCAAACATCCAACTTTAAGACTAATAAGTTTGTGCTCATATTTGTTGTGTTGAAGATGAAGGAGTACTTTCCACTGATGTTAAATGTCCAGAAGGCACCAACAATTTGTTTGTGTTCATACTGAGAAAGCATGGTGGCCTGTAAAGTGGGCTGACCTGCAAGCCACACACAACACCATCCTGCTTCACTCTCATAGATCCATCACTTCTCCAAAGGTCAGAACTTTCCCACTGGCTTATGAGCCAGGATCATTTCCACATGACTTGCCCTGTGTTACCCACTGGGTCCCACATGCTTCCAAAGTTGGACCAGTGCTTAACTCTCTCACACAGACACACTCACCATCTCATTCCCACATGTGCTCTGCCCTTCCTCTCTCTTGCCACCTGTCTCTGCCTCTGTACTCAAATCTACACTTACTACTGGTCTCAGTTGCCTCTGTTTGGGGTTAATCAACATCTTTCTGAGCTCTTGCCCCAAGTATCCCAGCCTTTGGAACAAATCTGTCCACACTTGAGTGGCATCTGCATCCTTCCCCAGGTCTCCAAAAGGTGGCTTTGTTGTCATTATCATACTGCAGGAAAGGCACTTCATCCACTGAGCACTGCCCTTCACACCAGGACTGCCCAGATGTGGTCCTAGCCTTGACAATGACGTCACAACTAAGAGAGAGTGTATCTATGAGAGAAACATGTAGGTGAGGAACAGAGAGGGAGCAAAAGCCACAGGAGTCATGGTTCTGTGACATCCAGAATTCCTATGAAGGGCAAAAAGGCAGGAAAGGAAGCCTCTAATCAAGATGTCCACCAGTTTCTGGTTCCATATTTCCATACCATCATTGATTGTCTGAGGGTGGTAGGATCCTGAGATGCACACAATATCACCAGGAAGATTTATCTCACAAGCACTTTTGGGGATTTTAATGAAGTGTTGAGGAATAAAATATATCAGATGATATCTGTTCCCAGAACTGAAAGTCTACTGAATGCACAGGGAAAGGAGGCATTATAGAACATGTGGTAAATTCAACATGGAGCCTGGAGTTCAGAAAAGGCCTCCTGGGCTATGCTACAACTTATCATGGGAGAGGAGTTGTCACCTGTGAGCACAGTACTCACCCTGTTCCCACTGGCCACTGTACACAGCAATATTGGACCTCAGATGCCAGAATCTCCCTTGTTAAACCACACCCCTAACTCATTCTTAAGAAGAGATCTCGGTCTGTGACCTGTTTGAAACCCCGGTCTCTCTCCTCTTCCTCAGGCAGTTGTTCTATATATGTTCAAAGCACATGTGGCCTTTGGTCTCCCAGACTTTCACTAACAGCAACAGAAGACACCATACCCTAGAGCTGTTCTGTTCACCAGAGTGGTCAAACAAGCAGGCAAGACTTAGTGAGGCATGGACATATATGCTCTCTCTCTCTCTCTCTCTCTCTCTCTCTCTCTCTGTGTGTGTATGTGTGTGTGTGTGTGTGTGTGTGTGAGAGAGAGAGAGGGCACTGAAGTCTAAATTTAGATAATAATCATTGAAGGAATGTTTAGAAGTATGCAATGTAATTACACAAAAATGAGATGGTTGATGTTTAAAAAAGTCCTCTTTTGCTTTTCGCACCCCAAAACGTCTGCTATATGATGGCTGCTGGAAGTTTGAGGATCTCTTTTCCTGTATCCATTAATCAGCTTCCTCTTCTTTCTCCTCTCTGCCTCTTCTACCACCTGTTTTTCCCCTATCTCTGTAGCTTGCTACAACTCTACTTTTCCCTTCCTCCCACTCTTAAGGCTCAAATTTGTTCTCGAATGGCTAGGGTCCTTTCTCACTCAGTACTCCCTCTGGAATATTGGTGGACGTGAACATGAGCCTTCTAATTCATGTTAGAACTAACTTTGTGGTTGTGAACTAAAGGTTCCACTTGAAGGTGGAACACAATGGAATATAACTCAGGGATTTCTGAGAAAAATCCTGTTAGAAGTTGATAAAAGAAACCTGTTTTAGCTGAAGCAGGAAGAGTGAATTATGGTGATTTAAAGAAAACATCCCTGGGTTTAATATATGTCTTAACAATAACAATAAATTTGCTTTTGGTCTAGTGTTTTATAACAGCAAAATAATGAGACTAGAACAAAACATTGGCAGATTCCCTGGACATAGTGCAGTGGTCCAGGTTTGGCTTCCTGGAACTGGTCAGAGGATTATAACGCCCACACTACAGGACAAAGGAAATCTAGACTTGTTAAATCTCTCAGTAGAAGAGCGGCGATTAAAAATCTCAGAGAAGTGCATGTACCAGAGTGGATGGAACAGCCAACATTTCCAGGGGAAGTGTGCAGAGTCCTTGCTGTCTGTGGATGCTGGAGCATCCCTGCTGAGAAGCACAGTGAGAAGGACCAGGGAGGAGTGCACCAGCATGGCTGGAAGCTCAGGGATGATGACGGCTCAAGGCTGGAGTGGGGTTAGGAAACTGTATTTCTAAGTTGGAGTCCCAGCATTATAGTACAGAAAAATCCTATCAGGTGGTGTGGTCAGGAGGTAGTAAATCAAAGAGAGTGGGTCACTGATGAATAAGGAAGATATAGCCTGTATCCTTACTGCTTAAGGGGGGTCATGGCTAATAGAACATAAGAATCCTAAATATAAATAGATGGTTAGCCAGCGCAGGTGTGGTTGAGTTTTATTAATTAAAAACAGATCAATTAACAGGAGTCTGAAAGCGGCCACCCCAGGACTGTGTCCATTGTTTAAAGTTGAACCACTGAGGCTAGAGAGATGGCACAGCAGTTAAGGGCACTTGTTTCCCCAGCAGAAGATCTAGGTTCATTCCCAGCAAGCACATGGTCGCTCACAGCTGTCTATAACTCTAGTTTTAGCGGATCCTAAAACTAGACTCACATTTATAAATCAAGAGAACCCACTGCTGCCTAATGAACACTGTTATCTGATGCCATCTCCCCAGGAGGAAGACAACATGGGCCTGGGAGTAAGGACAGAAGCTTCCCTAGTACCCACACAGGACCATTGCCAGGATCCTCCATAGAGGACTAGATGTTCTAACCCCTGCTTAGAGGAGGTGACTGCAGGCATGAGCACAGACTGCCACCTGGTGGACGAGGGCGTAAATGCACTTTATGAATGGGAAAATGGGGAAGGCTGGGTGGGCAGGAAGGGAGCTGAACATGCTGTGGTTGATGAGTCTCATGGGAATTGAAGTTGAGTCTGGTGGCAGAAAGCTGTAATCTCAGCATTTGGAAGACCAAAGGAGAGAAATGATTGTTGCAGATTCTGTAGTGTGAGCTATAGTGTGAAATCCTGCTTAAAACAAAACAATAAGAAAAAGAAGGAAGGAAAAACAAAACAATACAAGAACGTGTGTGATTGTGGCTCCCTTGTAATCTGCTGGAGAATACCTTAGTAATGTTGGAAGGAGAGTTCAAGGACAAAGAGGTCCATAATGGTGGAGGCCTTATGAGGAATCCCTGGGAGGTAGTCTTCAGAGGATAGACTGCCTTAGGTCCAGGGGAGCTGTCTGAGATTGCTTCCTGGAGGGGTCCACACAGTGTCCATCACATCCGGTTTTGCTGACTTGATTTTAGGCATGCTGTGGACCCCAGTGGTGCTGAGGACATCACTAGATGTTCCCTTCTGCCACCAAGCTCTTCATTCATGTAGTCCCTGCTCTACCCTCCCAATACAACTTTTCCCTAACTTCTTTAATCCACTGTAGACTGGGTTGGGTAGGGCCAGGGAGAGCCGGGGGGAGGGGGGGAAATCTCCTCACTATGGTGATGAAGAGGGGAAGATGTAAGGTAAAAGGGAGAACTGGAGCAGGAAACCAACCAATCACTGAGCACCCCGACTTTAAACCCAGAGCCAGTGAAAAAAACACATCATGGATCTGAGACCTGAGCCAGAGAAAGAAACATTTTTATCCCTGAACCCAGGATCAAAGAAGCAGGCCCTGACTTTGAAATCAGTGCCAAAGAAACAGACTTTGTCATTAGAATCAGAATCAGTGAAAGAAATATGCCCTGGTCCCAAGATTAGAGTCAAAAGGCTGAAAAGGACCAGTGAAAGAAACACAGTTTGGTCATGAAATCAGTCATGTCTGCCTCTGACCAACTAAACTAACCAATCCCTCTTCTCCCTGGGAAAACTTTGCCTCTGAGAAGCCCTACATAAGCATCTCTGCCTGTTCAGTTAGATGTTGTCAGAGGCAGCTAGTTTGTTTCCCGGCCACCCAGACTCCTGAAATAATCACATAAAACTGTATTAATTAAATCACTACTTGACCTATTCGCTTATGCATATTTATAGCTAACTCTTACATCTTAAATTAACCCATTTTTATTAATCTGCACATCACCACGAGGTCATGGTCTACGCATGAAGGTTCCAGCGTCTGTCTCTGGTGGGGCTACATGGCATCTCACTGACTCTGTCTTCTTTCTCCCAGCTTTCAGTTTAGTTTTCTCTGACTATCTCTCTTCTGCCATGCACAGGCCCAAATAAGATTCTTTATTAACCAATGGTATTCACAGCATGCAGAGGGGAATCCCACATCACCCCCTCCCCAGTAGAGGCAGCCACTCTCCTGGTCTCCTTCTTCCCAAATAAATCTCTTTCTCAAAAGAGTCTTAGGTGAAGATTTTCATTTGCTTGTGCAGAATAGAAGAACCTAACTGAGATGTCTCTTAGCAGACAGAGCTGACAAACCTTGCTGAGACACTCTAAGGTGGGCTGAGCAAGGCTGAGCAGAAAAACTAACAACTTTTTGCTATAGCCCACGAGATTGCTACATTTCTGCAGGGGTTTTCCCTTTAGCAGAGTGTTAGCAAAAGAAGTAGCATCTTAGGCTAGAGAAGCAGATAGTTCTGCCAGGATAGCTCTGCTGGGATGTTCTCTTAATGGTTAAGAGCAGAGTTCAGCTGTAGAGGCTCTCCAAGAGAAGAATCGGATTGCTATATTCTGTGGGGAGACTATCCCCACAGCACTTCAGCTTCAGGAAACCTGACTTCTCAGTAAGTCAGGACACTTTCCCTACAGGGCTGAGCTGTCCTGTTGAGGTTCTAGTTAGGGCACCTTTCCTTTAGGGGTGATCTGTCCTATTGCAGCTCTAACCTTCAAAGCTGTCTTATTGAGGCTCTGTCCTCCAGGGCTGAGCTGTCCTATTGCAGTGCCAGACCCAGAGCTATTCTATTGTGGCTCTACCCTTCTAGAGCTGTCCTAGTGTGGCTCTTCCCCTCCAGAGCTGTCCTATTGGGGCTCTACCCCTCCAGAACTGTCCTATTGGGGCTCTACCCCTCCAGAGCTGTCCTAGTGTGGGTCTACCCCTCCAGAACTGTCCTATTGGGGCTCTACCCTTCTGGAGCTGTCCTAGTGGGGCTCTATCCCTCCAGAACTGTCCTATTGGGGCTCTTCCCCTCCAGAGCTGTCCTATTGGGGCTCTACCCCTCCAGAACTGTCCTATTGGGGCTCTTCCCCTCCAGAGCTGTACTATTGCAGCTTTAAGTATAGCCTGGCTTTCCAATAAGTCAGGATATCTTTGCAGCTCCACAGCTGTAACACACTCCCCCACAGAAGGAGATACCCAGGAGTTTCCAGACAGCCTAGAAGTATGTCATGTCTTAGTGCCATGCTGTGGAATAATGTTCTTGTACACTGTAAAGATTTGTTGATTGTATTGACTTAATAACACTGATTGGCCAGTGGTCAGACAGAAAGTATAGGTGGCGCAACCAGACTAAGAGAATTCTGGGAAGAGGAAATCCAGAGGTGTAGCTGTGAGCCAGAAGCAGAGGAAGTAAGTTGAGAATGCCTTACTGAGAAAAGGTACTAAGTCACGTGGCTAAAAATAGATAAGAATTATGGGTTGACTTAAGCTGTAAGAGCTAGCTACTAATAAGCCTGAGATAATTGGCCAAACAGTTTATAATTAAAGCCTTTATGAGTCTCTTTAGGACTGAATGACTGTAGGACCAGGTGGGACAGAAATTTCTGTCTACAGCACCAGGTCCATTCCCATCTCCCAACAACCCTCCAAGTAGATCCTGGGGACTTAGCAGTCAGCAGAGTGGATCCCAGATGGCTCAGTAAAACCAAAAGGCTCCTATTCTGAGAATGATTGTGCAGGAACATTGGAGCCTTTGCCGTGGTGGTTCCTTCCTGAGACCTGGCTACCAACAAGGGGGAACTGCAGAGAAAATACAGGAGTCCTCAATATAGCTTTGCTCGGGAGCCGACACAGAGATTTTTGCCCCATGTAGAGATGCATTTGTGAAAGTTCCAGCCACCTGGAAATTTATAAATTTATAAATTTAGGTCTTTCCATACTCCAGTTACTCTGGTTCCTAGTTCCCATCTTTACCTACATCTCTTGGGGTGAGGTGTCTGTCTCAGGTCTGTGGTTCTGATCCTTTTTCCAAGTGGACCGAGGTCCCCACTGTGCTGACCATTGTGACCTGAGAGGTGAGGACACTGTTGTTCAGGTCTCCCATACCTGGTGGTCCTTCACATCACTCACCCGCAGCTGAGCCCTCAGGGGCCCAAGGCAGCAGAATCAGAAAGACAGAGACAGAATAAAGTTGCTGCCTTCTGATGGGTCTCTGAAGAATGCACTGGAATTTACCAAGGCTAGCTCCTGTCATGTGCGGGTTTCATGCTCTTAGGAACACAGTGTCATTCCTACCCTCAGCCAGCAGGTGGCCCTGAATCTTTGCTGTAGCAGGGTCTCAATGCAGCAGGGATTCTACTTGGTCTTAATAGCAAAAACCCTGAGTCAGATATATGGGTAAATGCTGAAAGATCAGAGAAGCAGAGCGGTCAGTCACTAGAGTTCTTACCTCTATGAATTCTTCAAACCAAAGTAGACAAGATCTCATCCCCATGATCCTCAGACTGAATGCTCTCTTGAACTCTCTCTTCAAAGTTTTTATCAACTTTTTAAAAAAACAGTTCTTGTTAAGGTGCAGGTATTTAGCCTTAGATGGAGTTTGCCATCCACTTTGTACTGTATTCCCAAGCAACCTGATTGTAGGAAGAACTGGGCCCTGTGCACAGTGAACTCATACCATCCAAGGGCTGCGTTTTGATCAGAAGGACTGGGTTTTCCACATGTCACATCCCTCCCTCCCCAGCCTGCAGAGGGTTCTCACTCATTATTACAGAGGGAATCCTGGTTCATTTCTTTTCCTCTGCTGACTAATATGCTTAAATTCAGCAGGTTGTCAGGTCTGATCTGAGGTCTTGCGACATCACCTGCTTAGCTAGATTCACAGACTCTCTATCTCCCGCTAGACCATACCTCTGGGTGGAACCTGCAGGCTGCTCTTCCTCACTTCCCTGTTCTTTCCAGACTCAATGGCCCATCCAGGTCCCTTCCCCATCACCCCCTCAAGGTCTTTGCATCCTTCTTGTGCAAAGATCAAGGACAAGTTCCTTGTCCCTCTGTTTGCCATTGTTGCCCCTCCACCACCTTCCCACCCCCCCTCCCCGTTTCCTTCCTTTTACTCTCCCCCTTTGGAAGAATATTGTGTTGTGGGGAAGAAAAGCTGTGATTTCCTCCTTATCTCTGTGATACTGGAACTTAAGACTTTGAGTTTCTTTCTGGAGTCCTCACAATTGTTTTTCAAGGAATTTCTTTGGGGCCATGTGCCTTGTGGGTCCAGCTGTAAGCATCACCTATAGTTTCTTACTGACCTGTGAGTATATGCTGTGTAATATTTTTACATGATACAGACCCTCAAAGGGTGTCATCTATACTGGCTTATAAGTAAGCAAAATACCTATAAACATAGTCTTGGTTTCTCTTAATTAATTATAGGTAAACTATTGTAAAATTGAAGAGTCCAAGAATAAGAAAATAAAAATGTAGATTCCAGAAATAAGAATGTAGAAATAAAAAGATATAAATTATAAATCTAGGAGAATGAGAACAGACCATCAGCAGCTTTCTCAGCAGATCAAGGATCAGTCATGCACAGTGAGCTATTTTCTCAGATGCTTAAGAAGCCTCCATCAGCCTGGGCCATTTTATTTTACAACTAGCTGTTCTATTTACAAGGCTGGAGCTTCTCTCTGAAAACTGAGAGTAGTGTCCTGGCCATCCTTGATAAACGACAACTCAGATGTGAACTGAGTTAACCTTTACTCAGTTAGGTTATCTCCGTGACCCCTGGGTTAGGCACTATCTCCGTTATGGGAAACTGACACCATCAAAGGGGAGGCACGGGGCTCCAGTATACACTGCCTGGAGGTGCCAGGAGAGACAGTGACCACGGTACAAACACCATCTAACTAATGAGCTCTGATAATGGAGGTTGTAAAGTATGACAGTCTGTATCTGAGTTTTACCTTGAGATAGTGTGAAAAACTTTCTGTTATCTTCCAAGTTCCCACCCTAAGAACCAATTAATTCTGATTTATTAACCTTCTGGTATTACTAGCAGTCCCCTTTCTACCTAATTGCTAAAGACACCTGCTTTTCTGCAATTAGTGACTTTCACTGTAACCCACTCTGAAACATATTTCATGATGGCTGCCTCATTACTGATTGATGTTAGAACCCACTCCCCCACCCTTAGGGTCTACGTTTACTGACTCATGGGTAGGAGGCAAGATTGTAAAAATTCCTTTGTTCAGACCTAATGCTTGGTGCCCTAACTATAAAAGGTGAGTTTAGAAATTAACCTTTGCCACAGCCTAACAAACACCATCTCTGGCTGTGGTCTCAGCTAGCTGATAAGCTTATGTGCCCCCACTGTGTGTTTTATTTTTTATTTTTAAGTTTGCTCTGGTTTTCCTGGGATCTGGTTTCTGGAATAAAGTTTGCTTCTGGATTATTAGACTTTAGTGGTCTGTCCTCATCCTTGAGAGACCCCCTCTGGATCCACCAAAATGTTATTTTAAAATTGATTTCAACAAGTGTGAATATATAGGAACCTTACACAATGTCACTAAACAATTTAAGTTTGATGTTGCAGTGTTTTCGTCAATAGCAGTTTAATCTTAAATATGATGCTCCAGGTGGCTCTCCTCTGTAGAGGATATCAGTGGTTAGATGTGGACATCCAGACTTGAGAAAAGCCTAAATAGTGTTATGGGAACCTGACTTTGTAGACTCCCATTTTAAAGATGGGGATTTATCTTACGTCATATAGTGAGTGGGGACCGACCTCAGTTTCAGCAATGTGCTGCAATGGCAGAATTAAATGGATACCCTAAAAATAGCCAGTTAAGTAGCTAAGGAGCAGGACCATAAAATCTAATGAGGTTCAGATGTTTTCTGCAGACATCCTTGTTCTTGCAGATATCCTGACAACCATTTATGGTCTTTTGTTAACAGTTTGTGACCAAAAACTGACCAATGGTTTCAGAAATTCTCTTACTCTGTACCCCTTTCAACAAATCCCAAGACCCCAAAACTTGTATCCACGCTACTTGCAGCCCTTCCCTTTTAAAGCTCTCATTTCCTCTGGCTCACAGCCTCACTCTCTCCTCGCCAACTGTGTTGATGTGTTGGAAGAGTGTGGTCCAGATTCGAGTTTGTTAAACAATGATCCTCAAGTATTTTGCACCAGAACCTGGCTTCATGGATTTATTTGGGATTCAGTGATCAGGGTATAACATTTGGTTCACTGACCTGGAATCCCGAGATTCCACGGATCCCTCGAACCTGGAAGGTCTTTGCCTGTCCAGTAAATGTCTCTGTCTTTTTCTTTGTGTAATTCTGTGCTCATTTTCTGAGGCATGCAGGATCTGTAACATGATCCAGTAATGGTCATTGTCTGGACAGCCAGTGGATGTGCTGGAGGACTGGGATTGTGGGGGTCCAGGAGACATTTTGGGCTCTGGAGGCGGGGATGTGAAATGGCCCACGGTTTGCTCAGGTGGCATGTGAAATTCACTCGATTTGTTTAATTGAGAATGGAGAGTCTCACATTTGGATGATCTTTTGTGTGATTGAGCCTGGGGTATTGCTCTCTTTAGAGGACACCAAGCAGTCATTGTTTTTAAAGCCCCTGCACACAGAAGAAATTGGCAGCTTTGACCATGTGGTTTTGGCTTTAGAGTTAAGGATAGAAAAAAGCAGTTGTAGAATTTGCCTCCATGCTAAGGAAAGTTGTTGAGTTCAGGCATGTGCAGGGGTGTCTGTGAATGAAGGTCAAAGAGGCCTTTGTGTGAAGTTGTGAAGTTGAAGCCTGGATTGTCTTGGAGACATCAAGATGTTGGAGATCCAGAGTCGTTGCTGAGGAAAGCTGCTAACAGGGACTAGACTCGGCCCCAAAGAAAGAAATATGTTGCAGTCAACAAATCTAAAAGGAACTGGAGATCTAGAGAACGTTTTGACATCAGATATGGAGACGCAGAGTTTGGAGTTTTCCCACCTGTTTTTCAGCCTTGCTTTGGCCCAGTGTTTCCTCACTATATTCCCTTCCCTATGCTTTGGGAAGGTATATGTGGGGAAGTATGTGATCTGCTTTATGACTGATTTTACAGGGGATTATAGTTAAGTGATTTTATGAATCTCAGAAGAGACTTTGAATTTGGACCTCAAAACATTGTTGAAACTATGATAGACTATGGGCACTTTTGAAGATGGACTAAATGCATTGTGTATTATGCTATTGTTATAAGTTCAGAACAGGCATTGATGGACACTTCCCTTAAGAGATGAGTGGTGCACTGTGCTGATCTCTAGTGCTCACAGTGTGCTAGCAGACGGGCACCAGTTTTCCTCTGGAGTCTGAAATTCTGGTATGTGTGAGGAGGCAGAAGGTGACTGGCCTCCAGTAAGAACTGTGGATACTGCATCCCTAAGATGCTTCTGCTGCAGCCAGCACTGCATGGACTGTTACAGTTCACGGCTGGAGGATTTGTTTGACTTGTGCTATTACCATCATCATCATCATCATCATCATCATCATCATCATCATCACTGGAGAGATTTCTAAGAACTTCATGTGTGCCTTCACTAGGACCAGGCCTCATGGGTCTTTTTGTTGCTTTCGCTTTAATAATTCTTAGCCATAGTTTTGACGGTGGTTTGTTGTTGTTGTTGTTTAGTCCTCTCAAGTCACTGAATCTTTGAGTGATTGTGGGGATCCTTAGGATGCTGCACAGTGGATAAACTTCACTGAAACTTTTTTATGTCAGAGCATCCGCTGTTTTACAGTGAGTCTCAATCCAGTCACAGTTCAGCATGCTGTTGACAGAGCTCACTTCGAGATTTTCACCACATGGTTGGTCTGAACTAAAGGATCAGGATAGCTGCTGTAAATACGTGTGGTACAGTAGCAGGGGTAGCTGTAAGGTGGACTTAGACTGTTGAGTGGAATGCATACCTGTAGCTTTTACAATATTAGCACCCTAAATGCTGATTAAGAAATCAGATTACCCTGACTAGACAGATCATTTATACATTTATTTTATATCCTGGTTTACCTTGCATTTTTATTCGGAAGGACAATTGGAATACTGAATTCCCTATATTCATATATATATATATATTCACACACATATAATGCGCGTGCACGCGCGCGCGCGCACACACACACACACGTTATATGTAATCTGGTTATTGTAAGTGAGAACAGTGAAATTACCAAACTGGATCACCCTGTAGGTAGATTACTGGTGGATCAAGCAGCCAGGCTGTCTCTTGGGTGAGGTGGGGGTCAGAGCAAACAGCAAAATGGCGAAAAGGCAATCAGGTTTTATATGACACTCAGCAGGGTTGTGGTCTTTGAGCTAACACAGGTTGTTCAGATTAACTGGAAACTCCATACCCTTACCTGAGGAGGTTGGAGGTGGTGGTTTTCCTGATAAATAGAAACCTAGTCCTGTTTACCTGGTCAGAGAGCTTCTGTTTAGCACACTGCCTTTTTGGGGGCCTGTTTGGACCTAACAATAATTCCTTTCATTTCTTCCACAACTATATTTTTCAAGCCTTAAGGGATATCTTTTCATTCTTTGAATGATTCTGTGTCCATGCTATTCATATTTTTGGTTTTCTTAATATATAACATTCTCTCCTAGTTCTGGTGTTTGTAACATAAGCAATGTTCTGATTATATATTCATTAGAGAGTGTCTACTTTTATTTTATTTTTTTTAAATCTTAACCTTTTCAGGTTTTTTTTTAATTTGGAAATAAAAATCTGGACAGCATGTAGAATTAAGTGATAACATACACCATAACTTTTGTTTTCAAAAATAACTATGCAGGTGTTCATGACTAAAATTAGCTTTACTTAATATAGAAACATTCTAAATATTCTAACCTGTGATGAGAAATAGTTCTTGTTTACTCACTCATTTGGAGCTCCTGGGAGTCCTCGTAGCCTTCTCTCTGAATAGCATGAAAATCTTCAAGCCTTATACACATTCTAGGTGTAATTTGATTTTTTCATGTATAAATTCATTCATTGTTCTATGTGAGTGTTGCTTTGTTTCTACTTAATACTTGTATCTGTATTTCATTATTTATAATGAAGTGACAACTTTATGGAGGTATTATCACATCTTGGAAAATAATTTTGCATACATTTTTAAATTTCATTTAAATAAGTTTGAGAAGGTGTCAAAAAAGAGATAAAGCCATTGCATAGTGGCAAAAGGATACATTTGACAGCAACATATTACAGGCTATGTGTCTATTCATTTAATATCAGAGCTCCAGATGAAGAAAATGTTTGTAACTGAGGTGAGAAATTCAAAGTAACATGCTAATTGAGGATAATTAGATTCCTTGCATTCATGATTTTTATTTATTTAGTTTCATTTCTTGAGATAGTTCAAGGCTAGCCTTGAATTCACAGAATCAACCAGTTTCTGCCTCCCTAGTGCTGGAATTAAAGACATGTGCTCCCACACTTGGCTTAATTTCTCACTTTCGAAATTGGAAAGAACAACCAGATATCAGTAAGGAAACAGTACTTAGACTTCTACTGTGACCCCAAACTTGGACCTCTACCAAACTATGCATAGAACAATACAACCTATGTTGCTTTCTTTTATTTTTGACCAGTCTTTCTTGCTTTTTAAAAATAATTCATCGATTTTGTGTACATTGGTGTTTTGCCTACATGTATAATCTATGTCGAGGGTGTTGGATGTCCTGGAACAGGAGGTACAAACAGTTGTGAACTGCCATGTGGGTGTTGGGAACTGAACCTGGATCCTCTGGATGAGCAGCCAGTGGCTGGGTTTACATTTATTCATTCATTTTAAGAAGCTCTAACAAGATAAAGCCAAAACTATCATATCAAAGTAATACAATACAGAAAAACAGAAGGAAAAGAGCCCAGGAGAGGGCACAAGAGTCAGAGATAAACTTGCTCACATTGTCAGGAATCCCATTAAACAATAATCCTGAAGACATAATATAGGCACAGGTGACCTGGTGCAGACCCATGCAGGCCCTGTGCATGCTGCTTTCATCCCTGTGAGTTCCTATGAGCTTTGCTCATGCTGATGTAGTGGGCCTTGTTTTCTTGGTGTCTTCCACCCCCCCCTTCTAGCTCTTACATTCTTTCTGCCTCCTCTTTCTCCAGGGTTCCCTGAGCTCTGAGGGGAGGGATTTGTTGGAGATATCCATCTTAGGGTTGAGTGTTCCAAGGTCTCTCACTCTCTGCATAATGTCAGGCTGTGGGTCTCTATGTTTAAACAAGGCATTTTAAAACACAGTATTTTTATCCATTGAGATATTATGCTTGCATACATGTATTTTGACCATATTTATGGCCAACATTTTACCCTTACCCCTTCCAGATCTACCCCCACCATCTCTTCAATTTATATAAAAAAATTCTTTTCTAGGGATTGGTAAGGTTAGAGAAGAAACCAAACAGAATGCCAAGAAGGTGAGCAGAGCCTGAGAGCTGTGAACTGGTGCAGAGAGAAGCAAGATGGGCATGTTGTACTGAAAAAGGTAAGGTTGGTCTGTAATTCTCTTTTTTAGTAATGTCTGTCTGTGGTTTGGGTATCAGGGTAATTGTAGCCTCATAAAAAGATTTGGTAATGTTCCTTCTGTTTCTCTTGTGTGGAATAATTTGAGGAGAATTGGTATTAGTTCTTCTTTGAAGATCTTGTAGAATTCTGAGATGAAACCATCTGGTCCTGGGCTTAGTTTGGTTGGGAGACTTTTGATGAGTGTTTCTATTTCTTTAGCAGTTATAGGTCTGTTTAATGTGCTCATCTGGTCTTGATTTAATTTGGGCAAGTGATATTTATCCATACAGTTGTTCATTTCCTTTAAGTTTTCCAATTTTGTGGAGTATGACCTGATGATTCTCTGTATTTCCTTCATTTCTGTTGTTATGTCCCCTTTTTCATTTCCTCTTTAATAGTTTCAAACATTCTCCTGAAGTTATTTTTTAGGTCACTTTCTTCTGCTTCATCTACATTTGGTTGTCATGTCTCGCTGTTGTAGGGTCTTTATGTTTTACTGGTGTCGTTTTGCTCTTTGTGGTGTTGCATGTGTTCTTACCTTGTCTACTCATCTTTTCCTCTAATAGGTGTGTTTGGGGCTGTCGGTGATTCTGTGGATCAATCTTCTAGGTGCCAGTGAATCCAAGGCTCAGATGGTTGTTCCTCATAGTACAGTCAGTGCCACGGTTCTAGTCACCCCGTTGATCACTCTGTGCCTTGAGGTTGCTTAGCACTCCCAGGCTTTGCTCTACTTCCTTGGAGTTTGCTGTCTCAAGCCTGCTCTAGCCTAGGTTGTCAGCTCAGACCTGTTTCTGTAAATGTCCCTGGTCTGGGTACATTCCTGCAGAGGTCTCTGGCTTGGGGTTGGTCCTGAAAAGGACCCTGGCTCCAGTCTAATCCCTCAGAGTTCTCAGGCTCGAATGTGCCCAGACCCGCAGAGGACCTGACTCAGGCCTAATTCCTAAGAGGTCCCAGACTCACACTTGGACCTGCAGAGGTTTCTGGTTCCTGACTACTCCCTCAGAGGTCCAAGATTCATGCCCAGATCTGCAGAGATCCTGGCTCAGGCCTAGTTCCTCAGAGGTCCTAGATTGATGCCCAGACCCACAGGGGTCCTGGCTTAGGTCTCCTCCCTTGAAGGTCCCAGATTCATGTCTGGATCCTAAGCGGTCTCTGTCTCTGACTCACTCACTCAGTGGTTGCTCTCCTGTACCTGCTACTGTGGTGTTCACTGTCTCAGGTTTGCTTTGGCCCAGGTAGCTGAATCAATCCTGGTCCACAAATGACCTTGGACTGGATCTGGTCCCAGCCCTTAGAGCTTGCTTTCTCAGGCTCACTTCAGCTTAGGTAGCTGGTTCAGTCCTACTCCTGTGGAATTTGTTGTCTCAGGCCTGCTCCAGCCCAAGGTGGAGTTTGTTGCCTCAGGCTGACTTTGGCTTAGGTTAGCAGCTTTAACCTGTTTCTGTTAATCTTGGTCTCGTTTCACTTCTGTAGAGGTTCCTGGCTTGGAGTTGGTCCTGCAAAGGTCTCTGGCACTGGTCTATTCTCTCAGTGCACCCAGAACTACAGAGGACCTGGCTCAGACTTACTCCCTCAGAGGTCCAAGACTCATGCTCAGACATGAAGAGGTTTCTGGTTCCTGCCTATTCTGTTGGTGTCCCAGACCAACTCCCAGACCCACAGAGGTTCTGGCTCAGGCCTAGTTCCTCTGAGGTCCCAGATTCATGCCTGGACCTACAGAGATCTTTGGTTCCTGCCTATTTCCTCAGAGGTCCCAGATTCACACCCAGACCTGCAGAAGTCCTGACTCAGGCCTCGATTTATTATATATAAATCTTTACTCTATTCCTTTTTAAAGGACTTTACTTTGTTATTTTAAGCAATTTTTAAATCTATGACTGCTATCCTTTCTCTCTCTTTTCCAAGCCTATCTATATTTTAAAACATAGTTTAAAAAACTATCTAGAAGTTTTTCCATCTGAATCTGTCTTTACTGAGCATCTGTATTGTTCTTTGATCACATGAGACTGTTCAGCTTAGTGAATGGTGCTACCACATGGCATTGATGGCTGACTCCTCTCTCCTTGGTTCACTGAGAGTTTAGCCTCAAAACAAATAAGCATCTGGGGTTCATGAGCCACATGTTACAAACTACTTAATGGTGTGACATAGACACTCTCCATTCTTGGAACTGGGGCAGTGTGCACAGTTTGCAGAGGTGGTGAACATGCCTCTGCCATGTTGGACTGGGCAGAACCAAAAGGCAAAACAGCCTTAGTCCTAGCCACACCTGATTAGCATTTAAAACAAAAAACAAAAAAGGTACTCCTGGTCGGAAAATAATTACAGATATTCTATAAAGATAGATTCAGACAGAAATAAAGCTCTGAATGGGTCACAGTGTGCTTAAAAAATGTACATAGGTTTGAGAGAGAAGAAAAGGTGTATAGAAGGTTATAAATGGAATTAAATAGTTAAAAAATAGTTAAAGACACATGATACAATCATAGACAAAAGGAGTAAAAGATAATTCACGTAAAGATGGAATATATACAGAGAGTATGGATTATGTACATCATTGTGTTTTCTTTGAGTTTTTGACTGTGAAGGAGCTAAATACAGAAAGACATTTCGTTGTATGGGCTGCTAAACCAACATTTAGATTTTAAAGGTATCTTGACTTCAGAAATTGGGTCTAAGGATTTGTTGCTTTGGAAATGAGGTTCTTATTTTGCTTCCACAGAAGATGAGAACCTATGAATTAATTCTAGACTAATGTGGTTTGATGGACCAAGATCCTCTGAAAGGTCTCCATGAATATCCCCCAAAATTACTTTGCCCCAAAAAACATAGAAAGCAGTTTGGAGAGAGCTATGCCCAAATTCTCTAAATGATTGTTTATAAGTGTTTGTTTACATTTAAAGGGAGATATGAATAATTTACGTTGGTACGAATCTTGGTTTATTGGTACAAATTTAAGGTCAATTTTGTTATACTGTGTATATGTATTTCTGCAGCTCATTTAAAATGTAATGTATAATTAAGAAATATAGGTTAATAGAGAATCATCTATAATAGTCCAGCTTGCAGTCATGTTAGTTATGTTTTCTAGATGTACAGAGATGTATTTCACATGGATAGACATTCTTCATATCTTTCAAAGACTACAGAATATGGCATTTAAAATGTTTAATGGCAATGAGACTCATCTGCACCAATTACTTCAAGAGGAAGATGGGCATCGAAGAGGTTCCTCAGGGAGTTTGTTAGCCATTTGGGCAAGAAACTGTTCTTGCCTGGACTGCTTGACTAGACTTGCAGGACCCACAGAAAAAAATGATTATTGAACTTGCCTAAAGGTGAGACCAGCCTTTGGGGTTCCTATTTCATGAAAGAGTCTGCCAGACAGTCTTCAGGAACCAGAAGAAAGTGACTGACAAACTGCCATTATAGGTAGAGCTGTCTTTGAAATTTCCTGCTTCATGGAAAAGTTTTCTAGATACTATGGGCTGATAGGCTGAAGTGGAGGTACCAGTGGGAGCCATGTTGATTGTCCCACCTCCGAGAGGTTGTTGGGTCCATGCTGTCAGCAAGTAGTGTGCTACCTGCTGTGCGTAAATCCCATGTAAGTGTTCCAAAGCAGGGCCTCTTAAAAGAGCTATGGCTGTGTTAGCTGCTAACATCAAGTGAACAAAGCCACCTCTTAAAGGAACCATGCCTCTGTTGCTAGTATCAAACCTCCCCAAGAAAAGGTAGATGTCAAGAATCTGTGTTTGGCTCCATGTTTTGTGTACTTAGAATCTTTTTTAAGCTTTGTTACATCTTATTTGGAAATTCCAGCATCACAGTGGAAGAGCACAGTGACATCACAAAGATGCCCAGCACTGGGTCAGTGGCTTTGTCAGACCTGTCCTGTGTGTACAAAGAGAAGGTGCCTTAACCCAGACTCACCTTCAGATGTGATAGACCAGGCGGCTTTCTAATTTATTTCCTTTTGTGGTGGAGACGTCAGATTCTTCTGATGCCTTAGGCAGTAATTGATCAAAGGGAGCCCTGGGGACCTGGAACTCAAGCTGCACACACTTTAGGACTGTGGGTCTCGACCTTCCTAATGCTGTTAGCCTTTAACACAGTTCTTCATATTGTGGTAACCCCGAACTACAGAATTATGTTTGTTGTTCCTTCATAACTGTAATATTGCTACTGTTATGGATAGTAATATAAATATCTGATATGCGGAATATCTGAGACATGACCCCTTTAAAGGAGCCCTTGAGCCCTCAAAGGGAGTTGTGACCCACAGGTTGAGGACCACTGGTCGAGGAGCCCCTTGACCACCACAGTCTTCCCTGTCCCAAAGGGTTCTGAGACCTCTGGTGACTTGAGGTCTTGCTCTGGAATCTTGGTTGGACTTCCAAAAATGTTGTGGGATACTCACCAGAGAAAACTGCTCAGACATGGATTTAAGTCAGGAGAAAATCTTTATTAGATGATCAGCAACTACACTGGGTGTTTGGGATCCCAGTGTAGCACTGAGTCTTTCTTAGGTAGAGTTTTTAAGCCCAAAATGCATGCCTGGGTTGGCATACCTCAGTTAACAAGACCAGTTAGCCAGAAGTGGAACTACAAAAGCCAAAAAGAAAGGTTAGTGGACTCAGAGACTGTCCCTTAATTATGGCCTTGGTTAGATAAGGTCTTTGTTATAGTTTTGGCAGGTAGTACTGTTTATGTGCTGTTTTACAGCCTGGATGACACTAACATCATGGAGTCAACTGTGCTAAAGATGGGGCCCTTGTTACAGTTACCAGTAACTTCTACTAAATAACCTGTCCTCGATTCCCATTTCCTAGGATTAGTTGTTACAGGTTTTCTTTATTGATACCTGAGATATTTGAATACTGTCAGTCTACAGCCACAAAATTTCACAAATTTATATGATGAAATAGTCAACTTTAAAGTTTTAACACTTTAATAATACACCATTAGAGCTAAAAATCCGAGATCAGTCAGGTGTGGTGGCACACACAGTTAAGCCTGATCCTGGGGAGGTAGAGGCTGGTGGATCTCTGTGAGTTGCCGGCCAGACTGGTCTACATAGTGAGATCCTGCTTCAGAAGAACTTGTTTTCAACAGTGAACTATTCATTTTATAATCTCCATACTTTCAGGTCCTGATGTGTCCCTGTATATGTGTCACAAGTGTGTGAGTGTTAGTGCACTTGTGCAAAGTGTCCCTGTGCAGTCAGAGGTAACTAGTGTGATTTCACTCTCCTTCCATCCTGGGTCTGGATGAGCAGAAGAAGCTTCTCTGAGCACAGTGGAGAGCAGCACTGACCCAGATCTGCACAGGAGGTTGTGGACCCAGCAGCACCAGCTCCCAGGACCTTCTGGCTTTCACTGCCAGATTGTCACTGCAAGGGCAGCCTACCTGTGGGACTGAGCAGCTTCTGGGTTCTTTGTTCTCAGTGTGCATGTGGCCATTGCTGGACCTAGTGCACATCACAGAAACTAACTTATAATGGTAATATTACAAAATAACAACTTTTCTGTTACAAAACAGTCCCTTTCTATCATATAGAGTCATATAAAATGAACACAGTATTCTTTGTTTTGTGCTAGAAAAACTGCCTAGTGCAAGTGTGATTATAATAAATATCTATTCCAAAATTAATATCCTTAACAGAATTTAACTTCCAGCTGGTTACCCTTAGGCATGGTGGGGTCTTTCTACTCTGTCTCACACTGACCCCTATACTGATAAGTTATATACAGAGGAGTAATAACTTCACATTCCCACTAAGGAGATCTACGTATGCTCTTTCTTATGCTAACTAATATGGGGAACTTAACCCTGTTTTTCTATATATCTGTAGTTCAATCAGATCCATGCTAAGGGCAAATCTCTCAAGGAAGCAGAGGGGAAACAGTACCAGGTGATAAGAAAGGGCCCAAGCAACTACACAGAGTGAAGACCATAAAATGCTGTGTCTGCAGCATCCTGATTCATCTGGTGGAGGCTGATGGAAGGGAGAGTGGTGGTACCAGATGAACTCTCACAACTTCTCTGGAGCATCTTCAGCCTGCAGCAAGGAAACACATCTTTTGAAGGGTCTGAGGAGAGCCTGGGTCAGTTCTCCTGGGTTCCCTGTACCAGTCATCACCACCCACAGCCACCCTCACTGAGGGTCATTCAGTTCCCTCCTCCATCACCCCTGGGCTCTCCATCTGGATCCCCTACTGTCTTCCTCCTTCTTTCCCTTGTCCCAGAGCACCAGACCCTGCTGAAGACCTGGAGTTCAGAATAAAGTGGTGATGACCAGCTCTGCTTCCTGACTCAGGTCCTGATGGGAGGGGCTGGAGGAGCAGGGGGGATCTCTATCCAGAAAGGACCTTTGAACCTGGCTTTCCAGATCTTGAGTGGGGCTCCAGACATCATTTCCCCTTCTTTCTAAAACTCTCAAAAGCTGACAGTAGCACACACAGCTGAGAATGTGATTGTCCCTGCCTCACCTTGTCCATCTGAGCAGCCCAGATGGGAGAGTGAACTTCATCAGCATCTCAGTCCTCCAGCCTCCACTGGGGACACTGCGCTCGGGTTCTGGAGGCTGCTGCTGCTGATTGACTCATTTCTATTTTACACGTACGAGTGTGAGCCTGCATGTCTATATGTGTGCTGTGTGAATGCTTGGGATCTGTGGAGAAGAAGGGGCTGGATCCCCTGAAACCAGAACTGTAGATGTTTGTTGATTGCCGTGTGGGTGATGGGAATGGACCCCAGGTCTGATGTACAAGCAGGAAGTGGTCTTGTCACTGGGCCATCTCTTTATTTTTGTCTTCTTTATCTTTGTCTGTGGAATGGAATCTTCTTCCCTCTACACAATGAGTGGAACTACGATGTTCTTTTTTGTTCCTGCTGTCTCCACATCTATACCAAGGGAACCTCCTGATTAGGAACCTGCTCTAGTCTCTTCTTATTGCCCACTGTTCTGTGTCATGATTTCTGTCCTGTCAAGACTGAGGATGCATAAGCTACTGCTAGCAGGTGACATGAACTCCAGATCTCCTGCCTCCTTTCTCAATAAGATGCTACAGTTGAGGGACAAAGCAGGACTCCAGAAATTCCCTCTTGCATCTTCTCTGATCCCCCATCTTTCCCTTACCCCACCCCAACATGGCCCTCAGTACCTTCACTGTCAAGAATTCTTCTCAGAGACCAGAGAAGAACAGAACAGGGAAGAATTATCAGTGGAAGAGAGATGTTAGGCTTGATGGCCAGGGACAAAACCTGGTTCACATCTGGGGCAGCAGTTGGTGAGGCTGAAATGGAAACACAAGTTGAGTCTTTGACTAGACCTCAAATATGAGGAAATCTCACCCTAGATTCTGGGTCTTCAGCAATACACAGAGTTCCATCCCCATTGCTATGTAATAACTGTTAGGTGGATCCTGAGTAGGAAGGGATATAGACTCATGCAGCTATGGTAGGGGAAGCAGGGTAATGATGGCACCTCATCTCTCTTGCTGGCAGGAGAGGAGGCATAAGGTGAGGATGGTGGCAAGGAAGAAGAAAGATGAGATGAAAAGCGAGTCTAGAATGAGGAGAAGGCCGGGAAATTAAGGGATGCTCAGCCTGTGACAACCAGTGAGAACCACAGTGAATGAACAGTGTAACCACAATGAATGAGACAGAAGAGGATAAGAAAGGAAGTGATTGATGGAAAAAATAGCCATCAACACAAGAATTCATGGTGATTAGATTATTACACACCCACCCCACCCCACACCATCTGTGTGAGTTTCCTCCCCTTCATCCCAGTTACCTGTAGACTCCAGCATTTCTTCCCAGTGTGACTTGACCTCCTGGAGCCAGGCCCTGCAGTCCCCCTGTGAGGTCATTTTTAAGAAGGCAGTTACATCCCTGTTTTTCTCCCACATCTCTTTCATCCAGCTGGATCCAGGGTCAACTTCAGTCCACTCTCCAGTGCTTGTGTCAACATGCAACATTTTGTGTCCGTTGAGGCCAAAGTCCCAGAATTCATTGAAATGCCCATCTACTTCATGCCAACAACACAGCCTGGCCTGTAGAGTGAGGGGCTCTGTGCCCATTGCAAAGAAATCAGCCTCTGCCCTTGATGAATCCTATATGCCCACCCTCCTCCCTTCCCATTATCTGACCTTGCTTTACCCTCTATATTTTAGCCTTACTGTTGGACCTCTTGGGTTGGAGGGATTAGTGACTGTCCCTAACATGTCACAAATCCTGTTCTTTCCTTCATGGGGTCATTTAATCTGTTCTTTTATTTACTTGGAGAAGTGGGAATTGAACCTAGGGATTCAGGCATGCCAGAAAAGCACTCTATCACTGAGGTACATCCCCAGCATTATGGGGTCATTTGAAACACACCTCTGATTGTATTATTCTTCTGCTTCATGTGAATCACTTCATCTCTGAGCAGGTCAACTCCATCTTTCAGAGTGTCACTGTGCTTTTCACAGATCTTTGTGGCATTCAGTTTGTTCCCCAGAACACCAATGACATGGCAGTTGTTGTTACTGTCATAGGAAAGAAAAGTCTCTTCGTTCAATTGGCCTTGAACTTTGTGCCACCATAATCCAGACCCTGACTTGCCAACAGTGAAGCTGTAGCAAAGCAAAGCAGCATCTGTGAAGGAAACATGCAGTGAGGTTAGGGATGAGGAGCAGGGCCTCAGAGACAGTCTCTGCCTGTGGAACAAGAAAGTCCTTTGGAAGGGAGTCTTTAAAAAGAGAGAAAGAAAGGAAAGAAAAAAGAAATGAACAAATGAAGAATGGAATGAATGAATAAATATGTAATTAAATAAAGAAAGGAAGAGAAAATAAAGACCTGAACATCTTTGCTGGTTAGCGCTGTCAGTTTGATACAGCCTAGAGTCACCTAAGAAGCGACTGTTTTGACTGTGAATAGTTAAGGAATGTCCAGTCCCTGTGGGTGTTACTATTCCCAGGGCAGGTGGTCTCTGGCTGGATAAGAAATCTAGTTAAGCAGAAGCTAGAGAACCAGACAGCAAGCAGCATCCTCCATGGTTCCTGCTGTGCCTCTCTGGCTGTGAAGTGAGTTCCTTGGTCATAGCTAATGCTGTGCGGAATAGCACATGGGCCTGCCTCTGAGTACCTGCCCTGACCTCCCTCAGTGACAGACTATGGCTTAGAAGTCAGAGTCAAATAAATCAATTTCTACCTTAACTTTCATTTGGTAAAGTGTTTTATCACAGCAACAGAATGAAACCAGAACAAAACATTACCAGTTGACTTAAAGCAGTGCTCCAGGGATGGCTTCCTGGACCTGGTCAGAGGCTAGCCCACAGTACAGGACTAAGAAAATCTAGGCTGGTTAAATCTGGCAGTAGAAGAGTAGGGATCAAGAATCTCAGAGAAGTGCACGTGCCAGAACAGCAAACATTTCCAGGGGAAGTGTGCAGAGCCCATGCTGTCTGTGGATGCTGGAGCATCCCTGCTGATAAGCACAGTGAGAAGGACCAGGGAGCAGGGTACCAACATTGTTGGAAGCTCAGAGATGATGATAACTTTGGGTTAGGGGTGGGGTTAGAAAACTGTATTCCTGAATCCCAGCAAATAAGACACAGAAAAATTCTATCAGGTGGAATGGTCAGGAGGCAGTAACATCATTGTTGAGTAAGGGGGACCCACTTTGAAGTCTATTTAAGAGGGTCATGGCTAACAGAACACAAAAATCCTAAAAATAGAAGATTAGCCAACTCTGATGAGGCTGGATACAGGGCAGGACAAAAACACAAACAAGCTGCCCCCCTTCATGTTACACAAAACAGATGATCAAGAAGCTGTAAGCTTCTTGTTGTCCCCAGTATGACTGACTGCTGATGGAGTAGGAGCACTTCTCAGGCATCTTGCTCACCTAATGTGCCAGCAGAATTCTTGCTCCTCCCCTGTGCATAGTTGGTTCAGCGTGATGGACTGCACCCATAGCCTATCCGAAGTTCCAGGAGGTTTCCGGAGGAGGACTGCCACCTCGTGATTCAATAGCCTGTTCCCTCCCTGCCCTTTTTTCCCGGCGCCCCCCAGTTAGACCATGGCGATTCACCAGCTAGCAGCGTTGACCACAGACAGATCAACAGAACCGAGAAGCACAGCGCCTTAGTGGAAAGATAGTTCTTGGTGGCTGCATTCTATGTCATACCCTGAGCAGCAGGGTTAGTAATCAGAGTTGCAGTTCCCTCCCCTCTCCATCCTCCGCCCCGCACCCCGCACCCCTCAGGTTAGACCAAGGCAACTCACCGGTAGGTAGCGTGTACACCAGACAGATCAGTAGAACAGGAAAACACGGAGCCTTGGTGGAAAGACGGTGCACGGCTGCTGCATTCTTTGCCATACCCTGAGCGACAGGTTTAGTAACCAGAGCAGGGCTCTCCCTGTGGGGTCTCAGTGCCTCCCAGCAGAGGACCCGGTGCAAAGATTCAGAAAGTGCCAGGCACCTGGATTCTCAATTCTCAGTGTGTCCAGTGAGTCCGACTGGGTCTCACCCTAAATTGACCCTTGTCGTCCCTCCCTCCCTCTTGGAGGCGGAGACTATGATCTGAGTGGTGCAGCTCCTCGGTGGAAGTTCTCCCTTCCACAGGGTCCGAAGGAAACTTCAAGGTCCTTCCCAGGCAACCATCCCCTGCTCCGCCCTCTGGGAGGCTTGGTAACTGAAGCTGTCTAAGCCAAATTATTTTTTCAAGAGATAACAAAAGGCGGGTGTCACTCTCAGCCCACAGTAACTTGGAGACACACTAGGAATTTCTTTATAGAGTCCTTGCCAAACACTTGCTTTAGTTCAGCACCACCACCAGTCTGAATCATCCAACTTCCAACCCGTCCCCGTGCCCCCCACCCCCACCCCGCGCGCCTCAGGGAGGTGACTTTAGGTCAGTTTCAGCTCAGGGGACTCTGGGTTCTGGTTCTAAAGTACATGGTGTCTTCAGCAGTAGGGTCTTATGTTCAACTGTTGAGTAAACAAGAGCAACAGCAATAGGCTGTATGTTTTGGGAGTTTTTAGACAGCCCTGATCAACAACTCAAAAGAGGGCTTCTCTTGCTTAGTATTTGGGTTTTGTTAGGTAGTCATTTGGAGGAAGCACCATCAGTCTACATGAAAAAAAGTTCATTAAAACTATGTATGTATAGTTATACACTGAATTACATTAGTTATTTTTTAGGTAAATAGTTAATAGTAAGACTCCTTGTGGCTTTTCCAGTCATTATATTGTTATTTTACCTCCCTTCTTCCTTCTATTTTTAGCTCCTCCACCTTCCTTAAGGAGACCTCATTTTCAGCATTTCCCTATCAACACACTTGTATCAATTCTGATATTCCCCTTTACCCTCTTCCCACCTTCTTCTGCACTGCCCTCCTTCTCCCTCCTTAAGCTCCCCCTTTCCTTGTCCCTATCAGATTATCTAACTCTTAGGAGGTCTTAGTAAGCCCATACTCAAGACTGTAATTTTGCCCACTCTTGTCTGTGTTACACTTTTTGGGTCCTCAAAGTCTGCAGCCCTCCTTTGACATGGACCCTCACTAGATCCCGAGATTCAGTATTTGTCTCATGTTTCATCACGGTGACAATCAAGGACTTCTGGAGTTCCAAGTCAAACAAGCCTTTTCAGACACCTCCTCACACCAATATGGGAGATTGGATCTACCTTATATCCTCCCACAGGACAAAGGGCCACTAGAACCTGTCTGCATTGGGCCCTGTCAAGCTCTCACAAGTCCAACTGCAGTCAATTACATGGCCTGCCACTGTGGATCCTTCTGTCCACAGTTAAGATGCTCTGTCCACAGAATCTCCACTGCTCTGTTCTTTTGAGCCTCTTGCAGATCTGTTTCCTCTTCCAGTGAGACCTAATCCCCCCAGTGGGTTCTGGGGCTGAAACTCAGTTGTCTTGTGTCTCAGTTAGGGTTTCTACTGCAGTGATGAAACACCATGACCAAAGCAACTTGATGAGGAGTGGGTCTATCTGACTATGTACCCCCTGACACAGTGCATTGAGGGAAGCCAAGGCTGACACTAAAGCAGCGTAGAAACCTGGAGGGAACAGCTGATGCAGAGGCCATGGAAAAGTCTGGCTTCTTAGATTGCTCTTCAATGGCTTGCACAGTGTGCTTTCCTACAGCACCCAGGACCATATGCCCAGGGGTGCAACACCCACAATGGGCTGGGCCTTCCCACATCAATCATTAATTAAGAAAATGTCTTCCAGGCTTGCCTACAGCTCAATATTCTAATCCCATGGAGGCACTTTCTCAGAAGTTCCCTCCTCTCAGATGATTTCATCATTGTGTCAAGTTGACAAGACACAAGCCAATACATCATGCTAGGGGGCAACTGCTTTTCCCACTGAGCAATCTTGCCCATGAGTGCTTGTGAGTTTGCTCTGCATCTTTGGTCTCTGCTTTCTTACCCCAAGATGCTCTTCAGTAGTCAAGACTCTCAGCTTTCTGAGTTTGATGATGCAATTCTACAACCTCTCTCCTCTTTCCTTGTTGTCCTAAAGGACACACAGTTTCAAGAATTTATTAGACACCTTCCCCCCCCCTTTTGTCAGGTTGCATAAACTATTCCTAGACTGAAGTTTTTGCTCTAGTTATTGTCCCTGATTCTCCTTCTCTACAAAGACCAAAAGGTGGTGGTGGAACTGTAGTTGGGGGCTTACTCATGGTTCCTTATATAGCTCTCTGTGTTAAGGAATCAGTTTTCCCCAGAAAGGCAATTTCTTCCCCTATACTGGATCTAAGACTTTCACAGTCTCCCTGTGTGGTGGTTTGAATAAGAAAGGCCCTCATAGGCTCACATATTTGAATGCTTAGTCACCAGGGAATGGAGCTCTTTGATAGAATTAGATGGATTAGGAGGTGTGGCCTTGTTGGAGGAAGTGTGTCACTATGGGTGGGCTTTGAGGTTTCAAAAGCTGATGTCTGATCCAGTCTTTCTGTCTCTGCCTGTGGATCAGGATGTGACTCTCAGCTGTATTTCCAGCACCAAGCCTTCCTGCCACCATTGTAACATGAGGGGGGCGGCTTGTTGGGGTTTCCATCCCTCCAAGTACCCCAACAGCTGGCAAGCAACAAAGAAAATCACACACAAGACTCCATAAGGTTATAAACTGATTGGCCCATTAGGTCAGGCTACTTATTAGTTCTTATGACTTATCTTAACCCATTATTCTGATCTATGTTAGCCACACGGGCTCAGTACCTTTCTCAATGTGACAGCTTACATGTTGCCTCTTCGGTGGTCTGCGCAGGAGTGACAGAGGAACCTCTCTGCTTCCCAGAATTCTCCTGTTCTCATTGCATCACCTCTACTTCGTGTCTGGTTTTCTCGCCTATACTGCCTGCCTGGCCAATCAGCATTTTATTAAAATATGATTGACAGAATACAGACAATTCTCCCACACCACACCATGCTCCCTGCGTTGATAATAATGGACTAATGCTGTCTGAGGTTTCTGTCTGGTCTGGTTTCTGCACTTGTTAAGTCCCAAAGAAATCACATAGAGGCCTACATTAACTATAAACTGATTGGCCCATTAACTCAGGCTTCTTATTAACTCTTATAACTTATATCAGTCCATCATTCTTGTCTTTGCTAGCCAAGTGGCTTGGTACCTTTTTCAGCAAGCAGTCACATCTTGCTTCTTCTGTGAATGGATCAGCACTACAGAGGAATGGGATTCCTTCTTCCCAGAATTCTCCTGTTCCTATTGACCTACTTCTACTTCCTGTCTGGTTGTCCCACCTATACTTCCTGCCTGGCTACTGGTCAATCAGTGTTTATTTAAAATGAAATTGACAGAATATATTCGATTGTCCCACAGCACTTCCCCCCGCTTTTTAAAAACAAAAACTCTGAATCTAATATCCTTTGTTTAGCTTTTCTCCTGACCATTAGCCATAACAACTTGTAACCAACATTCTAAACAAAGGAAAATATCCATAGACCATTTTTTTGGGAATGTGGGTATAGTTTTCCAGGCTACTTCCTGGAAAGAAGATATTTCTGGAGAGTGCTGATATTTTTATGGGGACCTAAATAAAATTTAGAATTATGATCAAGTCCTGATTGGAGTATCCTGTGAGACTTGACCATCTCCAGCAGCATCTTGAATCTGTCCTGGATGTAGAACTCAGACATATTTTCCTACTGGAGATTTTTCAAGTGGTCTTCCTTGATCAAACATGATTTTTCTTAACTCAGAATGAATCCATAGCCTCTCATTTCCTGTGAAACAAAAGCAAAACCTCTTCTCCAAAGTAACATACCTTTGACTTCAATTTTAAGTCAAGGTATTTTCAAAATATCTATCTTGGATTAATCCAGCAGCATTTATAAGCAAATATCTTTTAGCAGCTCTTGCTCCATCCTCAGCATTCAAACAATTTAAAGAGAGCATAATAACATACAGTATCCAGGCTCTCTGTTTACTTTTTATCTTTATGTGGCTTTATTTTAACCTCTATTTCTTATATATTTACTTTTTGACTTTTTGAGGCAGGGTTTCTGTGTGTCATTGTCCTGGAACTCACTCTGTAGACCAGGCTGTCCTTGAACTCACAGAGATCTACCTATCTCTGCCTCCCAAGTGCTGGGATTACAGGTGTGTGCCACCACACCTTGAATTCACAGAGGCCTGCCTGCCTCTATCTTCCAAGTGTTAGGATTAAAGGTGTGTACCACCACACCCAACTACTCTCTTTCTTTTTTTATTTTTAAGGACTTTAACATTTTCCTTTATTCTCCAAAGCCTGCATATATTTTTAACACACTGTAAAACATTTAGAGGTTTTTTTCTGTCTTTGTATCTCTCTTTACTGTATATCTCTTTTTTTCTGGCAACATGTGTCTTTAATTTGCTAAGTAATATGGATAGGTTTGAAGTCGTGGCTTTGATGATTGGATTCAGCCCATTCTTTAGCTTTCCACGTTTCCAGCCTCATGGAGGAGGTACCAACTGGAGCCATGTTAATTGCCACAACTCTATAGCATTTCAAGGTTTCTGCCACCACCAGAAAGCATGTGGTCACCTTCTCATCAACACCATTTAAGTGTTTCATATCAGGACCTCTTAAAAGAGCTGCGAGGTTTTGCAGCTAAAGCTGAGTCAGGAAGTCTCTCTTAAATGAGAGTGTCTGCCTCTAACAAGCAGAGCACCCCTGAGAAAATGCTGCTATCAATAACCTGTGCTATACTCTATTCTTTTCTGTCTAGAATAACATCCCAAGCTTTCTCAGGCTTCTAAGTAAATTTGGTCAGCCCCACGTTGGCATGCCATTTGTTGTCAGGGTTTTCTGTCCTGCCTGGTTCCTGCAGTCATTAAGTCCCAAAGAAATCACACAGAGGCCTACATTTACTATAAACTGATTGGCATATTAGCGCAGGCTTCATATTAACTCTCATAACATATATTAGCCCATTATTCTTGTCTGTATTAACCACATGGCTCAGTACCTTTTCCAGCACATCTTGCTTCTTCTGTGACTGGTCAGGACTCCAGAGAAATGGACTTCCTTCTTCCCAGAATTCTCCTGTTCTCATCGACCCACCTCTACTTCCTGTCTGGTTGACCCATCTATACTTCCTGCCTGGCTACTGGCCAATCAGTGTTTATTTAAAATACAATTGACATAATATAGATGTTTGTCACACACCAGACTAAACCTCTGAAATTGTAACAAACCCTATTAAATTATTTCTCCTAAAAGAGTTATCATACCCATGGATGGTAATTTTCTGTTCCCCATAACCAGGACTCTCCAGCCCTGCAGTCCTCACAGCTTTCTGTGTTTACATGTCTCTGATTGGAACAGTTCCTAGGATATTTTTCAGAATGAAATCTCTTTGTTTAAAAAACTCTCTCTTATAGTTCTTTGCTTTAAAAAATCATGTTTATTTTTTATTTGTGTGTGTTGTGCATGCACACACCTACTATGATTGGAATTTTTGAGTTGTCAGAGAGCTCACATTAGAAATATTCCTAACACACACCTTTAATCTTGGCCACACCCTCTGCTGGAAGTGTCCTCTGACTTCACAAGACAAAAACCATAGTAGGCACACACACACACACACACACACATCATAGTAGGTCCAGCTGGAAATATTTCAGGTACCTAATGAGCTCCAGTTACTCTGCATCCGTAGATTTAAAGTGATCATCATCCACAGTAGAATAAATGTGTCCCTCGTTGCACAGAAAATCCACTGCTTGCTTGATTGAGGCTACAGGCATGTGCTGGAGCTGATTTCTGAGATCCTGAAAATTCAATCCTTCTGGTCTTGGGCAAGCCTTGATCAAATTCAGTACCTGGTTTTGGACCATAGTGAGGCCATTTGCTGGCATGAAGTTATTCCCACTGAAGTTTCCTGGCTCACCCATTCCTGGGTTGCTGATAGATGGTCTCCCTGCTGAGAGCTGGTTGTTAGGTTTGCTGAGCATCATATGTGCATTGACCACCTCTAGAATATGTGCAGTGAACTCATTCATGTCTTCCAGGGGAATAATCTTAAAGGCTACCAGGCTCTTTTTGTTCTGGAAAGACCTGAGGTGGCCAGCCACTTTCACGTATGTTTCTGGAGGAACCACAGTGTTTTCACCACTGGCATCATCTGTATGCACCCACTGGCGAACATCCATGGGTGCAGCAGTCATATCATCCATTTTGTAAAGAATATTGGTTGGAGCCTTCTCTGCATTTCTGATTATTCCCACAATCGTGACCTGCGAAATCTCCACATTCCCAATTCTGAACACTTCATCAGTCAGAGTAGCAGACAGCAGCTGGGATATGGTACAGGGCACAATGTACTGGGCTCGGACTCTCGACTTCTTCTCGGCTTGCGACGCTGTGGGTGAGCCGAAGCCGCCGGGGGACTGCATGTAGCCGCCCGCTCCGCCATAGCTGGAACCGCCGAAGCTGTGGAAGCCGCTGTTCCACATCCTGGTCGCGGTTTTCCCGAGAAGGAGGACCAAGACACGCCGGTCTAGGGGCTCGGAGACCACCGAACTGTCTACCGCTTCGGCGGCGTTGTATCTCTAAAGTCAATTGTTGATCTTTTAAGTTCTGGAAGAATTGTGTTGGGATTTTGATGGGACTGCATTGAATCTATAGATTGCTATTGGTAGGATTGCCATTTTATTATGTTTATTCTACCTATCCAAGAGCATGGGACATCTTTCCATTTTCTGTCATCTTCTTCAATTCCTTTCTTCAAAGACTTGAAGTTCTTATTAAACAGGTCTTTCACTTCTTTGATTAGTGTTACCATCAAGATATTTTATGTTATTTGTGGCTATTGTGAAGGATGATATTTCTCGGACTTTTTTCTCATCTTCTTTATCATTTATATATGGAAGGCTACTGATGTTTTTGAGTTGATCTTGTATCTTGCTACATTACTGAACTCTTACTTATCAACTGTAGGCATTTCCTAGTAGAGTTTTTGGGATCAGTTATATATACTATCATATCATCTGCAAATAGTGAAAGTTTGACTTCTTCCTTTCCAATATGAATAATCTTGATTTCCTTTTGTTGTCTTATTGCTTTAGCTAGAACCTCAAATACTATACTGAATAGATATGGAGAGAGTGGCTAGCCATGTCTTGTTTCTGATTTTAGTGGAATTGCTTTGAGTTTCTCTCCATTTAATTTGATGTTGTCTGTTGGCTTGCTGTGTATTTCTTTTTATTATATTTAGATATGTTCCTTGTATCTCTGATTTCTCCAGTGGTGTGGGAGGTCCTTCTGTCTATGTGTTTCTTTTATTGGTTAATGAATAAAGAAACTGCCTTGGCCTGTTAATAGGGCAGACCTTAGGTATGCAGGGAAAACTGAACTGAATGCTGGGAGAAGGAAGGTGGAGAGGGAGACACTATGGAGTCACTGCTGAAAATAGATATGCTGAAACTTTGATGGTAGGCCATGACCTCGTGGTGATATACAAATTAATAGAAATGGGTTAAATTAAGATATAAGAGTTAGTCAATAAGAATCTATAACTAATGAGCTGATCAGTGATTTAATTAATACAGTTTCTGTGTGATTATTTCAGGTCTAAGCTAGCTGGGTGGCTGGGAAGAGCAAGCACCCTCCTCCTACAAATTGGCACACCAGCGTGGTGGACTAAATCCATGTAAAACCTGAGAGACTTGAAAAGGAATTCTAGACACAAAAATACAGAGTTTAATATAGCTTCTTGCTGTTTGCTGACAGAGTACTGCAGCTCCTTTAAGAGAGATTTTACTGACTCAGAAGGAGCAGCTGTGCAGTTTCAAAATGGCAGCTTCCTGGCCATGGGCTATTAGCACAAACTCTGGCTCTTTTAGGAGATGAAGCATTTGGATGGCATTTGTGAGCAGACTGCTGCAACTTGCGTAATGAACTACATGGACTAGCTGTGTGCCTGAAAATGAGGTGGTATGCTTGGTTCTCAGAGGCACAAGCAGCTCCACCATGCTGGACTGGGCAGGGCAAGCAGGAAGTACCATATTACCCTAGCAATGGCTTAAGTTTTAAAAAGTGCTTAGCATTTTGAAAAGTGCTCACGGACAGTAAAAAAATTACAAATATGCAATAAAGACAAATCCAGATGAGTCATAGTGTTAGATCAATGTACATAGGCCTGGGAGAGAGAAAAAGAGTATAGAGAGTTATAAAAAGAAGTAAATGGTTAAAAAAAAGGTACAGTCATAGACTAAAAGAATTAAAGAAAAATAAGCTACATAAAGATGGACTATACACAGAGAGTCTGCATTATATATATTATTGTGTTATCTTTAAATTTTTTGACTATGAAAGAGCTAAATACAGAGAAACATTTTATTGTATGGGTTGCTAAGCCAAACCAGCATGTATATTTTAAAGGTATCATGACTTCCAAATTTGGGTCTAAGGATATGTTGCTTTGGAAAAGAGGTTCTTCTCTTGTTTCCACAGAGGATGAGAACCTGTGGATTGTTTTCAGACTGGTATGGTTTGATAGAGCACAACCCCCCTGAATTGTCGCCATGAATACCCTCAAAAGATTACTTCACCCAACTTCTAACTGAGATGAACCTAGCACACAGGATACACCATAAAAGAACTGATTAATAGTGCCCTAAACCACAAGGAAGCAGTATGGACAAAACTATACCCATATTCCCAAATATTGTCTATAAATGTTTGTTTACATTTAAAGGGGGATATGATATGGATATGAATAATTTGCATTGGTATGGATTATAGTTTTTTATTACAAATTTAAGGTCAATTTTATTATATGTATATGTATTTCTGACCTTGATTAAGATATTGTGTTTGTGTAGCTCATTTAAAAATGCATTGTATAATTAAAACATAAAGGTTAATAGAGAGTCATCTATAATAGTCAAGCTTGTAGTCATTTCAGTTAGGTTTTCTAGATGTACAGAGATATATCTCAGTTAGATAGGTATTCTTCAAATCTTTCAGAGACCTTCATAATATGACATTTAAAATGTTTAAAAACTTAGGACTTTTCATGACAATGAGACATGTCTGCTCTTGGCAGCACCAATTACTTTGAGAGGAAGATGGGCATCGAAGAAGCTTCTTTTGAAGTTTGCTATCCATTTGGGTAAGAAATTGCTCTTGCCTGGTATTCTGAATTGGAGATGCAGGATTTACAGAGAAATGACTACTGAAATTGACTAAAGGTGAGATGGTCCTTCAGGGTTCCTGCTACATGAAAGAGTCTGCCAGATGTTCTTCAGGACACAGAAGAGGGTGACTGACAAGCTACCAATACAGGTGAAACTGTCTTTGAAATTTTCTGCTTCATGTAAAAGTCTGATAGATATTATGGACCTGTAGGCTGAAGACGGATGACCCAATGGTACTGAAGGACTTTCAGTGACTGTCCAAACAGCAAAATGTTTCTGTCAATTTTAGAGTTTTGGAAGTTGTTTACAATGTACTTCTTGCTTACTTAGGTAATATCATATCCGTCTAGAGTGTTTCATGGAAGAATTTATAGTTATAATTTTCTTAGTTATGATAAAAGATAAAGTAGATATAAATATTCTAACTTAATTCTTGCTTGGTAATTATTTTGTTATATGTAATTTTACTATATTAAAGTTAAAGCCTTACTTTTTGTTTAAGCAGAAAAGGGGAAATGGTGTGGGAAGTCCTTCTGTCTATGTGTTGGTTTTATTGGTTAATGAATAAAGAAACTGCCTTGGTCTGTTGATAGGGCAGACCTCAGGTAGGCAGGAAAAACTAGACTGACCAGAGATAGACATGCTGAAATTTTGCTGATAAACCATGACCTCGTGGTAATAAGCAGATTAATAGAAATGGGTTAAATTAAGATGTAAGAGTTAGCCAATGAGAAGCTAGAACTAATGGGCCAAGCAGTGTTTTAATTATTACAGTTTCTGTGTGATTATTTTGGGTCTAAGCTAGCTGGGTGGCTGGAAATAACAAGTGCCCTCCTCCTACATTCCAAGACCTTAATCATAATGGGGTATTGGATTTTGTCAAATGCTTTTTCAGCATTCAATGAGATGATCATGTGGTTTTTTTTTCATTTCAGTTTATTTATATGGTGGATTACATTGATAGATTCTTGTATGTTGAACCATCCCTGCATCTCTAGGATGAAGCCAACTTGTTCAAAGTGGATGATTTTTATGATGTGTTCTTGGATTCAGTTTGCCAGTATTTTATTGAGTATTTTTACATCTGTGTTCATGAGTAAAATTAGTCTGGAATTTTCTTTATTGGTTGAGTCTTTGTGTGGTTTTGGTATAATGGTAACTGTAGCCTTATAAAAACAGTTTGGCAATGTTTCTTCTATTTCTATTATGTGGAACAATTCAAGGAGTTTAAGTATTAGCTCTTCTTGGAAGTTCTGATAGAATTCTGCACTGAAACCATCTGGCCCTGGACTTTTTTTGGTTGAGAGGCTTCTGATGACTGCTTGTATTTCCTTAAAGGTTATAGGTCTATTTAAATTGTTCACCTGGTATTAATTTAATTTTGGTATGTGGTACCTATCCAGAAAATTGTTCATTTCTTTTACCTTTTCCATTTTTGTGGAGTACAGGTTTTTGTAGCATGACCAAATGATTCTCTGAAATTTCCTCAGTGTCTGTTGTTACATTTCTGATTTTGTTAATTTGGATGTTCTCTCTTCCTTTTGATTAGTTTGGATAAGAGTTTGCTTATTTTTTTACTTTCTTAAAGAAAATACCATCTCTTTGTATTTTTTCTTTGTTTCTATTTTGTTGATTTCATCCCTTAATTTGTTTTCCATCTTTTACTCCTCTTGGGTGAGTCTGCTTCTTTTTGTTCTAGAGCTTTCAAGTGTGCTGTTAAGTCACCAGTATGAACTTTCTCCACTTTCTTTATGTGAGCATTTAGTGCTATGAACTTCCTCTTGGCACTGCTTTTATAGTGTCCCATAGGTTTGGGTACATTGTGCTTTCCTTTTTGTTGAATTTTAGGAAGTCTTTAATTTCTTTCTTTATTTTTTCCTTGACCCAGGAGTGGTTGAGTAGTTCACTGTTCAATTTTCATGATTTTGTAGCCTTTCTGCAATTAGTGTTATTGTTAAATTCTAACTTTAAACCGTGGTGATTGATAAGATAGAGGGGGTTGCACCAAATTTTGTATCTTTTGAGGTTTGCTTTGTTACCAAGTATGTGATCAATTTTGAGAAGGTTCCGTGAAGTGCTGAGAAGAAGGTATTTGTGTGTGTGTGTGTGTGTGTGTGTGTGTGTGTGTGTGTGTGTGTGTTTGGGTAAAATGTTCTGTAGATGTCTGTTAAATCCATTTCAGTAATGGCATCTGTTAGTTGTCTTATTTCTCTGTTAAGTTTTTGTCTGGTTGACCTGTCCATTGTGGAGAGTGGGGTGTTCAAATCTCCTACTACTAGTTTGTGGGCTGTGATATGCGATTTAAGTTTCTTTTATGTTATGTTATGTTTATATTAATGTTTCTTTCAGATATGTGTGTACTCTTGTATTTGGGGCATAGATGTTCAGTATTAGGACTTCATATTGATAGATTGTTTCTGTTATGAGTATAAAGTGTTCTTTTCCATCTCTTCTGTTTGATTTTAGTTTGAAGTTTATTTTTTAGATATTAGGGAAACTACACCCATTTGTTTCTTAGGTCCATTTGATTGGAAAATCTTTTCCCAACTCTTTACTCTGAGGTCATGTCTGTCTTTGAATTCTACCAGAACTTTCAAGAAGCACTAATGCCTATACTCCTCAAAGTTTTCCACATAATAGAAACAGAATGCTCATTGCCAAAATCTTTTTATGAAGCTACAGTTACCTTGATACTAAAACCACACAAAGACTCAACCAAGAAAGAGAATTACAGACCAAACTCACTCATGAACATGGATGGAAAAATTCTCAATAAAATTCTGGCAAACCGAATCCAAGAACACATCAAAAAAGTCATCCATTTTGATCAAGTAGGCTTCATCCCAGAGATGCAGGGCTGGTTCAACATATGAAAATCTATCAATGTAATCCACAATATAAATAAACTGAAAGAAAAAAACCATATGATCATTTCATTGGATGTAGAAAAAGCATTTGACAAAATTCAACATCGCTTCATGATAAAGGTCTTGGAGAGATTAGGGATACAAGGATCATATCTAAATATAATAAAACAACACACATCAAGCTGACAGCTAACATCAAATTAAATGTAGAGAAACTCAAAGCTATTCCACTAAAATCAGGAATAAGACAAGGCTGTCTGATCTCTCCATATCTCTTCAATATAGTGCTTGAAGTTACAGCAATAGCAATAGCAATAAAACAACATAAGAAGATCAAGGGGATTCAAATTTAGAAAGGGAGAAGTTAAACTTTTGTTATTTGCAGATGATATGATAATGTATATAAGTGACCCCAAAAACTCTACCAGAGAACTCCTTCAGCTGATAAATATCTTCAGTGAAGTGGCAGGATATAAGATTAACTCAAAAAATCAGCCCTCCTATACACAAAGGATAAAGAAGCTGAGAGGAAAATCAGAGAAATATCACCTTTCACAATAGCCACAAATCACATAAAATATCTTGGGGGTAACACTAACAAAGGATATGAAAGACCTATTTGACAAGAACATTATGTTTTTGAAGAAAAAAATTGAAGAAGATACCAGAAAATGGAAAGATCTCCCATGCTCTTGGATAGGAAAATCAACATAGTAAAAATGGCAATCTTACCAAAGGCAATCTATAGATTCAATCCCCATCAAAATCCCAACACAATTCTTCACAGACCTTGAAAGAATGATAGTTAACTTCATATGGAAAAACAAGAAACCCAGGATAGACAAAACAATCCTGTACAATAAAGAAACTGCCGGAGGCATTACCATCCCTGACTTTAAGCTCTATTACACAGCTACAGTAATGAAAACAGCTTGGTATTGACATAAAATCAGAGATGTTTACCAATGGGATCGAATTGAAGACCCAGATATTAATTAACACACCTATGAACACCTGATTTTTGACAAAGAAGCAAAAAAATACAATGGAAAAAAGAAAGCATCTTCAACAAATGGTGCTGGCATAAATGGATGTCATCCTGTAGAAGAATGAAAATAGATTCATATCTGTCACCATGCACAAAACTCAAGTTCAAATGGGTTAAAGACCTCAATATAAATCTGACCATACTGAACCTGATAGGGAAGAAAGTGGGAAGTAACCTTCAATGCATGGGCACAGGAGACCACTTCCTAAATATAACCATAGTCGCACAGACAATAAGAGCAACAATAAATAAATGGGACCTCCTGAAACTGAGAAGTTTCTGTAAAGCAAAGGACACAGTTAATGAGACAAAAAGGCAGCCTACTGAATGGAAAAAAAATCTTCACGAACCCCACAATGGACAAAGGACTGATCGTCAAAATATATAAAGAACTCAAGAAAATGGTCAATAAAATTCTAAATAACCCAATTAAAAAGTGTTGAGTTGAACTAAACATAGAATTCTCATCAGAAGAATTTCAAATTGCCAACAGATGCTTAAGGACAGGTTCTTCATCCCTAGCTATCAGGGAAATGCAAATCAAAACAAACTTGAAATACCATCTTACACCTGTCAGAATGGCTAAGATCAAAACACTAATGATAGCTTATGCTGGAGAGGTTGTGGAGCGAGGAGCGAGGGGAACGCTCATACATTGCTGGTGGGAATGTAAACTTGTGCAACCACTTTGAAAATCAGTATGGCTGTTTCTCTGAAAAGTGGGAGTCAACCTACCTCAGCATCCAGCAATTCCACTCTTGGGAATATACTCAAAAGTTGCTCAATCATACTACAAGAGCATTTGTTCAACTATGTTCATAGTAGCATCATTTGTAATAGCCAGAACCTGGAAACAACCCAAATGCCCCTCAACTGAAGAATGGATAAAGAAAGTGCGACACATCTACACATTACAGTGCTACTCAGCAGTAAAAAATAATGACATCTTGAATTTTTCATGCTAATGGATGGAATTAGAAAACAATATCCTGAGTTAGGTAACCCATACCCCAAAAATGAATATGGTATGTATTCACTCATAAGTGGATACTAGTCATAAACAAAGGACAATGAGCCTATAGCTCAGGATCCTAGAGAAACTAAGTAATAAGGTGAACCCAAAGTAAAACATATATAGACCCACCTGAAAATTGGAATCAGACAAAAATTTGGGAGCAGGGTGGCAGGGGGTAGAGGGAGAGAGGAGGGGTATGGAAGAGAACTTGAGGGAATGGGATGGTTGAGATGGAGGAAGGACAGATAAGAGAGCAAGGAAAGAAATATCTTGATTGAGGAAGCCATTATGGAGTTAGCAAGAAACCTGGCTCTAGAAAAATACCCAAGAACCCACAGGCATGAACCCAGCTGAGACCCTAAGCAATGGAGGAGAGGGTGTCTGAACTAACCTTACCCTGTAGTCAGACTGATGATTATCTTAAATATCAACATAGAGCCTTCATCCAACAACAGATGGCAACAGAGGCAGAGACCCACATTGGAGCACTGGACTGAGCTCCCAAGATCCAGTTGAAGAGTGGAGGGAGAGAGAGTAGGGTTGGAGGGGTGTGTGGGAGGGTTGTGGAGAGAGAGGGAGGGGAGTGGGAGGAGAGGAGGGAGTGGGAATTTGGATTGCTTTTTTTTTTAAAGTAATAGAAATAGGAAAAAAACCAAAAACAAAGAAAAAAAATTTGTTGGATTTAATGTTTTCTTTGACCAATGAATCTATTTCCTCTATAGTATCTTCAACACCTGAGATTCTGTCTTCTGTTTCTTGTATTCTGTTGGTTATGCTTGCCTCTGTATTTCTTTCATTTACCCAGATTTTCCATATCCTGAATTTCCTCATTTGTGTTTTATTTATTGCCTCTTTTTCAGTCTTGAAGTTTTGAACTGTTTGCTTCACCTGTTTGATTATTTTTTCTTGATTTTCTTGGGTTTTTTTTGAGAGATTTATTGATTTCTTCCATTTTTTTGTCTGTTCCTCAATTTCTTTAAGGGAATTTTTTTATTTCATCTTTAAAGGTCTCCATCATCCTCATAAAGTTACATTTAAAATAAATTATTTTCTTCTACTTCTTTTGGGTTAAGATGATCAAGTCTTTTTATTGCATGACTGAAGAACCAAAGTTCCTCCATTTTGTTTTCACCTCCATCTTGTGTCTTGTGTAAGCTACTTCCCATAAAACATGCCAGTCCTCAGAAATGGCTAGGGGAAAAAGTAACAGGGCAACTATCTGGAAAGTACAAATAACCATAGAATGTCCCCACCTGAAGGTCAGCTGATAAGAAAACACAGGTTAGGGTGAGGTTCGAAAATAAAAATTTGTGAAAAGTCGCTAGGCACGAGCCAATCAGGATTGAACTCGTCATCCCAAACGCTGCTAATGTCACTTTTCTGGATTTTGCCTTTAAATAACGCTCTCCAGTTGGGTTGGTCCAGGCCCACTTGCGATTACTTGCACGATAATAAACCTTGCTTTTACATGTTGGTGGGTTGATCTCCCAGGTGATCTTTTGGGATCCCCATGGACTGGGCACACATTTGGGGGCTGGTCCCAGATCCCCAGAGACCCCCATCGGGACTCCTAACTCTGAATGTTTATTCTGATCGGCAGTGATAAATCTGTGTGTCCGGTCTTAGCTGTCTGTCTTCCATTTTTGTTGGCGCTGATCTCTGAATCTGAATCTGAATCTGAACAAGTCAATTTGCCCTGACAGACACGCGAGAGAGCTGACCTGGAGGAATAGGGGAGACGTTTCCTTTTCTCATCTGGACAGGGGTCTCCAATCTGAGATCATCCTGTCAGGGCCCCATCTGTAAAAATCTGGGGATCAGGTAGCTTGAATGGCTTGCAACCCATCTGTATGGTTTTTTGGTCTTTTTGAAGCCGAAACTCTGGGCTCTCAACAAACTAGACCATCTGGTACCTCCTGCAGGAGCCTGTTTTGGACCCTTTGTCTAACTGTTGTGTTTGTTGGTCTTGCGTGTTCTGTTTTTGTATCTCTGTTGATGACTGACTTGACTGGACAGGCCTTTCCTTCCGCCTAATCCGACTGCACCTCTTTCGTTTTTGCAGGCTTTTCCCTTAAAACCCCCATCCTGCATATCACCCTGCCCCCTCCTGTCCCGCGCTACTGTCTCGCCAACAAGAACAACGCAGGGCACGTAGGATCCTTCTGCAGAACAGCTTTTTAATGCATCTTGAGAGCGAGAGCATAAGCCAACATGGCGGAGACCCAGAGCGAGGCGAACCCAGCCCTTATATAGGAAACAGTCCCCGCCTCGGACGTTTCACTCTCAGATTGGTCAGCTGCCCATCATCCCAGATGACGCCTCGGGAGAGGCAGGGACTACAGCGTTGGAAATTTGCCAACACATGCGCGTTATCCTGTTCACCGGGCGGTGGAACCAGGATGTCAGCGCCATCTTGGAATGGCGAATGTGGTTGCGGTCCTCTACACCCTCCCATGCTGGTGGATGGGTTCCCTCGGTCTGCTCTGGGCTGCAGGCCTCCAGTTGTGACTAAACATAGCCAAGGTTTGGCGTCACTGGCCAAGGGCAATGAGTCACAGTCACTGGCTATAGATGTTAAGCTGCAGTGGCCGTGTTGTGACACTATAGACAGACTTCCCTTCACCAGAGCTGCTTTGGTCCTTCAGATCCAATGATTTACAAATATTTGTCATTATTTATAGGAGCTGGTTACAAATTATTATTGGTTAGAGTACGAAAATAAAACCTAGTGTTAGTCTCAGATATTTCATGCTGATACAGGATTTTGTGTGTTGTAAATTTAAAGTTATATTTGTTATAGTATATACATTCTTCTGTTCTTGTTTAAAATATTGTAGCCATACAATATATTATATACTACTGAGGGAAACCATAAGAAAGATTTTGGTAAAAGTTTTTATGTTGTCTAAAAAGTGAGAAAAACTTTGGTATGTTGTCTGGAAAGCGACGGGAAAATCAGGAGAATGAAAGAATGAAGAGAGGAAAATTGGAATTAAAGTATATAAAGAAAAGTTATAGAAGGTCAGAAGTGGATGTGAACTATGTTTGCTGTGGTTTCTCATACCTGCAAATACTGAATGTGCTTGTTTTGTTGAAGTTTGTCAATGTAAATTTTCTTGCAAGCATGGAGCTGAGACAGAAATGGTTTGGATATTTTTGTTGTCTCTGACACCTATCACTGTTGTGACCACATTTGCAGACCTGACTTCAGAATTTATCTCTGAGCTCTGGTTACTGGATTTGGATTAGCAGAGATTTTTTTTCAGATGATTTTTTTTGGTGTAGATAATGTTAAAACTCTTTTATGCTGTTCTTTATTGAAAAGTTGGCTCTAGGGTTGGATTATGACTTTTCCTTTGCTAGACCCACGTCTATTTAAAAGTTTCCTCTGTCAGTCTGTCAGTCTGAGCCCTGACACAGTGACAAGGCGAAGAAAACAAAACAGAACAGACACATTCTGTAGCTTCAGATTTATAAGTTTATTTTGTTAGATACAGTAGAAAAAAATCTGTTAAAATTAAAACGAGTTAAAAGTTAAGTAGTAACACTGGGAATTGATAACTTAAAATCTATGCATGGGTAATTTTAAAGAAACCATAGGCATGATTCCCTTTAAATTTTGGATTGCCGTTTTGCTAGAGTTTAAAAAAAAAAAAGATGCCACATGATGTCATCGACTTCTTGATTAAAGGTGACCAAATGGAGTGGGACTAAATAGGAGGCAACAGCTGATCTCTAAGAGAGTTTGGATTGGGATAGATTTTTGCATGATGACTCCTGTCCCATACTGAAAACAAGGTTTAAAAAAATGTAATAGGATTTAAAATATGAAAGCTGCACCTCAATGTTTTATGCATAAAAGTACCTTGCTCTTTGTTAATTTAAGAGTCACCCAGATGATGATGGTTATAAAGACATAAAGGGATCATAGGAAACAGCTGAGACTTACAAATGTATGGCAGGACTAGAGTCCCAAAGAATGTGCAGTTGCAAGAATGGACCTTAACAGTCTTAAATGCCAGTACCAGGTGATAGTTACTAGAAGTACCAGCTACAGTGAAGTAGAACAAGCTGAGATCTCAAAGACAGGCTACGTTTATGCTGTCGAAGATGGAGTGAAAGAGATACTTTTTTTTATTGAATACTTATTTCAATTTATTTCTCAAATGATACCTTCTTTTCCAGCACCTATAGCCTTACTATTTACTCTTTTTTTTAACTTTCTTTTTTTTTTGAAAGTAATTTTATTAAATTATAAAAGTTTCCATTTCCGCCCCTCCTCTCAACACCCTCCCACTCCCCCCACTCCTTCTCCTCCTCCCTCTCCATCCCTAAGAGCAGTCAGGGTTTCCTGCCCTGTGGGAAGTTCAAGTTCCTCCCTCCTCCCTCCAGGTCCAGGAAGGTGAGTGTCCAGACAGACTGGATCCGCAAAATCCAGTATATGCAGAGGAAACAAGTCCCAGTGTCATTGTCAATGGCTTTTCAGAAAGACTCCAGGCAAGCCACGTTCAGAGAATCCGGCCACATTCAGAGAATCTGGTTGGATCGCGTCCTCGTTCAGACCTAGTCCAACTGGCCTTGGTAAATTCTCATTAGATCAGTCCCCTTGTATCAGTGGGTGATCGCATCCCTCGCAGTCCTTATTTCCTTTTTCATTTTCTTCATCCTTCTGCTCCTCATTTGGACCTTGGGGGGCTCAGTCCGGTGCTCCAATGTGGGTCTCCGTCTGTATCGCCATCCATCGTCGGATGAAGGTTCTCTCTGGTCTTGCCTTCTTTGCTCACGTTCTCTTTCCTTCTGCTTCTCGTTTGGGCCTAGGGAGTTAAGTCCAGTGTTATGATGTGGGTCTCTGTCTCTATCTCCATCCATCGCCAGATGAAGGTTCTATGGTGATAAGCAAAATATTCATCAGTATGGTTATGGGCCTAGGCCGTTTCAGGCACCCTCTCTTCTGTCCAGAGAACAATCTGGGGATCTCTCCTTGGACCTGGGATCCCATTTATAATCAAGTCTCCTGTAAACCCTAAAATGACTCCCTTAGTTGAAGTATATTCTTCCCTGATCCCATATTCATCCTTCCTCCCTCCCCTCCATCCCAGTCCACCGAGCTTTCCCCATTCCTCCCCTACTCCCTTCTCTCTAACCCTCTCCCCTTCCAACAATCCTCCCACCCCCCCCATGCACCCAAGGTTACCTGGGACTCTTGTCTATTTCCAATCTCCAGGCAGATAGCTACATGATTTTCATCAGGTTCACCTTCTTATTTAGCTTCTCTAGGATTACGAATAATAGGCTCAAAGACCTTTAATTATGGTTAGAATCCACATATGAGTGAACACATACCATATTCCTCTTTTTGGGTTTGGCTTACCGCATTCAGTAAAGCATTTTCTATTTCCATCCATTTGCATGCAAAATTCATGATGCCATTGTTTTTTACCGCTGAGTAAAACTCTAATGTGTATATGTTCCACACCTTTTTTTTAACAATTCTTCTATTGAGGGGCACCTAGGTTGTTTCCAGGTTCTGGCTATTACAAATAGTGCAGCTATGAACATAGTTGAACAAATGCTTTTGTAGTATGTTAGGGCATCTCTTGGGTATATTCCCAAGAGTGGAATTGCTGGGTCCTGAGGGAGGTTGACTCCCAGTTTCCTGAGAAACCACCACACTGATTTCCACAGTGACTGCACAAGTTTGCATTCCCACCAACAATGGATGAGTGTTCCCCTCATTCCACATCCTCTCCAGCATAGGCTATCATTGGTGTTTTTGAGTTTGGCTATTCTGACAGGTGTAAGATGATATCTCAAAGTGATTTTGATTTGCATTTCCCTGATCGCTAAGGAGGTTGAGCATGACCTTAAGTGCCTTTTGGCCATTCGAAGTTCATCTGTTGTGAATTCTCTGTTCAGATCAGTACCCCATTTTTTAATTGGGTTAATTAGAGTTTTAGTGTCTAGTTTCTTGAGTTCTTTGTATATTTTGGAGATCAGACCTTTGTCTGATGAGGGGTTTGTGAAGATCTTTTCCCAGTCGGAAGGTAGCCTTTTTGTCTTACTGACAGTGTCCTTTGCTTTGCAGAAGCTTCTCAGTTTCAGTAGGTCCCATTTATTCATTGTTTCTCTTATTGTCTGTGCTACTGGGGTTCTGCTTAGGAAGTGGTCTCCTGTGCCTATATCTTGTAGACTACTTCCCACTTTCTCTTCTATCAGGTTCAAAGTGGACAGATTAATGTTGATGTCTTTAATCCATTTGGACTTGAGTTTTGTGCATGGTGATAGATATGGATCTATTTTCATTCTTCTACAGGTTGACATTCAGTTATGCCAGCACCATTTGTTAAAGATGCTTTCCTTCTTCCATTGTATGCCTTTAGCTCCCTTGTCAAATATCAGGTGTTCATACGTTTGTGGGTTAATATCCGGGTCTTCTATTCGATTCCATAGGTCGACTTCTCTGTTCTTATGCCAATACTAAGCTGTTTTCAATACTGTTGCTCTGTAATAGAGTTTGAAGTCAGGGATGGTAATGCCTCCAGAAGTTCCTTTATTGTATAAGCCTGTTTTGGCTATCCTGGGTTTTTTGTTTTTCCATATAAACTTGATTATTGTTCTCTCAAGGTCTGTGAAGAAGTTTGATGGGATTTTGATGGGAATTGCATTGAATCTATAGATTGCTTTTGGTAGAATTGCCATTTTTACTATGTTGATTCTCCCAATCCAAGAGCAGGGGAGGTCTTTCCATTTTCTGGTATCCTCCTCAATTTCTTTCTTCAAGGACTTAAAGTTCTTGTCAAATAGGTCTTTCACTTCCTTGATTAGAGTTACCCCAAGATATTTTATGCTATTTGTGGCTATCATGAAAGGTGATGTTTCTCTGATTTCCCTCTTTGCTTCTTTATCCTTTGTGTATAGGAGGGCAACTGATTTTTTGGAGTTGATCTTGTATCCTGCCACATTACTAAAGGTGTTTATCAACTGTAAGAGTTCTTTAGTAGAGTTATGTACACTATCATATCGTCTGCAAATAACGAAAGTTTAACTTCATCTTTTCCAATTCGAATCCCCTTGATCCCCTTATGTTTTCTTATTGCTATTGCTAGAACTTCAAGCACTATATTGAAGAGATATGGAGAGAGTGGACAGCCTTGTCATGTTCCTGATTTTAGTGAATGGCTTTGAGTTTCTCTCCGTTCAATTTGATGTTAGCTGTCGGCTTACTATATAGTGCTTTTACTATGTTTAGGTATGATCCTCGTATACCCAATCTCTCCAACACCTTTATCATAAAGGGGTATTGAATTTTTTCAAATGCTTTTTCAGCATCCAATGAAATGATCATATGGTTTTTTTTCTTTCAGTTTATATATATGATGGATTACATTGATAGATTTGTGTATGTTGAACCAGCCCTGCATCTCTGGGATGAAGCCCACTTGATCATAATGGATAATTTTTCTAATGTATTCTTGGATTCGGTTTGCCAGTATTTTATTGAGTATTTTAGCGTCAATGTTCATGAGTGAGATTGGTCTGTAATTCTCCTTCTTGGTTGTGTCTTTGTGTGGTTTTGGTATCAGGGTAACTGTAGCTTCATAAAAGGAGTTTGGCAATGATTCTTCTGTTTCTATATTGTGAAATACATTAAGGAGTATAGGTATTAGCTCTTCCTGGAAGTTTTGGTAGAATTCTGCATTGAAACCATCTGGTCCTGGGCTTTTTTTGGTCGGGAGGTTTTTGATAACAGCTTCTAATTCTTCACTACTAACAGGTCTATTTAGATTGTTCAGTTGGTCTTGATTTAACTTTGGAAAATGGTATTTATCTAAAAACCAATCCATTTCTTGTACATTTTCCAACTTTGTGGCATATAAACTCTCGTAGTAAGATCTAATGATTCTCTGAATTTCCACTGTGTCTGTTGTTATGTCCCCCTTTTCATTTCTGATCTTATTAATTTGAGCGTTCTCTCTCTGCCGTTTGATTAGTTTGGCTAGGGGTTTGTCAATCTTGTTGATTTTCTCCAAGAACCAACTTTTTGTTTCGTTGATTTTTTGGATTGTTTTCTGTGTTTCTATTTTGTTGATTTCAGCCCTCAGTTTGATATTTCCAATCTTCTACTCCTCCTGGGAGAGTCTGCTTCTTTTTTTTCCAGAGCTTTTAGGTGTGCTGTTAAGTCTCCAATATGTGCTTTCTCTGTTTTCTTTAATTGGACACTTAGTGCTATGAACTTTCCTCTTAGCACTGCTTTCATTGTGTCCCATAGGTTTGAGTATGTTGTGTCTTTATTTTCATTAAATTCAAGGAAGACTTTAATTTCTTTGAGATACTTTTTTTTGATATTGCAAAAAGACATTTAAGAGATTTAAATTTTTTTAAAAGTACGATTAAGGCTGTGGGACATATGTGCTTTTACATTGCTAATATTTGAAATTAAAATAAAAAGCTAAAAATTAGGGTCAGAGCCATAAGCACCAAAAGCTAGCCAGGAACAGAAATGTTCATTTCCTGTGATGCAGAAGACAATAACCTAAGCAGTTTGATAGAGGGCTTGGAACAGTATCCAAGCCAATGAATCTCAGTCTTTTGAGGGTTGTACAGGGTTAGTCTAGGACCACCTGCATGTCAGATGTTTAAACTGAGATTCACAACATAGACAAAACTGCGGTTGTAAAATAACAATGGGAAAAATTTGTAATGGGGAGATCACTATAACATGGGAAACTATATTAAAAAGTCAAAGCATTAAAAAATTTAACTAATGTTTTAAAAACGTATTTCCTTGTTCAAGGTCTATTAAGGCTTAGAAATGTAGTTTAACCTCCTTGTCTTTGCTAACTTCGTTGGCTTTAAGCTATTTGGATAAACTGAGTCATCGATTTTTTGTATTGATACTAAGAGGAACTTCAAGTGAAAAATTGTTGTTTTCTGAGGCTCATACTTAACAGAGATCAAAGTACAAAGTCCTTTTCCCAAGGTCAGGCATTTGGATAAAGCTCCCATCCCCTCAGGTTGCTTGGAGAAAGTTCTCACTCTCAAAAAAGGCTGTTGCCCTTCTTATCTCTGGCAAAAGGAACATATGGCCCAGCATATGACTATAGTGCCTTAGAACTTGTCAAGGGCAATGTTAGCCCCTCACCTTCCTCCTGTTCCCATGTTGCCCTGTGACCTTTTCCTTGCCTTCCCAGGAGACAGCATCAAGGAGCAGAATGCACACTTGTTCTGTTTTTACCCTCGGAATGACTAATTCAATTTCTTTGTTAACTTCAAATTAAAATCATTATTTTTTAAAGGCTAAACATGACAGAATGTAAAGTTTTTGTCTTATGAAAGCTACTAACTTATTATAGACAGGAAATATAAGTTGGTCAGTTATCATTAAAGTACTGATATAATTAATTACTGGGATAAGCCTTATTTAGTTCCCTGTATATGTTTTCAAAATCAGACTTAAAACAAGTAACTAGAAACAAAATTTGTCTCATTAAATATACCTAGGCAACCTTCATACTTTAGTGATCTGAAGAATATGGCATCTAAAATAATGTTTAAAAAGCTTATTATATTAAACAGAGCCTCCAAGATTCTAGCAGTGACCCAAGGTCTCCAAAGAAGATTGTGAGGCACCATGATGTCTCCACCTGGATTACAATGATGCTGACCACTGGGCGAGATGCCCCAGTGCAACTCCTGCTGCCAGGACCCGGTTCAGATTGTGGACAAACAGCAGGACATGGGAGATATGATTACACCACTTTTCCAAGACAAAATAAGGTCAGTCTTTTCCATGTCTCTCTTTCAAAGGAAAAAAAATTCGCTTTATGGGCCTGGCTAAGACTGTAAGACTGCAGTTCTGGACACTTCTGCCTTTAATGCTATGGAGACCTTGGAATGGCTAACTGCATATAGACTCTGGTCCCTGTCATTTTTAGTAGATTAGGAAGCTGCTTGGTCCGTACTCAGGTATAATTTATTTATTCTTCTGGGATCTCAGATAGTATTGATGGCTAGGCCAGCTATAATGCTCTGAGAATCTAAAAAATGACTTAAGATGTAAATACAGGTTAAAATATGGAAAATGTTTCTGATTTCTTTCCCCTCCTATGGTATAGTTCTGATAAACTGGTAGAGCAATGACTACTTACTGTTTGGGTCACAAGCTCAAGATTCTAGATTTATTCTGGTTGCCATTTAAACATGAACTTAAAGGTAGTTCTCGTCAGGCCAAAGACATCTCTGTCCAATCCATACCTGGATCTCTGGACAGCAAAAAAAAAGATACACATGCTTCTAATCTATAGTTTTTGCCAGGACTCAAAGGTATGAGTCTATTCCTGCTGTTTACAGATACCCGTTATCTACTTTTATCTACGATATGGATTTCAATATAGGCCTAAAAGTTTCAAATGTGTTATTTTTCTTTAGGTACATAAATTTTTAACTTCTGTTCCTAGTTTAGACTTATCTCAATAGGTTTCCACTTGGCTGGCAGACACATCTAAGCATCAGTTGTTGACTACAGCCTGCTGAGCCCTGGACTTCCTGAAAGCTGATGTGAACCAGGCCAGCTGAAGTGAATGTGACCTATCTCTTCAACAGAGTCTGTAAACCAGATGCTTTAGATGAGTGCCCCATTGCCTGAGTTCCCTCCTTACCTTTGACTAGCTTTTCAGCCTACTTGGGCACTGTTGCCAATGCCCCAATGTCAGCTTGACATAGGTGCAGAAAGGAACAGGTCATCCTAGGCTCTCTGTCCAGAATAACTTGAAAGGCTGAGACAACGGGGATCTCCTTGGCATGGGGGACCAAATGACTATTTATAGTGTCCATTGATAAACTAGACCAGGGAATGTTGTTTACTACTCAGGCTCGTCCTGAGAATAACCTATCACACTGATCAGGAGACCCTAGTGTAACGGTCTGTCCTGTCCCTTTAAGAGACAAGCCCCCAAGCCCAACCCATTTCCCCCTTCCACCAGGGCAAGCGGATCTTCTGGATCTTCTGCCTAAGAAGGCTCTCTCTCCATCCCTCTTCTGAAGAGGTGGCGGCTGTCTCTTCTCCTCTCCCACCTCCTCTCTCTCTGTTTCTCCCTATCGCTCTCCCGCTTCCCTTTCCTTCCATAACCCACTGAATAAACTATATCGAAACTCTCTCTGCATGGTGTGCCAATCCATCTCTCACCTGCAGCAGCTCCACGTGGGACTGGCTGCACCACTAACCTGCCAAGTTCTCTTACCCGCTGCCTCCCTCCTACCTGCCTGGGACCTACAGAGGCCTCATTGGTGGGACCGGCTGCCCATCATGACCTGCTGCTCCTGACCCTTGGGGAACCGAGCCATTTTAGCTAAACCATTGCATTGGTGCTGACAGACTCAGTAGACCCTCCCACCCACCATCAGGACTCAGAACTGGGTTTCTCCACAACAGCACTACATTCCATTTGCCTGAGCACTGACCTCTACATACACCACTGGCTTTGGTTGATGAATTCCCCCCTTCCAGTCAGCTTAACTATTTCTATGAACCCAAGGAATTGACTGTTGAGCTTCTGGAACCCCTCTGGTGTTCCTAGAATTGGGGGAAAGCCCCCAACCACAGCCTCCACAGTTATGGTTGAGTCCTTTGCTGACATTCATCTCTGGTTGCTTCTCATAGCTAAAAATGTGACCGGACCACCCAGGGTGATCCTCCTGTGCTAGTACTGCACATATGGAGTGGTGATTTTGCTTTGGGACCTAGGGCACCTCGAATGTTTTTTTGTTTGCGTGTTTGTTTGTTTCTGTCTCTCAAGTTCTCCCTTAGCACTGCACTCACTTAATGGTACATTTGTTTTTGGGGTCCAGGGCCCCTCATTTTTCTGCCTCATTACTTCCCATAGCTAAAAATGTGAGTGGACCACTCGAAGTGGTCCTGGCAGTGTTTGGATTGTGTGTGTATTGTGTTTTGTTTTCTTTTTGGGGGGCCTCTCATAAATGGTCCTCACTACTCTAAAGACTGCTCGTAGCAGTCCTAACCTCTGGTTCCTGAGCCGATGGGCTGGGAATCAGCTTGGCTTTACTATCAACTCCTGCACTAGCCTGGAGACATCTGGCTGGTTGCCCTGGGGTTTGCATCATTTTCAGCTATGAAAAACCAACCACATTTCTTTCTCTTTTTCTTAAATTGATTTTATTGATCTATACATTTTTTCTCTGCTCCTCTCCCCTCCCCTCCTGATCAACCCTCTCCCATGGACGACATGCTCCAAATTAACTTAGGAGATCTTGTCTTTTTCTACTACCCATGTAGATTAGATCCATATATATCTCTCTTAGGATCCTCATTGTTGTCTAGGTTCTCTGGGATTGTGATTTGTAGGCTGATTTTTTTTTTTTTGCTTTATGTCCAAAAGCCACTTATGAGTGGGATCCTCTGCAAGGCTGTACTGAGGACTTCCCAATTCTCTCTGCAGCTCCAACCAGGTCTATCTGTAGTTGGTCTCAGGAAGGAGCCATGGCAAGGATTGCAGCCACTGGGCACAATCATTCCTAGAATCTGAGCCTTTTGGTTCTACTGAGTTGTCTGTGTTCTAAGATGCCCACCAGTGAGTTGCCTGGATTTCACTGGGGGAGGGGGTACAGGGGCCACTGAGGGGGTACTAGACTACTGAGTCAGGAAGTCACAGTCTTTTTGTAAACATTGTTTTTATTGAGCTATGATGTGGGAGAATTGTCTGTATTCTGTCAATCATATTTTAATAAAACGCTGATTGGCCAGGCAGGCAGTATAGGTGGGAAAGCCAGACAGGAAGTAGGGGTGGAGCAAAGAGACTGGAAGTATTCTGGGAAGCAGGAAGCTCCCTCCGCCATTCCTGCCCAGATCACCGAAGAGGCAACATGTGAGCTGTCACACTGAGAAAGGTACTGAGCTGTGTGGCTAACGTAGATAAGGATAATGGGGTAACAAAAGTTATAAGAGCTAATAAGTAGCCTGACCTAATGGGCCAATCAGTTTATAATCTTATGGAGTCCTGTGTGTGATTTTCCTTGGGGTATGCCAGCTGTGGGGTACCGGGTAGGACAGAAACCCAAACAAACCGGCCCTCATGTTACAGAGCTATATTTTTCTCCACTCTCCTCCTTTCCTCTCCCTTCCCCCCTCTACTGTCTCCCTTGATCCCCATGGTCCCAAACTTTTCAAATCTTGCATTTTTCTACTTCCCATGTAGATTAAATTCACGTATGCCTCTCTTAGGGTCCTCTTTGTTGTCTAGATTCTCTGGGATTGTGAATTGTAGGTTGGTTTTCTTTGCTTTATGTCTAAAAGTCACTTATGAGTGAGCACGTATGATATTTGACTTTCTGGGTCTGTATTATATTTTCTAGATCCATCAATTTACCCTCAAATTTCAAGATGTCATTATTTTTTTCTGCTGTGTAGTACTCCATTGTGTAAATGTACCACATTTTCTTTATCCATTCTTCAATTGAGAAACATTTAGGTTGTTTCCAAGTTCTGGCTATGACAAATAATGCTGCTATGAACATAGTTGAGCACATGTTCTTGTGGTGCAATTGAGCATCCTTTGGGTATATATCTAAAAGTGTTATTTCTGGGTCTTCAGGTAGGTTGTTTCCCAATTTTCTGAGAAATCGCTTTACTGATATCAGCTTGCACTCCCACTGAAATGGAGGAGTGTTCCCTTTACCCCAAATCCTCTCCAGCATAAGTTGTCAGCAGTGTTTTTGATCTTGGCCATTCTTACAGCTGTAAGATGGAATCTCAGAGTTATTTTGATTTGCATTTCTTTGATGGCTAAGAATGTTGAGCATTTTCTTAAGTGTCTTTCAGCCATTTTATATTCATCTATTCAGAGTTCTCTGTTTATGTCTGTACCCCACTTTTTTTTATTGGATTCTTTGGGTTTTTTTGATGACCAATTTCTTGAGTTCTTTCTATATTTTGGAGATCATCCCTCTGTCCAATGTAGGGCTGTTGAACAATTTTTCCCATTCTGTAGGTTGCTGTGTAGTTGAAGAAGGTCACAGTCTTACAGGAAGGTCCTGGGTTCTCTTCTATCACAGGGACTTAACTCCGGGCTTCCTGGTCCTCACCCCATACCCCATCCCATTCCCTTTCTCTTCAGTGGATTGACAAAGTTGGGGGAAAGTTACTGAAGCAGGGCTGTAAAGGGCTGCATGAATGAGGAGGACAAGGCAGCAGAGGGGAGTAGCTAGTGATGTCCTCAGCTACCCTGGGATCCACTGAAGCCTAAATCATATCACCAGTGTGGACCCCTCCAGGAGGCAATCTCAGACAGCTCCCCAAGAATTAAGGCAGTCTATGCTCTGAGGACTGCCTTTTTGGGGTTTCTCCACAAGTCATCCATCATTCTGGGACCTCTTTTTCCTTGAACTTTCTTTTCTATCTTCCCAAAGTATTTTCCAGCAGATGACAGTAGATGCTTCCAAGGACAAGACATCCAAAGCCACATATGTTTGCACATTTTTTTCTCTCTTTTTTCTCTAACCTTTTATCTTGTTTTGTTTTAAAGCAGAATTTCACACTATATCACACTCTATAGAATCTGCAATAATCCCTTTTCTCCCTCAGTCTTTCAAGTTCTGGGACTACAGATTTGACTGACCAAACTCAGGTTCAATTTCCATGTGTCTGCCCAGCCTTCCCCACTTTCTCACCCATAAAGTGCATTTACACCCTCTTCCACTAGGTGGTAGTCTGTAGCTCAGCTAATCAGCTATTAGCACACCTTGTCCACTATTAGCACACCTTGTCCACTCTGGCAATGGTTCTGGTTGAGGGGGGGTTGAAAGTGGCCCTTGCTTCGAGGCTCATATAGTCTACCTCCTGTGGAGGTGACATCAGATACTGGTGTTCATTTAGGATGGAGGGGGGACTCCAGATTAGGGTATACCCCATGTACCAGTATTTGTGCCCACCCCCACTGAGTTACTTCAAATTTTCCACCAGAGATGCATGTTTTTCACGCAGCAGCAACTTCTATGCTGCCTATGACTTCTCAGTCAGCTAAAAATAACAGGAGGAGAGCCTGGATTTAGGCCCTCTTGATGTCTCCTTTGCTGTCCAGTGGACTTCTTGGATCCCATGGTCATGAAGGATACCCTTTGAGGCCTGAAATGCTTGCTGAGGGAGAGGTGGAAGCTTACTTGAGAACTAACTTCAGTCTCTTCTTCTAGATGAGGTAAAATCTCCACAAGCATCTGGGGAACAGGAGATGTTCTGTCAGACAAGAGTCCTTATCTCTCCCTGCTAGGCAGCTCTTGACACACAAGTGACTTGCTATATCCCTGAAGTGATGTCTCACTTTTGGACATCTTGTCTATGACCTGTACACCTTATAACCTAGCAGGAAAGACCTCACCTCATGATGTCTGCCTGAGGGCTGATGGGCCTTCTGATAGCCCAGGACCACAGGCTGCTCTCTCCCAAGGTCCAGGGCCATACCAGGTCCCACATTGAAATAAAGTGTATTTTCCCTGCTGCAGCTTGGTCAGCCTGGCTTCTGTCCAGGCAACGTGATTGTCCAATTAGACATTGCCATGAACTCCATCCAGGGTCATTTCCTAGAACTGATAGTTCAGGCTGACAGATTGTCCTGGGTCATAGGTCCCTAGAGGCAGGTCCAGCCATGCTCTTCCTGGGTGTGTTTTCTATCTGATTTCAAGCTACGAGAGAAGAGGTGAGCAGGTGTAACAGAGATCACCTGTCCTGTGAAGATTTAGGTATTGATAATGTATTAGTCATGTTTCTATGGCTGTGATAAACAAGACCATGGTCACTTACAAAAGGGTTTGGAATCTTATAGTTTCAGAGGACAAGAGTCCATCACCTGTCATCAGAGAAGCATGGCACCTGGCGTGCATGGTGGCTGGAGCAGCAAGCTTAGCGCTCATGTATTTTTAGTTTGGATTGGGCTTTTGAGACAAGGTCTCATTATATAGCTCCTATCGTCCTAGAACTCACTATGTAAAACAAACCTCAGGAAGATTTCTTTTATGATCTTCTTAGCCACCACATTGGCTGTCTCAGTCCTGGTAGGAAAAGCTTCTACCTAGCCTGAAAAAGTATCTATAAAAACTAATAAGTACTTGTTACCATATCTGGTTGGCTTAATTTCTGTAAAATCTCCCTCCCAGTAGGCCCCAAATCAGTCACCCCTGAGCCTCTTCCCAGGAGTATATACGGAGTGTCCTGCATTAGTCATAGCACAGGTCTTTCAGCTTTTGACTACTTCTGCCAAGTCAGAGAGTTCCATAACATATTAGTCAGAGGATCTAACCACATCTTTTAGTTTCTTGGCCCCCAAGTGGGTCAGGCTATGTAAGTTGGTAACATACTTGTGTCCTTCTTTTTGTGGGAGGACAAGTTTTTCTTCTTCTGTCTCTACTGCCCCATATGGGGTTTTCTTTACCAGTCCTAATTTGCCCATAACTTGATAGTCCTCGGGGGTGTATCTAAAGTTGGTTTCACTGATATCATAATAATCTTTAGGCTCTTTGACTGCTAGGATCATTGCTCCCTGGGCCGCCTCTTTAGCAGTTAGGTCTACTATCTGATTTCTTTTAGTCACATCTCAAGCTTTTTGGTGTCCTGGACAATGTATGATGGCTACCTTCTTTGCAAGTGTATGGTCTCGAGGAGGCTCAAAATTTTTTCTTTATTTTTAATGTCTTTTCCTGCAGATGTTAAGAGTTCTCTTTGTATATTGCTTTGTGTATATGGGCAGTGGCAAAAGCATACCTGCTGTCAGTGTAGATGTTGATAAACTTCCCCTCTGTCATCGGTAGAGCTTGTATCAAAGCCACAAGTTCAGCTTTCAGGGCTGACGTCCTTCAGGGAGGCTACTGGCCCAGATTACTCGCTTCCTGTCCACCACTGCTGCTTCCACCTTCCACTTACCTTCAACCACAAAACTGCTGCCATCCATATACCAGCTCGGACTCCCAGGCCAAGGCTGATCCTTCAGGTCATTTTGGGTACCAGCTTCTTCTGCCAAAATGTCAGTGCAGAGATGGGTAGCTGAGGTGTCATCAGTCTCGGGCAGTAGGGTAGCGGGATTGAGGACAGCAGGGGGAGCGAAGGTCACTGGTTCAGTCAACAAAAGGCCTTGATCATCTCCGACTTGGTTCGAGTAAACCTGATCTGGGCCTTCAACGTTGTTAACAAGTCTCTTTCTAATAAAGGCTTGGGACACTTGTCTTTTCCCAAATCTACAGTTTGTAAGGTGGTCCATGGATATTGTTTCTGTCCAGTTGCTCCACTTACTATAGTCTTTTTATTCTTTATTTTCCCCAATGGTTGTTTCAGCACAGAGTGCTCAGCCCCTATGTCCACTAGAAAATCCATAGGGGTCCCCTCCACAGTCAGGGTTATCTTCTTCTAGGGCCAGTACCTTCGAGGCCCTTCTTTTCTTCTTTGGGCATTCTCTTGCCCTATGTCCTTTTCTTTGCAATAAGCACATTGGTCTTTGTCCAAGGGGTGCCTCTGTCCATCTTCACTCATCTTTGGTCTTCTGTTGCCCAGGTTCTCTCTGTCTAGGTCCTGTCTTCCTTTTCTCTCCTACCACTGTGGCCAAAATTCTATCAAATTTCTCTCTTGTCTATGATCCCTCTGGTCCTCTCTTTCTTCTGCCTCCTGCCTCTCTCTCTCTCTCTCTCTCTCTCTCTCTCTCTCTCTCTCTCTCTCTTCCTCAGTCTCGCTTATGAAACACTTTCTCTGCCTCTTTAACCAAATCCTTCAAGGTATAATCCTGCAACCCTTCTAACTACTGTAACTTTTCTTAATATCTGATGCTGACTGTCCTATGAAGGCCATAGCTATCACTGCTTGCATCGCAAGCAACCTCAGAGGTTGGGTCAAAAAAATTATAATGCCTGTAAGCCTCCTTTAAATGTTTAAGAAACACAGATGACAGAGCCCTGTGGTGATAGACTGCCAGCTGCTCCCTACCTGCTTTAAGTTTGACCTTGAAAACATATACAGGGAACTAGATAAGGCCCATTTCTGTTTACACAGTTTTTTCTTATCAAAATCTCTCTTGTTTTCTAGACAACATATCAAAAATCTCTCTTGTTTTCTAGACAACATATCAAAAATTTCTCTTGCTTTTTAGACAACATACCAAAAATCTCTCTTGCTTTTTAGAAAACATAAAACCTTTTACCAGTCTTTTTTGTGTGGTTTTTCTTAGTGGAGATGTATGGCTCATTTTAAACAAGAACAGCACATAAAATCCTGTATCAGTGTGAAACATTTGAGACCAACAATAGGGTTTTTTTCTAAACATTAACCAACAATAAATTGTAACCAGCCTCAATAAATCATGTCAGATACTTATAACCCATAGGATCTGAAAGAGTTCTTCATCCTTGGAGCCAAGCCTTGGTCAGCTTTGACCAGAGGTGTGAGGCATGCAGCTCCCAGGGCAGGCAGAGGGAACTCATCCATCAGCATAGGGGGGCAGGGTGGTATGCAGCACTGGGGAAAAAAGATTGTTAACCTCTTTAGGTCATAGCAATTACCCTCAGATTTTTTGTTTAGTGTTTGAAATCCTATTGGTACATCCACCTTCTACAACTGTGTCTGGCAGCCTCAATACCTTGTAATAGCAAAGCTGAATAGCCCAGCCATCCATACAGGCATGCTGCCCCATATGGGACGTGCTTGGGACCGAGGCTGACTCTTTTTTTTTATGAAATATACCCCTATGCTTATGGGCCTATTTCTAAAGTCTTGTAAGTGGTCACAATATCAAAGTCAAAGAAGACATGATTTGAGTACGTCAGCATCAGTCTAAGTCAGGACAAAAGTACAACACATATTACATAGACATACAGGACAATGGTGCCAAACAAACCAAAGACACAGCTTCAAGCAGCTCCGCTATCCAACTGATACCACTATCCACAGATACACTGATAAAGGCTAACAAAACTTAGAAAGACAAAACCACTGATCCAGAATCAACATCACAGTCTGTCCTAATCGTCAAAGTCACAAGTAAGACAAAACAAAAGACCGAAGACACAAGACACATAAACAAACCAATGTCCATCTCCACCAAGACAGACAAAACCATTCCACAAATACAGACAACCGAGAGGGCGTATAGTTCCTCCAATCCAGGAGAACTTTCATATCCTCACCAGCACCCAGACAGGAATCTCCCAGGTGTCCCTGGGTCCCTTCTCACCTCCCAGGACGTCTCCCAGGGAGGCAATCAGTGATCTACCTAGTATGTCTGCTGATCACTCCCTCTGTCTCCTCCTGAGATGTGAATGACTGCAAAACTGAAATCGAAAATACAGAACCTGTACGGAACTGAATTCAGTTGGCACAGAAACACAAAGACACAGACACAACTGTAAAGCCAAAAGTACAGAACCTGAATCTGAATTCAGCCAGCATGGAAACACAAAGACACAGACACACAGACAATGTCCCACCTCCAAGTAGGTATTTGGAGATGAGGATGGTCGCCAATCCCAGACGAGCCTCCAAATGAAAGACCTCCAGAGCGGGGAGACTCTCACTCAAGTTTCGGGATAACACGACCCCCCAGGTACTCACAAGAGACCGTCCTTGCTGCAATCACACGAGGTTTATTGACAGGACAGGAGCCAGTGCACTGTGACCAAAACTCATTTTCCATGCAGGGGTAGAGAGTTCAACCCTGAGTAGCTGGGAGAAGAGGTATTTAAGGGAAGAAACCACAACCCAGTAATCCAAAGGGGGTAGGGTGGCATCACTGGAAAATTCCAAAAATACCAGTGATAATCACAAGGGGTTAACTCCCTGTTTCTCAAGATTATTCTCAAGATAATAATCTAACTTTATATGGTCAGCTAGTTCCTGAAACAGAGTCACTGAACCGGCTAACCCAGATTTTTGGCTCTCCTTTTGCTGCTAGATTTTTAACTCTATTTTTCCTGCTAGAGTGGTCGGGATTCATCCGGGTCTTTCATCCTTTAGTTTTCTTCTACTTGTTTTCCTAGTTGCTGGAGTGAATCATGTTCTTTCCCACAATGTAGCTTCTCTTGGAGGTACTGAACATGCTTCCCTCTGTGATGGCCCTCTCTCATCTTCTCAGAATGCATGCTGGTTAAAATCCAAGCTAAGTTCTACCCAAAGTGTCTCTGATCAAGGGAACATGTGAGCTGGAGAGGTCATAGATGCTGGAGGAGAGCCTAAAACTGCCATGTTCCTGTACCAACCCAGATTCTAATTATACTTTATTTGTTTTAGTTATTTTTGTTTTTTTCAAGATAGGGTTTTGCTGTAGCTTTGGATCCTGTACTGGAACTAGCTCTTATAGACCAGGCTATCCCCAAACTCATAGAGATCCACCTGCCTCTGCCTCCCAAGTGCTGGGATTAAAGGCATGTACCACCACTGCCCAGCTTCTAATTACATTTTTAATATGTGCCCTTATGTCCTCCCACAGACAACTGTAGCTCTCTGGCCAGGGATGTTGCCTCTTGGGTGTGGAGGCACAAAGAGGCCAAAGGTCAGAGAGTTTGGGACTTGTTTCTAGTTCATTCAAGGTTATTGTATTTCTACTTCAAGCAAAAATCCTTCCTGGTTGTAAAGTAAATCAGTTCTGTTCTGTTCTCCCAAAGCTATTGTCAACAGGTGTGGCTAATTGCCAGACCTTGTGCTCCTGGAATTAGGGAGGTAGTTGATTCCTACCTAAAACAACATTCTAAGGATCCAACTAAGTTCCAGTTCCCTTTATGGAAATAGCTTGGGATTCCACCCAGGCAGTGGTTTGCCTACAGAGTGTTTGGTCTAGGGCATGAGTCTAGGGATATAGCCTGTGACTTTCAACTTTTAACTGTATGTTAATGCAGTCTTTTGTTTTACTCCTATCTTTTGGGGCCAAGGGTATATTAAGCTGTTGGAAAATGAAACATGGAAGAATTTTCAGTACTCACTGAAAAATTCCCTCCTGATACTATTCTACATGTTTCTGCATTTATTATTTTCATTCATGTCTTCATATTTGTTACTCTATTTCTAGATTCCCATGCCTCCACTCTGGAGAAAGATATTTTTGTCAAGGCTGGCCCCTGACATTTGGGAAGCAGAAGCAGGTGGATCTCTGAGAGATCAAGGTCAGGCTGGTTTAGATAGCAATTTCTATGACAGCAAGATCTACAAAGTACAACACCCTTTCAAAACAGAAAAAGAAAAGAAAGGAAGAAAGGAAGGAAAGAAAGAAGGAAGGCAAAGGGAAGTAAAGAATGTCTATATATAAATAAGAAAAATAAAGCAACTTTCCTTATTCACTAAAAAGCTCCTTTTGTATTGCAGTAAACAGATCGTTATAAAGATTTACATCTGTTCAAACTGCACCTTCTGTGCCCAACCTATCCAATACATCTACAGTGCAAACCCTACACCTAGGACTCAGGGAAAAGCTGGAGGAAAGTGGTGGAAAGATTTCTAAGAGGCAGAGGACCAGAATGCTTAATGCCAATGTCTCCTAACCATCACAGGGATGCCATATCCATGAAATCTTGACAATATGACTGTCTAAAGAAGACCTGCATAATGACAGTATCAATTGACTTGCCATTGTGTATCGGGAAAATTTTATAGGGCCCTGTCTCTACTTGATGAGCTATAAGCAGTCAGTGACTGCTTAGAGGGCAGGATTTAGTCTTCTTCATAGACCAGTCCTCCAAAAGGTTATCCAATTACAATTGGTCAGTGTTATGGTAAAAATAAAATGCCATAGGTCCCTGAATGGCTCATGGGCCATGAGGGACAGCAAATCCCAGGCAGAAAGCCAAATGGCAGTGCAGTTTCCCGAGTGGCAGCAGTGGGTAGCAGGCCAAGAGGAGTCATGAGTCCCAGACAGGGAGCCATGTGGCAGGTGAGAGACAGAGACCTATTAGGCATGCCATGCAGAGCAAGTGGGTGTTTATTTGTGTCTTATGTAATGGATGGGGAAAGCAGAGAAGAAAAGAGAGAGATAGAGAGGGAGAGAAAAAGAAACAGAGAGCTGGGAGAGAGGAGAGGAGACATGGTAGCAGCGATCTCTTCGGGAGAGAGACAGAAGAAAGGAACTCAGACTGGAAGCAGAAGGAAGATTTGCCTACTTTGGCAGTGGATGGGGAATGGAGTGGGCAGGGCTTGTCTCTTACAGGGACAGAACAGACCATTACATCCCCATCTATTTTTTATAATAAAAAGGTGGAAGGTTAGGCACAACAGGTTAAAGGAATTGGAGCGGCAGATTCTCAAGACTGTTTCCTGCTTATTTGTGGGCATTGTCTTTGGTGGGGCTGAGAAAGCTGAGTGCTGGTCACATCCTTGGGTGGCTGGTCTCTTTGCTCCTGTCCAGAGTTTGTGGTATGGGAATGCCTGGTGTCTCTTACACCTGTTTAAGATATTGGCAGAACAGAGGACAAAATTAAGTTTAGTAAAAAAAATTAGGATCAGGCAATTGAGAGGGGTGTATCTGACCTGTTTAAGGTGGATCCTTCAATTTAGCTTCCTGGAACTCACAATAATTTTGGGGTTTATGAAAACATAAGTTTTAAACACCAGCATATTTATATCAGAATGATTGTGACAGATATTTTTGCATAATGAAAAGTATCTTTAAGACTATGAAAGGTAGCATGAGAGAGAAATGTGATAGCATGCACTTGTTCTCATACCTTTATAACTTGCAGGTACATGCCTTAATAACTTGTATTTGTATTCTGCTGACATGTATGATGAGGTTTCTTTTTAAACTGACAAACCTCTCAGCTATCAAATTGTATCAGAGATCTTTGAGAAGGATAAAATTTCACTTGAGGAGTTATTGATTAAAAAAACAGCAGAGAACTTACTTGGTTGGCACCTAGACCTCCATGGTCACTGAGGGTCATATTTTCCTTTTGCTGTTTAGCTCAGTACCTGCCAGGCTCCAGAAGATTCTGTGGGCTAAGAAATATGTAGGAAGACAAGCCTACCTTGAACTGAACAGCTAGGTTGTCAAATCCAGTGATTCTGTTCATTGTCTGGAGATCTTTAATTTAGATAAAAGACAGTTTTTCTCAGTAGTCAGGGCTTGGCAGTTGAAGTGGATTGTGGATGGATGTTGTTTTGTGTCCATTTGTCTTCTGTCTTCTTTGGAGGAATAGAATGCTGCTGCTAGGAGCCAACCTGTCTCTTCTTGTTATGAAAAGTTTTTAAATAATTAAAATGCCATATTCTCCAGATCTCTGAGCAGTTGAGGGCTGTTTATCAGGTATAATAACAGTATAGAATCTGCCTGGAGATCTGAGTCCGAGCTTGACTGTCCTGGTTGTCAACTTAACAGATAAAGCAGGGTTGGATTAAGAGAATTAAAATAACATACCAATGTAAAACATGAAACTTATTGTTTTTGTAGTCTGGAATGAGATATAATGGACAATTATAACATTTAACAGTAAACATAGGTGCATTTAAGTTACATGTATGCATACACACACACACACACACACATACACAGAGTGAACAGGAATTGGGTGAAGTGGATGTTCTTGGTGGGCCCTATCAAAGGTATGCCACTGAACAAAACACATATGCAACAGAGTCAGCACCGGGAGACCAGACAGGAAATACCTCAGTAAAGATGGCTGGACTTTGTCACCTAATCTGGCTCTCAGTTAAGATTTCAGTGAAGTCACCTGACTTCAGTTAAGATGGCAGTAAGGTCACCTGACCTCAGTTAAGATGGTGATAAGGTCACCTGACCTCAGTCAAAATGGCAGTGGTCACATGTTGTAAGGAATGCCACATTTTTCTGAGCTGTGGGAGTTTTAAACATTATGACAAGAGAGACCTAGAGGCATGATCTGCCCTGTTGCTGAGTCAACACACCACAAGGATGAAATTGAAAACAGTTGCCTCGTGGGTTCAACTAATCCATGGGACCAGCAGTAGTGGTGGCAGGGATAGTTTGAGGAAAAGTGGAGCCAGGGGGACACCAGCAGAGCATGTACAGGCAAGTGGCTGATAGTTTGAGGGTTTATACCATAGCTGAATACGTGAAAACCTGCAAAAACAGTGAACAAACACTGAAGGGCCAATAGAAGGATGCCTCCTCTCTATAGGTGGGATGTTAAAGTCTGACTGGCTCCTGTCTGGGTGACTCGGAAGCCAGAAGAGAGACCTCTCATGGCAGGGACCACTTATGAGTGGTCCAAAAGAAAAGAAAAGGAAAAGGAAGGAGAAAAAAATTCTGAGGGACCCTGGGCCCCAAATCGAATGCACCACACAGCATGTGCAGTGCTAGCACAGGAGAACTAACCCTGGGTAGTCTGGTCACGTTTTTAGCTATAGGAAGCAACCAGAGAAAAATGTCAGTGAAGGGCTCAACCATAGCCATGAAGGGTGTGGTTGGGGGCTGGATATGGGAAATTTCACCACCGAAGCTGCTGGTGTGCATAGAGGTCAGTGTTCAGGTAGATAGAACACAGAGCTGTTGTGAAGAAACCTTGTTCCTGAGCCGACAGTTCCATGTGCCCTCAGTCAGCCCACCTGCAGGTGGGAGGGAATGTGGAGAGAACCTGACTGAGTCACAAACACCAATGTTATGGTAAAAATAAAACAGCACCGTTCTCCGAGTAGTTGCAGCGGACAACAGATCCCGAGACCATGGTGGGCCATGAGGGTAGCTGGTCCCATGAGGAGCTGCAGCTGTGGCGGGTGAGAGACAGAGACAGGTAGGCATGCCATGCAGAGAAAGTGGGTATTTATTTAGTGGGTTATGGAAGGGAAGGGGAAAGGAGAGAAGGGGAAGAGTGTGTGGGAGAGAGAGAGAGAGAGACAGAGAGAGAGAGAAAGCAAGCACACGGGGGGGAGGAGAGGAGACATGGCAGCAGCTACCTGTTCAGGAGAGAGATGGAAAAGAAGGAGCTCAGACTGGAAGCGGAAGGGAGATCTGCCTGCCTCAGCAGTGGATGGAGGGAGGGGAAGGGCTTGTCTCTTAAAGGGACGAGACAGACCATTACAGTCAGTCAAAAGCTCATTGACATACCAACACCACTAAATGGACTCAGAAGGGTGTGTGTGTGTTTTATGCAATTATAATTATTAAAGATATGGTCATAAATAAGTGAGAAATGGGGACAGGAGAAGGCAAGGAGTTGGAGAGGACAGAGGGAGGGTAGAAATGATGTAATAACAGTACTCACAAAATTCTAAAAAACTCTTCAATTTGAACTTTTTTTTTTTAAAAAAAAAAAAGAGGACTTGTGACTTACCAGATGCATAAGTTCCTTTCAGAAGTGTCCCATTGTCCCCTGAGGAAATACACGACCTGGGAATAAGGGCCTAAACATTGCCTTTCATCTTTACCCTGTTGTCCTAATTAATTCAAGTATGAGCTATCGAATATGGAATATGTTAGTTGTATCACTACTGACGAACAAATAGTCATGTGACTACTTGGAGATTAACCAAAAATCAATTTTTAAATAAGTTTTGACTCAGTTAAGACTCAGAATTTTAAGCAGTGAGTAGCTTGACTAACTCAGAAGCAAATAGCTTTTCAATGGTGATTTTTTTTTGTAGAGGGCAAAAAGCCTTGTGCACACAAATAAGCAGCAAAGTTAGACACACAGCTTACCTCTTCAAAGGAATGAGGTGCAAAGTTGCTCTACCTGGAATCTAGAAATGAAGCCCTTTAACAGCCTAGTGATCCTTTGCTCTGGGATGAGAGAGGCTCTTCCTTATCTCCCAGAATTTATGTCTTTACTTATTCAAAACCTTCTTCCCTAAATCTTGAGCACTGTTTTTAGAGCATAACATCTATTCTTATGAATGATGTCACACATGCTTTACAACAGCCTAAGTGACTTCCTGATACCCACAGGCATTATGTTTACCTCAGTCATTCCCTCTAGACTGTAAATCTTGGGCACTATCTCTGAGTCAACAGTCTTGGGAAAGAAGCCAGATGGACTTTGTAAGGAATCTCAATGCAAACATGTTTTAAATTGTTGCACCCTTGGGACTGAGTGTGATTAAATATGGCTAAAGTAAAATGATGGGGCAGACTCTAGAAGTCCTGGTCCAGCAGCAGTTACAATAAAATTGATAAGAGTCGAGTTTCATTCTTGTTTCTTCAAGGATTGTTTTCCCCTGTGCCTGCTGTAAAGCCTGCAGGAAAATCACCACAGCTGCTGCCACAACATGGGATGCTGGACCCTCGGAGAAGATAGGGAAAGTTTTCTTTATTTTTTTTATTCTTTTATTTATTTATTTATTTATTAAAAATTTCCACATCTTCCCCTCCTCCCATTTCCCTCCGACTTCCCCTACTCCCTCTCCCTCTCCCTCTCTAGTCTTAAGAGCAGTCAGGGTTCCCTGCCCCGTGGGAAGTTTAAGGTCCTCCCCCCTCCATACAGGTCTATAAAGGTGAGCATCCAAACAAACCAGGCTCCCACCAAGTCAGTCCATGCAGTAGAATAAAAACATAGTGCCATTGTCCTTGGCTTCTCAGTCAGCCTTCATTGCCAGCCACGTTCAGAGTGTCCGTTTTGATCACATGCTCCATCACTCCCAGGCCTTGGTGAGCTCCGATTAGATCAGTCCTACCGTCTCAGTGGGTGGACGCACCCCTTGTGATCCTGACTTTTTTTCTCATGTTTTCCTTTCTTCTGTTCCTCATTTGGACCTTGGGAGCTAAGTCCAGTGCTCCAATGTGGGTCTCTGTCTCTATCTCCATCCATTGTCAGATGAAGGTTCTATGGTGATATGCAAGATATTCATCAGTGTGGCTATGGGACAAGGTCAGTTCAGACACCCTCTCCTCTGCTGCCCAAGGAACAATCTGGGGACCTGGGAACCCCTCTAGAATCAAGTCTCTTGCAAACCCTAAAATGGCTCCCTCAATTAAGATATTTACTTCCCTGCTCCCATATCAATCCTTCCTCCATCCCACCCATCCAACTCCCCCAAGCTTCCCGAATCCTCCCCTTCTCCCTTCTCTCTACCCATCTACCCTTACATCCATCCCCCTCCCCGTGCACCCAAGTTTTGCCTGGCAATCTTGTCTACTTCCAATATCCAGGAGGATAGCTATATGATTTTCTTTGGGTTCACATTCTTATTTAGCTTCTCTAAGATCACTAATTATAGGCTCAATGTCCTTTAATTATGGCTAGAATCCACTTATGAGTGAGTACATACCATATTCCTCTTTTGGGGTCTGGGTTATCTCACTCAATAAAGCATTTTCTATTTCCATCCATTTGCATGCAAAATTCAAGATGTCATTGTTTTTTACCGCAGAGTAAAACTCTAAAGTGTATATGTTCCACACCTTCTTTAATCATTCTTCTATTGAGGGGCACCTAGGTTGTTTCCAGGTTCTGACTATTACAAATAGTGCTGCTATGAACATAGTTGAACAAATGTTTTTGTAGTATGATAGGGCATCTCTTGGGTATATTCCCAAGAGTGGAATTGCTGGGTCCTGAGGGAGGTTGACTCCCAGTTTCCTGAGAAACCACCACACTGATTTCCAAAGTGGCTGCACAAGTTTGCATTCCCACCGACAATGGATGAATGTTCCCCTTACTCCACATCCTCTCCAGCATAGGCTATCATTGGTGTTTTTAATTTTAGCTATTCTGACAGGTGTAAGATGGTATCTCAAAGTTGTTTGGATTTGCCTTTCCCTGATTGCTAAGGAGGTTGAGCATGACCTTAAGTGTCTTTTGGCAATTCGAACTTCTTCTGTTGAGAATTCTCTGTTCAGTTCAGTACCCTATTTTATAATTGGGTTAATTAGAGTTTTAGTGTCTAGTTTCTTGTGTTCTTTGTATATTTTGGAGATCAGATTTTTGTCTGATGAGGGGTTGGTGAAGATCTCCCAATCAGAAGGTAGCCTTTTTGTCTTAGTGACAGTGTCCTTTGCTTTACAGAAGCCTCTCAGTTTCAGGAGGTCCCATTTATTCATTGATTCTCTTATTGTCTGTGCTACTAGGGTTCTACCTAGGAAGTTGTTTCCTGTGCCCATGTCTTGTAGACTACTTCCCACTTTCTCTTCTATCAGGTTAAATGTGGTCAGATTAATATTGAGGTCTTTAATCCATTTGGACTTGAGTTTTGTGCATGGTGATAGATATGGATCTATTTTCATTCTTCTACAGGTTGACGTCCAGTTATGCCAGCACCATTTGTTAAAGATGCTTTTCTTCTTCCATTGTATACTTTTAGCTCCCTTGTCGAAAATCAGGTGTTCATAGGTTTGTGGGTTGATATCCGGGTCTTCTATTTGATTCCATAGGTCGACTTTTCTGTTTTTATGGCAGTACCAAGCTGTTTTCAATAGTGTAGCTCTGTAATAGAGTTTGAAGTCAGTGATGGTAATGCCTCCAGAAGTTCTTTTATTGTATAAGATTGTTTTGGCTATCCTGGGTTTTTTGTTTTTCCATATAAAGTTGATTCAGGGAAGTTTTCTTTAAATAGAAATCAGGGGTTTAGGAAACTCAGTCCTCTCACCCAAGGGGTCGAGACTGTAAGTGAGGGAGCTAATAACATGGGCCTTCTCAGTCCTTTGAGACAAAGCATTTTGTACAGTTATTGAGATCTTTGTTAGATCTCAAGGAAGAACTATTCAGAACATCAACTTTATATGCATAGCCCATGAAAAGGGGCATAAAATCCATGTTAATCATTTTACAGGCTGCAGTTCAGTAATGTATTGCTTGGAACCTCTCAGCAGATTAAAAAAAAGACTTTTCTGCTACACAGCTTGGCTGGTCTTGGCATATAGCCAAAGGAGACTTCACCTGCTCAGGCTTTACATTAGTTACAGAGCTATACTGGGGCTCTCGTGAGTCATCTTTCTGCAACTCAACGACTTCCTGTCTGCAGCTTGTAGGACTACCAGGGTCTGGTGGAGCAGAGTGAGTTCCAAGAATGACCTGGAAGGGCCGAAGTACACTGTTTCTGTGGGCGTGGAAACCTCACAGGGATAAAAGCAGGTAAATTCTGGCGCATTTGGCAGAAAACAAGCTGAAGGCACGGCTTATTCTCTCCTGATTCTGCTGCCCATGGTCCCTGAGGGCTCAGCTGCAGGTAAGTGAAGTGAAGGGACAGCAGGTGTGGGAGCCCAGGACAACAGTGCCCTTACCTCTCCTTTCACATTGAGCGTTCTGCGTGCCCGAGCTTGAGGAACATCACAGTGGGCTCAGAGACAGGACCAGAGCTGCACGGAACTGAGGGACCCCGAAGAGATGTAGGAAAAGATGGGACCTAGGAAACTGCTTGACTGGAGCACAGGAAGGACTGAATTCACAGCCCAAACTGAATTCGCCCAAAACGTTCGCGAATCTCTGTGCGGAGTCTTCTGCGGGGGCCCTACTGAGGTCTCCCATTCTCTCTGCAGCTCCAGTCACACCTGTCTGGAACCTGGACTCAGGAAGGAACCATGGCAAAGGCTGAAGCCACGGGACGCAACCTTTCCCTAGTTCTGTGCCTTTTCCTTCTACTGAGCTGTCTGGGATCTTCCCTGTGGGCCAGTGAGTTACCGGGATTTAAAGGGAGGGGCGGAGAAGGGTGCATGGGGCTACTGAGTCAGGAAGATCTCCTCATGGGAAGAAGATCCTGGGCTTCTATCTCTTCACTATCTCTGGGATTTAAGTCTGGGCGCCCTTGTCCTCACCACATCCCTCCCCTTTCTCTTCAGTGGATTGACAAAGTTAGGGAGGAAAGTAACTGCTGCAGGGCTGTAAGGGGCTGAATGAATGAGGAGGACAGGATAGCAGAGGGGAGTAGCTAGTGATGCCCTCAGCACCACTGGGATTCACTGAAGCCTAAGCCTCCTCACCAGTGCTGACCCCTTCAGAAGGCTGTGTCAGCTCCCCTGGACCTAAGGCAGTCTATGCTCTGAAGACTGCCTTCGGGGGATTCCTCACCAGCCCTCCATCATTCGGTGACCCCTTTGTCCTTGAACTTTCTTTCCCACCATCTCATGCTATTCTCTGGAAGGTGACAATAGAGGCTTCCTGGGAGAACCACAGGCAGCCATGACCATACAAATTCATACTTTTTTACCTTTTCTCTTCTCTCTCTCTTTCTTTCTTTCTTTCTTTCTTTCTTTCTTTCTTTCTTTCTTTCTTTCTTTCTTTCTTGTTTTTGTTTTGTTTTAAAGCAGGATTTCACCCCACAGCTCACCGTATAGAGTCGCCAATAATCCCTTTTTTCCTCAGTCTAAGCTCAGTTTCCATCCCCATGGGACTCATCCTATGGCTCCTCACTTTCTGGTCCATCCTGCCTTTCCCTCTTTCCCACCCATGAAGTGCATTTACGTCCTCTTCCAGGTGGCAGACTGCTCATGCCTGAAGACACCTTGACTAAGCAGGGGCTAGCACACTGCTATTGAGGTCTCTGGAAATGGTCCTGGCTGGGGTGTTTAAAGTCTTCTGTCCTTGATCCCAAGTCCATAGAGTCTACCTTTTGGGGAGACGACAGCAATCAGATACTGGGGTTCATTTAGGAAGGAAAGGGTTTTTTTTTTCTGTAAATGGCGGGCACTAAATATTTTCAACCTGGCACGTCTCATTATGTCTATCCTGCATCAAATACTCATGTCTGCAGTCCGTGTGACAGAAGCAGAAGGCAACAAATTGATGTATGGGACAGCAGATTTGTTCTCTGTCCCCAGATTAGGTGTATACCCCATGTACCAGTATAGGTGCCCAGAGTGTCTTGAAAAACAGTGCCAAAGTTGCACATTTCCCAGTAAACAATGGGTTCTGTGCTGCCTATGATGTCTGGGACATCTAGAAATGACAGGAGGAGGGCCTGGGTTTAGGGCCTCTTCATCTCTTCATTGCTGTCCAGCACAATCCTTAGATCCCATGGCCTTAAAGAACACTCCTTGAAGCCTGAGGTGCTTGCTGAGGGACAGATGGCAACTTACTTGAGAACTAACCTCAGTTGCTTCCTCTACATGAAATAAGATCTCCACATTCACTTGGAAAACAAGAGATGCTCTGTCACAAGAGAGTCCTTATCTCTTCCTGCTAAGCAGCTCTCAACACACAAGTGGCTTGTTATGTCCCTACAATGATGTCTCACTTCCGAACATCTTGTCTGACTCTGGCCTGTCCACCTAATAATCTAGTAATAAGAGCTCATTTCATGATGTCTGCCTGGGGCCTGATGGGCCTTCTGATAGCCCAGGACCACAGGCTGCTCTCTCCCAGGGCCCAGAGCCATGCCAGGAAACACAAAGGAATGGAGTGCATTTTCCCTGTAGCACATGGGTCAGACTGAAGTCTGCCCAAGAAAGGTCTCTCCAATTAGACATTGACATTAACTCCACCCAGAGTCTTTTTCTAGAACTAAACTTGGGCTGACAAATTGTCCTGGATCATAGAACCCTAGGAAAGTTCCAGCCATGCTCTTCATGGATGTATTGTCTCTAGTTGTTTTCAAGTTCCCAGAGCAAAGCTGAGCAGGTGTAACAGAGACCATCTGTCCTGTGAAGACTTCAGTACTGATACAGTGGCTGTATTGGTCACTTTCTGCTGCTGTGATGAACACCAAGGCCACGGTCGCACACAGAAGGAAGGGTTTGGGATCTTAGAGTTTCAGAGGACAAGAGTCCGTCACCTCACAGCAGAGAAGCTTGACAGTTGGGGTGCACGGTAGCTGGAGCAGCAAGCTTGGAGCCCACAAGTTTTTAGTTCAGTTTGTTTTATTTGTTGTTTTGTTGTTGTTGTTGTTTTAGTATAGCACACATCTTGGTTTGTTTATTTTTCAAGACAGAGTTTCTCTGTGAAACAGTCCTGGCATGTTCTGAAATTTGCTCTGCAGGCCAGGCTGTCCTGGAACTCACAGAGATCCTCCTGCTTCTGCTTCCTCAGTGCTGGGATTAAAGGCATATTCCACCACCACCCAGCTGGTTTGGGTTTTTGAGATGAGGTCTCCCTATATAGTTCCTGCTGTCCTAAAATTTACTTTGTAGAACAGGATGGACAAAAACTCACAAAGATCTGCCTTACTCTGCCTCTCAAGTCTTGGCATGAAAGATATGTGATACCATGTCGAGATGAGAACACACATCTTAAACCTCAAGCAAGGTCCAGAGATGAAGAAATGGGAATGAGTTTTAAAGCCACACCCCTAGTGACATACTTCTTTCAGCCAGGCCATACTTCCTAAACTTATTCAAACAGCTGCCACCAACTGGGTACCACACAGTCAAACACCCTACTCTACAGAGGACAGGGTCATTCAAATAACCACACTAGACACTCACAGGACCATCTGGGGGTTCATCCCCTGAGTGACGGGGCAGTAATGAAGCAATACAGAAAGAATGACTGCACTTGCTGCTGGGCTGAATGGGATCTTGTTGGGATCTGATTGGCCCTCATGGAAAGATAATTAGAGTCTGTCTTTGATAAGGTTCAGTTTTAATTTTTTTCCAGATTGATTTTGTTTTAACTGCCTGTATGTATGTACATTACATATGTGCCTGATACCATCAGAGGTCAAAAGAGGACGTTTGATCCCCTGGGCTTGGAATTACAGGCTGTGGTCAGCCACCATGTGTGGGTGTTGAGAATCAATCCTATATCAACTACAAGAACAAGTGGTCTTAACCCCTGCACCACCTCTATAGCCCCAATGGTCCAGTTTAAACAATGGGCACAGGAGTCGGGGTTTTCATGGGACAGCAGCTTTCAGCTTCTTCATCATCTGCTTTGTCTTCTTTTTCTTTGCTTGTTTTTGGTTTTTGTTTTGTTTTTCTTTTTTGTCGCGTCTATTAATTTTCTTTCCTTCGTATTTTTTTTTATTTTTCCATTCAAAAATTTACATTTCCTCCCCTCCTCCCATTCCCCTCCCACGCCCCCACTCTCCCTCCTCCCTACTGTCCCTCCTTAAGAGAGGTCAGGGAACCCTGCCCTGTGGGAAGTCCAAGACCCTCCCCACTACAGCCAGGCCTAGGAAGCTTTGCATCCAAATAGACTAGGGTACCAAAAAGCCAGAACATGCTGTAAAATTAAGTCCCAGTGCCTTTATCAATGGCTTCTCAGTCAGTCCCCATTTTCAGTCACATTTAGAGAGTCCAGTTTAATCGCATGCTCATTCAGTCTCGGTCCAGCTGGATTTGGTGAGCTCCTATTAGAACAGGCACACTGTCTCAGTGGGTGGACCAATCCCTCGAGGTCCAGACTTCCTTGTTTTTATTTTTTTCAACACAAGGTTTCTCTATCTACCTCTGGCTGTCCTGGAACTTACTTTGTAGACAAGGATGGCCCCAAACCCACAGAGATCTCCCTGCTTGTGCCTCATTGAGTGCTTGATTTAAAGGCATTTGTCATCACCACCCACTTTGTCTCTAATTCTTAAAACCCAGCCACATCTGGGTTAGCTAACTATCTTTCTGTATTTAGGATTTTGATGTTCTGTTAGCCATGACTCCTCAGCAATTAGACTTCAAGGTGGGTCCTTTTTACTCATCAGTGGACCACTGCCTTTGATGTTACTGCTTCCTGACCACTGCACCCTATGGGGCTTTTCTGTACCATGTTGCTACAGTTCAGGAATACAGTTTCTGAACACCAACTTCAGCCTAGAGCCATCACCATCACCATCCCTGAATTTCCTTCAATGCTAGTGCCCTACTCTCTGGTCCTTCTCACTGTGCTTCTTGACAGCGATGCTCCAAAATAGAGCAGCATGGACTCTGCACACTTCCCCTGGAAATGTTTGCTATTCCATCCATTCTGGCAATGCACTTCTCTGTGATTTTTGATACCACTCTTCTACTGACAGATTTAACCAGTCTAGAATTTCTTTGCACTGTAATGTGGGCTAGCCTCTGACCAGTACAGGAAGCCATCCCTGGAGCACCACAGTGCATCCAGGGGAATGATCTTGAGTGTGTACTTTTAGTCTCACTCTTTTGCTGTGATAAAACATTCTACCGAAAGCAATTCATGTGAGAAATGTTGTCTTGCTCAGCGTTCTGTTGCTGTGGAGAGACACCATGACCATGGCAACTCTTAGAAAAGAAAGCATTCATTTGGGACTTGCTTACAGTTTCAGAGGTCTAGTACATTTTCTTATGGCGAGGAGCATAGTGGAACCCAGGCAGATATGGTAGCTGAGAGTTCTACATCCAGATCCAAAGGCAGCAAGAAGAGAGAGGCTCTGGGCTTGGAATGGACTTTTTAAACCTCAAAGCCCACCCCCAATGACACACTTCATCCAATAAGTTCACACCTGCTCAAACTAGGCCACATTCCTAATTCCTCTTAGGACATGCCAATCCCTAATGACCAAGCATTCAAATAGATGAGCCTATGGGGGCCATTCTTATTCAAACCACCACAACCCTGGCCTTGTATAGTTTTCATACCTGAGCATATGCCAAGGCTTGTGACCTTCTCACTGGGCATTCTTTTAACGCCTGACAAACAACAGTCATCCATGCTTCTCCATGGAACAGAATGAACATATTTCTTATCACATCTCTTTCGACACAAGACTTTTCTGAGCCTTTAGACACACCTTTCATTGCCAGCTTTAGAAGTTCTGGATCATGCAGTATGGTCCAGCCTCTGACCAGGTCTCTGCAAGCCATTCCTGGAGCACATGGGCTTTGTCTCCAGAAAATCCTGGCTATTTGCTGACTATTGACAGTGTGTCCAAAACATGGGGAGAGAGCTGGCCGGTAACACAACAAGCTTCACAACCATGAAGACTTGGGTGATAGAGTGATAGAGTCAGGTATGGTGGTGTGTACTTCCTGTCAGTACTAGGAAGGCAGAGGCAGGAGAACCCTGGAGTCAGTAGCAAGCCTTCTAGCCTGTTTGGTGAGTCCTAAGGCTTTTAGAGACCTTGTTTAATCAATGCTACTGTGACATACTTGTAAGAAAGTACAAAAATGTTTTCCTTCTCAAATCTCGAAGTGTGACTTTAAATACTTCCAAGACATTATTATTATTATTATTATTGAATATCTGGATGTTAATACATCAGGGATGCTTGCTTTCAATCACCTTCATAAATCCCTGTTCCTGCTACTGAAAAACAGTTTTCTTTCACCAAACTTCTAATAGGATTTTTCTTACATTCTGCTGAACAGAACAGCCCTAAGATCTTGTGTTTTCTCTTGGTGTTAGTGAAAGTCTGGGAGACCAGGGGCCATAGGTGTGCTGAGAAACAACTGCCTGAGGACAGAGAGAGAGATCAGGGCTTCAAGCAGGTCACAGACAGAGATCTTTCCTCAAGAATGAGTTAGGGGTGGAATATTACATGGGAGAATCTGGCATCCAATGACCAGCACTGCTGTGTGAAGGGGACCAGTGGGAACAAAGGAGCATGAATGAGTATTGTGCTCACAGGTGACAGCTCCCCTCCCATGACATGTTGCAGCATTACTCCAGGAGGCCTTTCCTGAGGACCCAGGCTCCATGTTGAATTCACCATGTATTCTTTAATGCTTCCTTTCCCTGTGTGATCAGTAGATTTGAAGTCCCAGGAATGTTGACAGAGGTTTCTGTCCTGCCTGGCCCTACAGCCATTCAGTCCCAAAAAAACACACAGAAGTCTCATTAATCATAAACTGGTTGGCCTATTAGTTCAGGCGTCTTATTAATTTATTCTTACATCTTAAATTAGCCATTATTCTTGTCTATGTTAGCCACGTGGCTTGGTACCTTTTATCAGCAAGGCATTCTCTTCTTGCTTCCTCTGTATCTGGCTTCCTCTGTGTCAACTGCAGACTGATCCTTTCCTCTTCCTAGAATTCTCCTGTTCTCATTGCTCTGCCTATACTTCCTGCCTTGTTGCCCTGTCTATACTTCCTGCCTGGTTACTGGCCAATTAGCATTTTATTAAAGTACAAGCAGCAGATCTATAGAGGGTACAAGAGTATTATTCCACAGCACTTCAACCCCTTTTTTCAAAACAAAAACCTCTGAATCTAATCTCCTTTGTTTAGCTTTTGTCCTGCCCATTATCCATAGCAGTTTGTAATCAATACTCTGGACAAATATCCATAATCCATTTTGGTGGTGGGAGGGGGAAGTGGGCTACTTCCTGCTCATTGGGGATGCTGATAATTTTATGGGGACCTAAAGAAGATTTAGAATTATGATCAAGTCCTGATTGGAGTATTCTCTGAGGCTTGATAATCTCAGCCAGCAGTCTTAAAACTGTTCTGAATGTTGAACTCAGAGGAAACTACAACAGAGGTCCTATAAAATGTTTGATCATCTGGACCATCTTCTCCTATGGGAGATTTTTCAGGGGGGTCTTCCTTGGTCAAATCTGATTTTTTTTAACCCAGAATGAATCTACAGCCTCTCATTTCCTGTTTCCCGTAAAAACAAAAACAAAACCTCTTCTTCAAAATAACATATCTTTTGACTTAAATTTTGAAGTCAAAGTATTTTAAAAATATATATGTTGCATTAATCCAGCAGCATTTGTAATATAATGTCTTTTAGCAGCTGTTGTTTCTTCCATCATCAAACCATTCAAAGACAACACAATAACATACAGTATTCAGATTTTCTGTGTATTTTTCATCTTTATGTGGCTTTATTTTTTTATTTACTTATTTATTTATTTATAAAAATTTCCACTTTCTCCCCTCCTCCCAATAACCTTCCATTCTCGCAACTCCCTCTCCTCCTCCCTCTCCAGTTCTAAGAGCAGTCAGGGTTTTCTGCCCTGTGGGAAGTTCAAGTTTCTCCCACCTCCCTCTAGGTCTAGGAAGGTGAGCTTCCAAATAGACTAGGATCCCAAAAAGCCAGTACATGCAGACAAAACAAGACCCAGTGCCATTGTCAATGGCTTCTCAGTCAGCGCCCATGTCAGCCACATTCAGAGAATCCGGTTTGATCACATGCTTGTTCAGTCCCAGTCCAGCTGGATTTGGTGAACTCTCATTCGATCAGTCCCCTTGTATCAGTGGGTGAACACACCCCTTGTGGTCCTGACTTCCTTTTTCATGTTCTCCCTCCTTTTGCTCCTCATTTGGACCTTGGGGGCTCAGTCCAGTGCTCCAATGTGGGTCTCCGTCTCTATCTCCATCCATCGTCGGATGAGGGTTCCTTCTGATCCTGCCTTCCTTGTTCACGTTCTCCCTCCATCTGCTTCTCATTTGGACCTAGGGAGTTAAGTCCAGTGTTCAAATGTGGGGTCTCTGTCTCTATCTCCATCCATCGCCAGATGAAGGTTCTATGGTGATATGCAAAATATTCATCAGTATGGTTATGGACCAAGGCCAGTTCAGACACCCTCTCCTCTGTTGCCCAGGGAACAATCTGGGGACCTCTCCTTGGACCTGGGAACCCCTCCAGAATCAAGTCTCATGCAAACCCTAAAATGGCTCCCTTAGTTGAAATATAAACCTCCCTACTCCCATAACCATACTTCCCCCCATCCCATTCCCCCAAGCTATCCCCAATCCTCTTCCTCTCCCTTCTATCTAGCCCTCTCCCCTTACTCCCCCCCCCCCCCCCGTGCACTCAAGTTTGCCTGGCAATCTTGTCTACTTCCAATATCCAGGAGGATAACTATATGATTTTCTTTAGGTTCACCTTCTTATTTAGCTTCTCTAGGATCACGAATTATAGGCTCAAAGACCTTTAATTAAGGCTAGAATCCACTTATGAGTGAGTACATACCATATTCCTCTTTTGGGGTCTGGGTTACCTCACTCAGTAAAGCATTTTCTATTTCCATCCATTTGCATGCAAAATTCAAGATGTCATTGTTTTTTACTGCTGAGTAAAACTCTAATATGCATATGTTCCACACCTTCTTTAACCATTCTTCTATTGAGGGGCACCTAGGTTGTTTCCAGGTTCTGACTATTACAAATAGTGCAGTTATGAACATAGTTGAACAAATGTTTTTGTAGTATGATAGGGCATCTCTTGGGTATATTCCCAAGAGTGGAATTGCTGGGTCCTGAGGGAGGTTGACTCCCAGTTTCCTGAGAAACCACCACACTGATTTCCAAAGTGGCTGCACAAGTTTGTATTCCCACCAACAATGGATGAGTGTTCCCCTTACTCCACATCCTCTCCAGCATAGGCTATCATTGGTGTTTTTGAGTTTGGCTATTCTGACAGGTGTAAGATGGTATCTCAAAGTTGTTTTGATTTGCATTTCCCTGATAGCTAAGGAGGTTGAGCATGACCTTAAGTGCCTTTTGGCCATTCGAAGTTCATCTGTTGTGAATTCTCTGTTCAGATCAGTACCCCATTTTTTAATTGGGTTAATTAGAATTTTAGTGTCTAGTTTCTTGTGTTCTTTGTATATTTTGGAGATCAGACCTTTGATGAAGCGTTGGTGAAGATCTTCTCCCAGTCAGAAGGTAGCCTCTTTGTCTTACTGACAGTGTCCTTTGCTTTACAGAAGCTTCTCAGTTTCTGTAGGTCCCATTTATTCATTGATTCTCTTATTGTCTGTGTTACTGGGGTTGTACTTAGGAAGTGGTCTCCTGTGCCTATGTCTTGTAGACTACTTCCACTTTCTCTTCTATCAGGTTCAAAGTGGACAGATTAATGTTGATGTCTTTAATCCTTTTGGACTTGAGTTTTGTGTATGGTGATAGATATGGATCTACTTTCATTCTTCTGCAGGTTGACATCCAGTTATGCCAGCAGCATTTGTTAAAGATGCTTTCCTTCTTCCATTGTATACCTTTAGCTCCCTTGTCGAAAAACAGGTGTTCATAGGTTTGTGGGTTAATATCCAGGTCTTTTATTCGATTCCATAGGTCAACTTCTCTGTTCTTATGCCAATACCAAGCCGTTTTCAATACTGTAGCTCTGTAATAGACTTTGAAGTCAGGTATGGTAATGCCTCCAGAAGTTCCTTTATTGTATAAGATTGTTTTGGCTATCCTGTACTTTTTGTTTTGTCATATAAACTTGATTATTGTTCTCTCAAGGTCTGTGAAGAAGTTTGATGGGATTTTGATGGGGATTGCATTGAATCTATAGATTACTTTTGGTAGAATTGCTATTTTTACTATGTTGATCCTCCCAATCCAAGAGCAAGGGAGATCTTTCCATTTTCTGGTATCCTCTTCAATTTCTTTCTTCAAGGACTTAAAGTTCTTGTCAAATAGGTCTTTCACTTCCTTGGTTAGAGTTACCCCAAGATATTTTATGCTATTTGTGGCTATCATGAAAGGTAATGTTTCTCTGATTTCCCTCTTTGCTTCTTTATCCTTTGTGTATAGGAGGGCAACTGATTTTTTGGAGTTGATCTTGTATCCTGCCACATTACTAAAGGTGTTTATCAGCTGTAGGAGTTCTTTGGTAGAGTTTTTGGGGTCGCTTATGTAGACTATCATATTATCTGCAAATAACAAAAGTTTAACTTCATCCTTTCCAATTTCAATTCCCTTGATCCCCTTATGTTGTTGTATTGCTATTGCTAGAATTTCAAGCACTATATTGAAGAGGTATGGAGAGAGTGGACAGCCTTGTAGTGTTCCTGATTTTAGTGGAATGGCTTTGAGTTTCTCTCCATTCAATTTGATGTTAGCTGTTGGCTTGCTGTAGATAGCTTTTATTATATTTATGTATGATCCTTGTATCCCCAGTCTCTCCAACACCTTTATCATAAATGGGTGTTGAATTTTGTCAAATGCTTTTTCAGCATCCAATGAAATGATCATATGGTTTTTTTCTTTCAGTTTATTTATATGATGGATTACATTGATAGATTTGCATATGTTGAATCAGCCCTGCATCTCTGGGATGAAGCCCACTTGATCATAATGGATAATTTTTCTAATGTGTTCTTGGATTCGGTCTGCAGTATTTTAATGAGAATTTTCGCGTCGATGTTCATGAGTGAGATTGGCCTGTAATTCTCTTTCTTAGTTGTGTCTTTGTGTGGTTTTGGTATCAGAGTAATTGTAGCTTCATAAAAGGAGTTTGGTAATGACTCTTCTGTTTCTATATTGTGAAATACATTAAGGAGTATAGGTATTACCTCTTCCTGGAAGTTCTGGTAGAATTCTGCATTGAAACCATCTGGTCCTGGGCTTTTTTTGGTAGGGAGATTTTTGATAACAGCTTCTAATTCTTCACAGCTGACAGATCTATTTAGATTTTTCACCTGGTCTTGGTTCAACTTTGGTATATGGTACTTATCTAAAAAACTGTCCATTTCTTTTACATTTTCCAACTTTGTGGCATATAAATTTTCGTAGTAAGATCTAATGATTCCCTGAATTTCCTCTGTGTTCGTGGTTATGTCCTCCTTTTCATTTCTGATCTTATTAATTTGCATGTTCTCTCTCTGCCGTATGATTAGTTTAGATAGGGGTTTGTCGATCTTGTTGATTTTCTCCAAGAACCAGCTTTTTGTATCATTGTTTCTTCAGATTGTTTTCTGTATTTCTATTTTGTTGATTTCAGCCCTCAATTTGATTATTTCCAGTCTTCTGCTCCTCCTGGGTGAATGAGCTTCTTTTTTTCTAGAGCTTTCAGGTGTGCTGCTAAGTCTTTTTTTTTTTAAAGTAATTTCATTAAATTTTAAAAGTTTCCATTTCCGCCCCTCCTTCCAACACCCTCCCACTCCCCCAACTCCCTCTCCTCCTCCCTATTTGTCCTAAGGGCAGTCAGGGTTTCCTGCCCTGTGGGAAGTTCAAGTTCCTCCCCCCTCCCTCCAGGTCCAGGAAGGTGAGTATCCAAACAGACTGGATCCCCAAAATCCAGTATATACAGAGGAAACAAGTCCCAGTGTCATTGTCAATGGCTTTTCAGAAAGACTCCGGGCCAGTCACATTCAGAGAATCCGGCCACATTCAGAGAATCTGGTTGGATCACGTCCTCGTTCAGTCCCAGTCCAAATGGCCTTGGTAAGCTCTCATTATATCCGTCCCCTTGTATCAGTGGGTGATAGCATCCCTCGCAGTCCTTATTTCCTTTTTCATTTTCTTCATCCTTCTACTCCTCATTTGGTCCTTGGGGGGCTCAGTCTGGTGCTCCAATGTGGGTCTCCATCTGTATCGCCATCCATCGCCAGATGAAGGATCTATGGTGATAAGCAAAATATTCATCAGTATGGTTATGGGCCAAGGCCGGTTCAGGCACCCTCTCCTCTGTCCAGAGAACAATCTGGGGATCTCTCCTTGGACCTGGGATCCCATATATAATCAAGTCTACTGTAAACCCTAATATGACTCCTTTAGTTGAAGTATATTTTTCCCTGATCCCATATTCATCCTTCCTCACTCCCCCCCATCCCAGTCCACCAAGCTTTCCCCAATCCTCCCCTACTCCCTTCTCTCTAACCGTCTCCCCTTCCAACAACCCTTCCCCCGCCATGCACCTGAGGTTATCTGGGACCCTTGTCTATTTCCCACCTCCTGGCGGATAGCTGTTAAGTCTTCAATGTGTGCTTTCTCCGTTTTCTTTAATTGGGCACTTCATGCTATGAACTTTCCTCTTAGCACTGCTTTCATAGTGTCCCAGAGGTTTGAGTATGTTGTTTCTTCATTTTCATTAAATTCAAGGGAGACTTTAATTTCTCTCTTTATTTCTTCCTTGACCCAGGGGTGATTCAGTAGTTGACTGTTCAGCTTCCATGAGTTTGTTGACTTCCTGGGGGTAGCATTGTTGTTGAATTCTAACTTTAATCCATGGTGATCTGACAAGTCACAGGTAGTTACTAATATTTTTTTGCATCTGTGGAAGTTTGCTTTGTTACCGAGTATGTGGTCAAGTTTCGAGAAGGCTCCATGAGCTGCAGAGAAGAAGGTATATTCTTTCCTATTTGGGTGGAATGTTCTATAGATGTCTGTTAAGTCCATTTGATTCAATACCTCCAATATTTCTCTTATTTCTTTGTTAGGTTTCTGTCTGATTGACCTGTCCATTGGTGAGAGAGGTGTGTTGAAGTCTCCTACTATTAGTGTGTGTGGTTTGATGACTGCCTTGAGTTCTTGAAGTATTTCTTTTACATAAGTGGGTGCCTTTATATTAGGGGAATAGATATTCAGGATTGAGACTTCCTCCTGATGAATTGTTCCTGTTATGAGTATGAAATGTCCATCTCCATCTCTTCTGACTGATTTTAGTTTGAAGTCAATTTTGTTAGATATTAGAATGGCCACACCTGCTTGATTCTTAGGACCGTTTGCTTAGAAAACCTTTTCCCAACCCTTTACTCTGAGTAGGTGTCTGTCTTTGTGGTTGAGGTGTGTTTCTTGTGAACAGCAGAATGGTGGATCCTGTTTTTGTATCCAATCTCTAAGTCTGTGCCTTTTTATAGGTGAATTAAGTCCATTGATATTAAGTGATAATAATGGCCAGTGTTTGTTGACTCTGGTTATTTTCTTTTCTTTCTTTTTTTGGGTAGTAGAGTGTGTTTTTTTCCCTTCTTTGAGTTTTGCTTGTGAAGGGTCGCTAGATGTCTGAGTTATTGTAGGCAGTATTGGCAATGTTGGATTCCTTGGGTTGTGATTTTCCTTCTAATACTTTCTGTAAGGCTGGATTTGTGACTACGTATTGTTTAAATTTGTTTCTATCCTGGAATATTTTGTTTTCTCCATTGATAGTGAACGATAGCTTGGCTGGGTATGAGTAGTCTGGGCTTTCATCCATGGTCTCTTAGTTTCTGCTGTAACTCTATCCATGACCTTCTGGCTTTCATGGTTTCCATAGAGAAGTCCAGTGTAAGTCTGATAGGTTTACTTTTATAAGTTACTTGACTTTTTCCTTTGCAGCTCTTAATATTTTTTCTTTAATCTGAATGTTTTGTGTTTTTATTATTATATGGCGAGGGGATTTTTTTTGATCCAGTCTATTCTGTGTTCTGTATGCTTCTTGGACCTTCATAGGGATATTGTTCTTTAGGTTGGTGAAGTTTTCTTCTATAATTTTGTTGAATATATTTTCTGGGCCTTTGATCTGTAATTCTTCTCCTTCTTCTACCCCTATTATTCTTAGATTTGGTTTTTTTTATTGTGTCCCACATTTTCTGAATGTTTTATGATGAGAATTTGTTGGATTTGCTGTTTTCTTTTGTCAGGGCGTTTATTTTCTCTATGGTGTCTTCAGAATCTGAGATTTGTTCTTCTATCTCTTATATTCTATTGGTTATGCTTGTTTCTGAAGTCTCTGTTCGTTTACCTAGATTTTCCATAGCCAGCCGGCACTCGGTTTGTGTTTTCTTCATTGCCTCCATTTCAATTTTCAAATCTTGAACTATTTCCATTACTTGTTTGATTGTTTTTTTCTTGGTTTCCCAGGGTTTCATTTACAGATTTACTCATTTCTTCAAACTTTTTTATATGTCTCCTCCATTTCTTTACTCATTTCTTCAATCTTTTTGCTATACTTCTCTTCCATTTCTTTTCGGCAGATTTTCACCTCCTGTTTAAGTTCCTCTATTACTTTCATAAAGTTCCGCTAGGGTTGATTTCTTCTAATTCTTTTGGAGTAGGGTGTTCAATTCTTCTAGTTTCATGATCCCTGGATTCTGGTGATGTCATGTTGCCTTTCAGGTTGTTGGAGGAATTCTTGCATTGGCACCTGCCCATCTCTTCCTCTCTGGATGGGACTCCTCAGCACTCTCTGAATAGAACTCTTCAGCACTGAAATAGGGACAGATGGTATTCCAAGGACACAGGAAACAAAAGGGTGGCAGTGGGGACAGGGAAGCGTCCCGTGGAACACCGAAGATCCTGCCAAATAAACTGAGTGGGGGGGCTGTGCTTTCTTCCAGGACAGTCCGCCCCGGCTAGCACACACTCACCTCTGGATAGATCTCCTCAGCACTGAAATAGGGACAGCTGGTATTTCAAGGACACAGGAGACAAATGGGCGGCAGTGGGGACAGGGAAGCATTCCACGGAACACCGAAGATCCTGTGCAGAAACTGAGGGGGGGGCTGTGCTCTCTTCTGGGACACTCTGCCCTGGCTAGCACCCACTCACTTCTGGATAGAACTCCTCAGCACTGAAATAGGGACAGCTGGTATTCCAAGGACACAGGAAACAAAAGGGATGTGGCTTTATTTTAAGTTCTATTTCTTTTATTTTTATTTTTAATTTTTGTTTTTTGAGACTAGGTTTCTCTGTGTATCTTTGGTTGTCCTGGCACTCACTCTGTAGATCAGGTTGTCTTTTAACTCACAGAGATCTGCCTGCCTCAGCCTTCTAAGTGTTGGCATTAAAGATGTGTGCCACCACACCCAACTACTCTCTTTCTTTTTTACTTTAAGGTCTTTATCTTTTTTATTTTCTCTCCCAAGCCTCCATATATTTTTAAAGACACTGTAAAAGGTTTAAACTTTTTTATTCCATCTGACTCTATCATTACTGTATATTTCTTTTTCTGACCTCATGAGTCTTTAATTTGGTAAGTGTTGTGGCTAGGATTAAAGCCATGGCTTTGATGGCTGAATCCACCCCATTCCTTAGCTTTCTGAGAGTCTAGCCTCATGGCAGAGGTACTAGTGGGAGCCCTATATATTGCCACAACTCTATGGAGTTTCAAGGTCTCTGTCTCTACCAAGAAAACATGCTGTTGGCTATTCATGAACACCATTTAAGTGTTTGCTGGCAGGTCCTTTTGAAAGAGCTGCAAGGTTTTTACAGCTAAAGTCGAGTCAGGAAGCTTCTCTTAAATAAGACTCATGTGCCTCTAGCAAACAGAGCCCACCTGAGAATATGCTGCTATCAAGAATTCATGCTTAATTCTGTTCTTTTGTGTCTAGAATTACCCCAGGATCTCTAGGTTTTAAGTGGATTCAGTTTTTCATGTTGGCCTAATTTGTTGAATGAAAGTTTCTGTCTTGCCCGGTCCCACAGAAGTTCAGTCACAAAGAAACACACAGAGGTCTACATTAATTATAAACTGGTTGACCTATTAGTTCAGGCTTTTTATTAATTCTTACATCTTAAATTAGCCCATTATTCTTATCTATGTTAGTCACGTGGCTTGGTACCTTTTATCAGCAAGGCCTTCTCATCTTGCTTCCTCTGTATCTGGTTTCTTCTGTGTTGACTGCAGACTGAACCTTTCCTTTTCCTAGAATTCTCATGTCTCATTGCCCACCTATAATTCCTGCCTGGTCACTATGCCTATAGTTCCTGTTCAGTCTGTAGTTGTTATAGAGGAAGCCAGACAGAGAGGAAGCAAGATGAAAATGCCTCACTGATAAAAGGTTCCAAGCCACATGGTTAACACAGGCAAGAATTATGGGTTAATGTAGGATAGGATATAAGAATTAATAAGAAGCCTGAGCTACTAGGTCAACCAGTTTATAATTAATGTATATCTCTCTGTGTTTCATTGGAACTAAATGACTGTGGGACTGGGCAAGTAAGAAATATCTGTTCAACACAGGAAGAGACACTTCCTGACATATTTTATTCCTCAACACTTCATTAAAGTCACAAAAGTACTTGTGAGATAAATCTTCCCATTGACATGGTGTGTACCTGAGGGTCCTATCATTCTAAGACAGTGAAAGCTGGCACAGAAATGAGGTTCCAGAAGCTGGTGGATATCTTGAGTAGAGGTTTCTCCTTCTGCCCTCTTGTCCTTCATAGGGATTCATCTGGTGTCATCTGGTATCACAGAACCATGATTCCTGTGACTTTCTGCTCCCACTTTGTACCTCACCTACATGTTTCTCTCACAGATACACACTCTCTTCATTGTGACATCATTGTCAAGGCTCGTACCACAGCTGGACAGCCCTGGTGTGAAGAACAGTGCTCACTGGATGGAGTACTTTTCCTTAAGTATAATAACAGAAAATTCACACCTTTGGGTAACCGGGGAAATGCAGTAAATGGGACTCAAGTGTGGACAGATATGACCCAAAGGTTGAACTACTTGGGGCAAGAGCTCAGGAAGATGTTGGCTAACTCCATACAAGAGATGACTGAGACCAGTGGTAAGTGTGGGATCAAGTACAAAGACAGAGACAGGTGGCAAGAGAGAGGAGGGCAGGGCACATGTGGAAATGAGATGGTGGTTGCATTTATGTGAGAGAGCTGAGCATTGGTCCAACCTTGGAAGCATGTGGTACAAGAGTAAGTCATGTGGAAATGATACTGGCTCATAAGCCAATGGGAAAAGTCTTGACATTTAGAGAGTGATGGATCTATGAAAATGAAGCATGATGGCTTTGTATGTGGTTTGTAGGTCCCCCCACTTTACAAGTCATCATGCTCTGTAAGTATAAACAAGAACAAATTGTTGGTGCCTCCTGGCGATTTAACATCCGTGGAAAGTACTTCATCTTCAACACAATGAATATGAACTGGACACTGATTGATCCTGAAGCTGGTGGTGTCATGAGTAAATGGAAGGATGATGCACAATTCACAAAAGATCTCAGGACAATATCCACAGCAGACTGCAGGCACTGGCTCAAGGAACTCTTAAAGCACCAGAAGGAAAAGCCAAGTAGGTATTACTTAGAGTATTAGGGGGAATCTCTATCACATTTGATAGACTGGGTGGGTAATTTCCTGACAGTCTTCCTGTCTGAAATCCAATGATGACCACAATGATTCCTCTTTTTTATCTTACCTCCCAATGTTTCTTATTCCCTATTAACCAATGGTCCAGGCACTCCATGTCCTACTAATGGCCCCGAGTCTGCATACATCACTGTAAACCTCCACACTTTTCTGCCTCACAGATAACTGACCTTCCATCAGCTCCACATCCCTTTGAGAGGATTTTCTATCTTTCTCTGCCACAATTAAATGCCAGCAATTGCCCTAACATCCAGAAAGTTCTAACCACAGCAACTATGTCGCATTGTTTGATGATTTAGTTGACATTTGTTTTCTTTGTTAATGAAATAAACTCCACACAGCTCTACTACTCTCTCCTCAGGACCTTATAAATAGATGCTACACATGAGTCCTTCAGAATGCCTGGAGAGAGAATGTGCTGATGATGTTGTGTTTTTAGCCTTATCCATAATTTTCTGATGTTTTTTAAAGGATCAACATCAAGGGTCCCAGATATCACCCAACTTCTGTCTGCCATAAATACCACCCAGTTTCAGCATGAGAAAGCATTTATTGTCACGGCATCAGTCATTGCCATCATATTACCTTTAGTTGTTGGGATTCTTGTGAAGAATTGTTGACCCCAAAGAGGTAAGCATGAGGCTGGAGTCTTGTCTTGGGTCTTTGTCAGTTTAGTCTGAAGAGGACTTAGAACAAATGTCCCACTGGGCATCTGGGATGTGAGTTCTGGTCTTCATGCTTGCATAGCAAGGGCCTTACCTACTGAACCATCTTCCTATCCCCCCAACACTGATGTTTTGACTAGTCTAGCTGGCAGTTCCATATACTTAGTGTTCTACTCAGACACTAAATACTGAATGAAATGAGCTTCCAAATGCCTCATGTGTCATGCCACCGCTATGACACTTGCCATGTACTCACTGCAGAAACATTTGCAAAGGAATTTTCACACAATCATTAGGACTCCTCATTTTACTCTGTCTCACTTCCCTTCATGCAACATGCAGTTGAATGGCTGCTAATTTTTTTATAAAGGAAAACATTTTATTGAGTGACTTACAATTTCAGAGGTTTAATCCATTATCATCATGAGAGGACATGGTAGCATGACGACAGACATGGTGCTGGAAAAGGAACTGAGAGTGGAGAAGGAACTATGTCTGGATCCTGTGGGCAACAGGAAGTAAACTGAGATGTTGGGCATGACTTGAGCATATGAAATCTCAAAGCCTATTTCCACAGTGACACACTTCCTCTAACAAGGCCATACCTAATCTAATAAGGCCACACCTCCTAATAGTGCCGCTCCCTATGAGCTTATGGGGCCAATTACATTCAAACTACCACAAGTATGAAAAAAATCCTAGGTGGGAATGAATCACATTTAGTACATTCTGGTGTGGATTTGCAAGAGCCAAATAATAATTTAACTCTACAAAAACTTCTCAATATTTGTTATATTTAGAGAGATGTCTCTGATATGAATTCTTTGACACTGAACTGTGACTAAAGTCTTTATGACAGTCAATACATACATGACTTCCTTTATTGTGAATTCTCCTATGCTGAGTGAGGCATGAATTTGACTAAATGTCTCCCTAGAGTCTTAGGGCTTTATTTCTGTGAATAGATGCCATGACCATCACAGCTCTTCTAAAGGAAGCATTTTTTTGGAGCTTGTTTACAGGTGCAGAGGTTTAGTCCATTATATTCATGGTGGAAAGCATAGTGCATGCAGGCATATATGATGCTGAAGAAATAGCTGACAATTTTACATTTGGATTTTGCAGACTGCAGGAAGAGAGAGCGTATACTGGACTTGTCTTGAATTTCTGAAACCTCGAAGTCCACCCTTTGTGATACACTTCCTCTAACAAGGTCACACCCATTCCAACAAGATCGTACCACTTCCTACATGCCAATGGGTCAATTTTCATTCAAACAAATTGCTCCAAGTTCATTGCATTCATAAAGTTTCTTGTCAGTATGGATTATTTCATGTTGAATGTAGTGTGCTCTGTGACCAAAGTTCTCTTCCTGTGCATCACAAAGACTTTCTCTCTAGTGGGAACTTCTTGTTTTTTTTTCTTTAATTTTTTTCTTTAAAAAGAAAACAAACAATCCTCCCTCATTACACATACCAATCCAAGTTCCCATTCATTTCCCTCCTCCCATTTCCTCCACATACCCTCTCACCCCACCCCCCTCCAATCCTCAGAGGGGGCAAGGCACACTGCCCCAGGGAAGGCCCAAGACATCCCCCACCACATCTAGGCTGAGCAAGGCATCCATTCAAAGAAAATAGGCTCCCCAAAAGCCAGTACATGCAGTAGGGACAAATTCCAGTGCCACTGCCCATGGCCCATCAGTCTGCCCTAGCCATGCAGCTGTCAACTGCATCAAGAGAGACTAGCTTGGTCCTATGCTTGTTTCTTCCCAGTCTGACTGGAGTTGGTGAGCTCCCATTAGCTCAGGTAGACTGTTTCAGTGGGTGTCCTCATCATGGTCTTGACCTCCCCACTCATATTTTCACTCCTCCCACTCTTCAACTGGACCTTGAGAACTCAGTCCAGTGCTTCGACACAGGTTTCTCTCCATCCATCAGTTGCAAGACAAAGGCTCCATGGTGATATTTAAGATATTCATCAATCTGATTACAAGGCAAGTCAAGATTGGGCCTCCTCTCCTCTGTTGCTTAGGGTATTAGCTGGGGTCATCCTTGTGGATTCCTGGAAATTTCTCTAGAGCCAGGTTTCTTGCTAATCCCATAATGGTTCCCTCAATCAAGGTATCTCTTTCCTTGCACTCACCTCTGTCCTTTCTCCATCGTGACTATCCCATTCCCTCAAGTTCTCCTCACTCCTCCCCCTTTTTCCTGTTCTTCCTCTTCTATTCTTCCTTCTCCCCGCCACACACATGCTCCCAATTTTATCAGGCAATCTTGTATGTTTTTACTTTCCAGGTGGTTTTATATATATTTAGGGTTCACCTTATTACTTAGCTTCTCTAGGATCATGAACTACAGGCTCAATATCTTTTGTTTATAGCTAGTAACAACTTATAAGTGAGTATATACCATATTAATCTTTTTGGATCTGGGTTACTTCACTCAGGATCAGAATAGTGTTTTCTAATTCCATCCATTTGCATGCAAAATTCAAGATGTCATTGTGTTTTACTGCTGATTAGTACTCTAATGTGTAAATGTGTCACATTTTCTTTATCCGTTCTTCAGTTAAGGGACATCTAGGTTGTTTCTAGGTACTGGCTATTACAAATAATGTTACTATGAGCATAGTTGAACAAATGCATTTGTAGTATGATTGATTATCTTTTTGGGTATATGCTCAAGAATGGTATTGTTGGATCCTGAGGTAGGTTAATTTCCAATTTTCTGAGGAACCAGCATACTGATTTCCAAAGAGGTTTGCATTCCTACCAGCAATAGATAAATGTTCCCCTTATTCCACATCGTCTCCAGCATAAGCTATAATTGGTATTTTTAATCTTGGCCATTTTTACTGGTTAAGATGGTAAGTTGTTTTGATTTGCATTTCCCTGATGGCTAAGGATATCAAACATTACCTTAAGTATCTTTTATCCACTTAAGCTTCTTCTTTTGAGAATTCTCTGTTTAGTTCTGTACCTCATTTTTTAATTGGGTTATTTAGAATTTTAATGTCTAGTTTCTTGAGTTCTTTATATATTTTGGAGATCAGACCTTTGTCTGATGTGGGGTTGGTAAAGATCTTCTCCCATTCAGTAGGTTGCCTTTTTGTCTTATTGACTGTTTCCTTTGCATTACAGAAGCTTCTCAGTTTCAGGAGGTCCCACTTATTTATTGTTGCTCTTATTGTCTGTGCTACTGGGGTTCTATGTAGGAAGTGGTCTCCTGTGCCCATGTGTTGCAGTCTACTTCCCACTTTCTCTTCTATCAGGTTCAGTGTGGTCAGATTTATATTGAGGTCTTTAATCCATTTGGACTTGAGTTTTGTACATGGTGATAGATATGGATCTATTTTCATTCTTCTACAGTTTGACATCCAGTTATGCCAGCACCATTTGTTGAAGATGCTTTCTTTCTTCCATTTTATAATTTTAGCTCCTTTGTCAAAAATCAGATGTTCATAGGTGTGTGGATTAATATCTGAGTCTTTTATTCAATTCCATTGGTAAACGTCTCTGTTTTTATGCTAATACCAACATCTTTTCATTACTATGGCTCTGTAATAGAGTATGATGTCAGAGATGGTAATGCCTCCGGAAGTACCTTTATTGTACAGGATTGTTTTGGCTATCCTGGGATTTTTGCTTTTCCCTGTAAAGTTGATAGTGTTCTCTCAAGGTCCGTGAAGAATTTTGTTGGGGATTGCATTGAATTTATAGATTGCCTTTGGTAGAATTGCCATTTTTACTATGTTGATCCTCCCAATCCAGGAGCATGAAAGATCCTTCATTTTCTGGTGTCCTCTTCAATTTCTTTTTTCAAAGCCTTAAAGTTCTGCTCAAATAGATCTTTTACTTCCTTGGTTAGTGTTACCACAAGATACTTTATGTTATTTGTGGCTGTCATGAAAGGTAGAGTTTCTCTGATTTCCCTCTCCACTTTTTATCCTTTGTGTATAGGAGGTCTACTAATTTTTTGAGTTGATCTTGTATCCTGCCACATCACTGATGGTATTTATTAGCTGTAGGAGTTCTTTGGTAAAGTTTCGGGGGTCACTTATGCACACTATCATATCATCTGCAAATAATGAAAGTTTGACTTCTTTTTTTCAAATTCGAATCCCATTGATGTCCTCAAGTTGTCTTATTTCTATTGCTAGAACTTCAAACACTATGTTGAAGAGATATGGAGATAGTGTGCAGCCTTGTCTTGTTCCTGGTTTTAGTGGAATGGTTTTGAGTTTCTCTCCATTTAATTTGATGTTAGCTATTGTCTTGCTGTATATTGATTTTATTATATTTAGGTATGATCCTTGTATCCCTAATCTCTCCAAGACCTTTGCCATATAGGGGTATTGAATTTGTCAAATGCTTTTTCTGCATCTAATGAAATGATCATATGTTTTTTTCTTTCAGTTTATTTATATGATGGATTACATTAACAGATTTTCATATGTTGAACCAGCCCTGCATCTCTGGGATGAAGCCTACTTGATCATAATGGATAAGTGTTTTTAATGTATTCTTGGATTTGGTTTGCCTGTATTTTATTGAGAATCTTTACATCGATGTTCATGAGTGAGATTGGTGTGAAATTCTCTTTCTTGGTTGAATCTTTGTGTGGTTTTGGTATCAGGGTAACTGTAGCTTCATAAAAAGAGTTTGGCAATGACTCTTCTGTTTCTATTACGTGAAACACATTAAGAAGTATAGGTATCAGCTCTTCTTGGTAGAATTCTGCAATAAAACCATCTACCTGGTCCTGGGCTTTTTTTGGTTGGGAGGTTTTTTTATAACAGTGTCTATTTCCTCGTGAATATAGGTCTATTTAAATAGTTCACCTGGTCTTTATTTAATTTTGGTATATGGTACTTATCTAAAAATGTCCATTTCTTTTACATTTTCCAACTTTGTAGCATACAGGCTTTTGTAGTAAGACCTAATGATTCTCTGAATTTCCTCAGTGTTTGTTGTTATGTCCCTCTTTTATATTTCTGATCTTGTTAATTTGCATGTTCTCTCTCTGCCTTTTGATTAGTTTGGATAGGGGCTTGTCAATCTTGTTGATTTTCTCAAAGAACCAGTTCTTTGTTTCTTTGAATTTTTAGATTTTTTTTCTGTGTTTCTATTTTGTTGATTTCAGCCCTCAGTTTGATTATTTCCAGTCTTCTACTCCTCCTAGGTGAGTATGCTTCCTTTTATTCTAGAGCTTTTAGCAAAGCTGTTAAGTCTCTAATGTGAGCTTTCTCTGTTTTCTTTATGAGGGCATTTAGTGTCATGAACTTTCCTCTTAGCACTGCTTTCATAGTGCTTCATAGGTTTGGGTAAGTTGTGTTTTTATTTTCACTGAATTCAAGAAAGACTTTAATTTCTTTCTTTCTTTCTTCCTTGACCCAGGGGTGGGTCAATAGTTGACTGTTCAGTTTCCATAAGTTTGTAGGCTTTCTGGGGGTAGAACTGTTGTTGAATTCTAACTTTATTCCATGGTGATCCAATAAGACACAGGTGGTTACTACACTCTTTTTGTATCTGTGGAAGTTTGCTTTGTTACCGAGTATGTGATCAATTTTCGAGAATGTTTCATGAGATCCTGAGAAGAAGGTATATTCTTTTCTATTTGGGTGGAATGTTCTATAGATGTCTGTTAAGTCCATTCGATTCATTACATCTGTTAGTTCTCTTATTCTCTTATTTTCCTGTTATGTTTCTGTCTGGTTAACCTGTCCATTGGTGAGAGAGGAGTGTTGAAATCTCCTACTATTAGTGTGTGGGGATTGATACGTTCATTGAGTTCTAGTAATTTTTCTTTTACATATTTGGGTGCTTTTATATTATGGGTGTAGATATTCAGGATTGAGACTTCATCCTGATGAATTGCTCCTTTTATGAGTATAAAGTGTCTCTCTCCATCTCTTCTGATTGATTTTAGTTTGAAATCAATTTTGTTAGATATTAGTATAGCCACATCCACTTGTTTCTTCAGTCCGATTGATTGGAAAACCTTTTCCCAGCCTTTTACTCTGATGTAATGTCCGTTTTTGAGGTTAAGGTGTGTTTCTTGTAAACAGCAGAATGTTGGACACTGTTTGCAAATCCATTCTCTTAACCTGTACCTTTTTTATAGGTGAATTGAGTCCATTGATATTAAGTGATATTAATGACCAGTGGTTGTTAACTTTGCTTATTTTTGTTTTGGTGGTAGTGTTTGTGTGTTTCCTTTCTTTGAGTTGTGCTGGTGGAGGGTTGTCAGATGTCTGTGTTATTATGAGTTTTGTTGGCTTCCTTGGGTTATGCTTTTCATTCTAGTACTTTCTGTAAGGTTGGGTTTGTGACTACGTATTGTTTAAATCTGTTTTTTTCCTGGAATATTGTAGGCTCATATTTCTATATGATGTGGCAGCCAGGCTCTGAAGCCATAGGCCCCACTTGAGGTGGTCACATAGTCCTGCAGACAGGCTGTCACTGTCCAAACAAAAGCCAGGATGAACTGCTTCTTTCTCCTTTGTTAAAAATGTAGATCGTCTGGGGAGAAGTGCTCTTTGAAGAACTTGTTTTCAACAGTGAACTATACATTTTATAATCTTCATACTTTCAGGTCCTTATGTATGTGTCATGTGTGTCCCCGTGTATGTGTCACGTGTGTGTGAGTGCTAGTGCACTTGTGCAAAGTGTCCCTGTGCAGTCAGAGGAAACTAGTGTGAGTTCACTCTCCTTCCATCCTTGGTCTGGATGTGCAGAAGAAGCTTCTCTGAGCACAGTGGAGAGCAGCACTGCCCCAGATCTGCACCAGGAGGATGTGGACCCAGCAGCACCAACTTTCCAGGACCTTCTCCTCCCACTGCCAGATTGTCATTGCAGGAACAGCCAGTTTATTGAACTGAGCAGCTTTCAGGTACTCTGTCCCCATTGTGCATGTGGCCATTGCTGGACTACATAGTGCATGCCACAGAGACTAACCTATAATAATATTATAAAATATCAACTTTTCTGTTATAAAATAGACCTTTTCTATCATATAGAGTCATATAAAATGAACACAGTATTCTTTGTTTTCTGCTAGAAAAACTGCCTAGAAAAAGTATTATTATAACAAAAATCTATTACAAAATTAATATCCTTAACAGAATTTACTTGCAACTGATTATCCTTAGGCATGGTGGGGTCTTTCTACTCTGTCTCACATGGACCTCTATACTAATAAGTTATATACATAGGAGTAATAACTTCACATTCCCTCTGAGGAGTTCTATGTATACTCTTTCTTATGCTAACTAAGATTGGGTACTTAACCCTGTTCTTCTACATATCTTTAGTACAAGTAGTTCCACGTTAAGGGAAAATCCCACGAAGGAGCACAGGGGAAATAGTACAAGGTGATAAGAAAAGACTCTAAGCAATTGGCACAGAGTGAAGACCGTGAAATGCTGTGTCTGCAGCATCCTGATTCATCTGGTGGAGGCTGATGGAAGGGAGAGTGGCGGCACCAGATGAACTCTCACGACTTCTCTGGAGCATCTCCTACCTGCAGCAAGGAAACACATCTTTTGAAGGGTCTGAGGAAAGCCTGGGTCAGTTCTCCTGGGTGCCCTGTACCAGTCATCACCACCCACAGTCACTCTCACTGAGGGTCATTCACTTCCCTCCTCCATCACTGGGCTCTCCATCCTGGATCCCCTACTGTCTTCCTCCTTCTTTCTCATGTCCCAGAAACCCAGACCCTGCTGCAGACCTGTAGTTCAGAATAAAGTGGTGATGACCAGCTCTGCTTCCTGACTCAGGGGCTGATGGGAAGGGCTGGAGGAGCAGGGAGGAGCCTTATCTAGAAAGGACCTTCAGACCTGGCTTTCCAGATCTTGATTGGGGTTCCAGAAATCATTTTCCTTTCTTTCTAAAACTCTCAAAAGCTGACAGTGGCACACACAGCTTAGGGTGTGACTGTCCCTGCCTCACTCTGTCCAGCTGAGCAGCCCAGATGGGAGCAGTAGACTCCATCAGCAGCTCAGTCTGCCGGCCTCCAATGGGGACACTGCACCCAGGTTCTGGAGGCTGCTGCTGCTTGACTCATTTCTCTTTTATGTGTATGAGTGTGAGCCTGCATGTCTATATGTGTGCTGTGTGAATGCCTGGGATCTGTGGAGAAGAAGGGGCTGGATCCCCTGAAACCGGAACTGTAGATGTTTGTTGGCTGCTATGTGGGTGATGAGAATGGACCCCAGGTCTGATGTACAAGCAGGAAGTGGTCTTGCCACTGGGCCATTTCTTTATTTATGTCTTCTTTATCTTTGTCTGTGGAATGGAATCTTCTTCCTTCTGCACACTGAGTATCATGTTCTTTTTTTGTTTCTGCTGTGTCCGCATCTACAACAAGGGAACCTCCTGATTAGGAATCTGTTCTAGTCTCTCCTCACTTCCCACTACTCTGTGACATGATTCCTGTCCTATCAAGGCTGAGGATGCACAAGCTATTGCTAGCAGGTGACATGAACTCCAGATCTCCTGCCTCCTTTCTCAAGAAGATGCTACAGTTGAGGGACAAAACAGGACTCCAGGAATTCACTCTTGTGTCTTTGATGCTCACCCCTCTTTCCCTTGCCCCACCCCAACACTGCCCTCAGTACCTTCATTGTCAAGAATGCTCCTCAGAGACCACAAAAGAACAGAACAGGGAAGGATTATTAGTGAGACAGTGATGTTGGACTTGAAGTCCAGTGACAAAGGCTGGTTCACATCTGGAGCAGCAGTTAGTGAGGCTGAAATGGAAACACAAGTTGAGTCTTTGACCAGACCTCAAATATGAAAAAAATCTCACCTTAGCTTCTGGGTTTTCAGAAACACTAATATTCTACCTCTGTTACTATGCAATAACTCTTTAGGTGGGTCCTGTGTTGCAATGGAGAGAGGGCATGTCCCCTGATCTTAAAAGACTCATGTAGGTATGGTAGGGGAAGCAGGGTAATGATGGGGCCTCATTGTTCCTGCTGGCAGGAGAACAGGCATGAGATGACCTGTGAGGATGGTGGCAGGGAAGGAGAAAGATCAGGTGAGATGAAAAGCAACAATGAGTGCAGAATGAGGAAGAGGCCAGGAAATACAAGGATGCTCGGACTGTGACAGCCAGCGAAACCCACATTGAGAGAACAATGCAACCACAATTAATGAGATAGGAGAGGTGAGAAATGAAATAAATGACAGAAAAAATGACCATTAACCCAAGGACTCATGGTGATTAGATTATTACACATGTGTGAGTGTGTGCGTGTGTGTGCGCACATACACACACACACACACACACATGCACAGACACACACACCCATCATCTGCAGGAAGTTTTCTCTCTTCCCAGTTTCCTGTAGGCTACAGATTTTCTTCCCAGTGCAACTCTATTTCCTCGCGTCTGGCCCTGCAGTCCCCCTGTGAGGTCATTTTTAAGAAGGCAGTAAAATCCAAGTTTTTCGCCCACATCTCTTCCATCCAGCTGGATCCAGGATCAACTTCAGTCCACTTTCCAGTGTTTGTATCAACAATGGACATTTTGTGTCCATTGAGGCCAAAGTCCCAGAATCCATTGAAACGTCCATCTACTTTATGCCAACAACACATCCTGGCTTGCAGAGCAAGGGACTCTGTGCTTATTGGAAAGAGATCAGCCTCTGCCCTTGATGAATCCTGTCCCTTCCCCTCTCTTCCCATCCTCTGACCTTGCTCTACCCTAAGGCCTTGCTGCAGGACCACTTAGGTTTGACCACCAGTGATTCATTTTCTTTTCCTCCATGAAAACAATGAATATCCCTAACAAGTCACAAATCCTGTTCTTTCCTTCAGGGGCCCATCTAATATGTTCTTTTATTTAGTTTGTGGCAGTGCAGTTTGACCTAGGGCCTCATGCATGCCAGGCAAGCACTCTACCCCAAGAATATGGGGCCATTTGAAACTTACCTCTGATTGTCTTATTCTCCTGCTTCATGTGAACCACTTGTTCTTTGAACAGGTCAACTCTATCTTTCAGAGTGTCAACCTGTTTATCACAGATCTTTGTGGGATCCAGCCTGTTCCCCAGAACACCAATGGCTTAGCAGTTGTTGTTACTGTCATAGGAAAGAAAAATCTCTTCATTCAGTTGTCCTTGGACTTTGTGCCCCCATAGTCCAGACCCTGACTTGCCAACAGTGAAGCTGTAGCAAAGAGAAGCAGCATCTGTGAAGGAAACATGCAGTGAGGTTAGGGATGCAGAGCAGGGGCTCAGAGACAGTCTCTGCCTGTGGATCAAGAAAATCTTTTGGAAGGGAGTCTTTAAAGAGAGAGAGAGAGAGAGAGAGAGAGAGAGAGAGAGAGAGAGAGAGA
>NW_025965323.1:216547-318433 GCF_902806735.1 Myodes glareolus | reverse complement strand
AGAGAGAGAGAGAGAGAGAGAGAGAGAGAGAGAGAGAGAGAGAGAGAAATAAGTAAATAAAATAAAATGGCTGACTGTCCTTTCTCTGAGCTAAGTAAAGCAGTCAGTCATTCTGTCATACTTGAAGATGCAGGAATAGATGTGGCCAACTTGCTGTTCTCTGGCAGGACAAGTCTCTTATGTGTTATCACGTGATCTCGCTAGGGGTTGGCCCTGTCAGTTATGGCAGGAAAACTTCAGGATGTCTTCTCTGAATGTGTTCATTCTGGAGAATCTCCAGAAGCTGCTCATGTAGACCATGTGGACACGGGATGGTATGTGAGGCTGGTGGGGCAGAGTGGAACAGGGTGAATGCTGTAGGAATTCCCTTTAGTTACCAGCCCACTTGGTATGGCCTCTTATACCATAAATGGCAATGTAAAGGGCTGTTGGACTCAGTTTCTATTCCCCATTTGTCCAGCAGACCATGATCTGTGAGTCTATCTGTAAATAAATTAAATAAATTATCCTTTATTATACTTAATTCTGAGCTAGTGTGGGACTTTTTAGCATCTCTTCATCTGGCGTCCACATGGATACCAACTCCATACCTCCTGGGTAGGTAGATTAGTGTGAGCTTACTCACATTAATAGTAAGAGTACATAGTAGAGTGACTACTTGTGAGCTCTTATTTATAGACAATTCACATTGGTATAGATTCTTGTATATTGATATAAATTCAAATTATATTGAATATGTTCCTATTTCTGTCTACAATATTTGTACACCTAGGCAAAGTTATTTTGTCATATTGTATGCATGCATGCTTCTACCTATGCTTAAGACATTTTGTATACTGATACAATTTTAGAATATATTTATTATATTGCACTATACATTTCTACCTCTGACCAAGATACTTACACATTATTTACATTCTGAGGTCATTGTCCTCATTTGTTGAACAGTTGTTTAAAGATTGTTTAATATTCTAATATGAAGTCTTATCCTGTAAGCTATATAGCTATTTAGAATTATGATCAACAGTTATTCATGTGTGTCATACTTACAGTTAGACTAATCAGATTCCTTAGATACGTAGAGATTGTATTCTGCCTAAATAGGTGATCCTCAACTACTTCAAAGTTCTGTAGAACCCATTGGCATTTAAATAACTTTGAATTCTGTTGACATGATACACAATTGTTCCTTGTGGGGGGCCGCAACCACCCTCTCCACCATAAGATGGCGCTGCACCGCCAGGTGAGCAAGAAAGCGCACACGTGTTGGTAACTTTCCCCTACTGCGTCCCCGCCTACTCCCGAGGCATCACCTAGGACTGGGAGCAGCGGACCAATCCAAGAGTGGCACGTCCGAAGCAGGGTCTGTTTCATATATAAGGGATGGGTTCCTTCATATCTCGATCCCCGGCCATGTTGGCTGATGCTCGCTCTCCCAAGGGGCATTAAAGCTATTTCTGCAGAAGAATCCTGTGTCCTGCGTGGTTCTTGCAGGCGAGACGCTAGCGCGGAACAACTGGTGCTGATACCCGGGAAATCCTGACCATCACTCACGCCGACGGGGATCTCTTGAATTCACCTTGGATTCAGGAAGGATTCAGAACTGCAGGGATGCATGCTCAGAGAGGTATGCCAAAATAGCATATCAGAAACTGAGCAGCAGTGGGAGGTTGTGTGCGCGCACCCAGATAAGTTAAAAAGGACCCCCCAGTGATTCTAAGAAAGTAAAAATGGGGGAAAAGGCTGATTTACAAGGTCAAAAGCTTTATGTTATGTTGTTCATGTTGTCTTTTGTGTACCGGACAGGAGAAAGATATTTAAATTTAGGAACTGCTAAGGATATGATGTTTTGGAAAAGAGGTTCTGTTTTTGTCTCCACAGAATATGAGAGCCTAAAGGTGTACTTGGGATTTATGTGGTTTGAATCACCGAGACCTCCTGAAATGTTATAGTGTTTACCCCTAAAATACAGCATCCCAATATAGCAGGAAGTAGCCAGAGAGACTAACGGTGCCCGAATTCCCTAAAAGATTAAATGAGGTCCTTTCAATGGTTGCAGAGCAGCAAGCCTGCTTCTTCTGAGTTCCGCTTTGCCCCATACACCGGTTTGGGCTCGGAGTGGGTGCAGCTGCGGCTGGAGGGCAGCTGGAGCGGAGCTTTGCTCGGTGGCTATGGTGGAGGGCACGTTGCGCCTGCTCAGTTGGTGCCTGGCCTGGAGGGTGTCACAGCAGTACCGAGAATGAGAGTGGTGCCACAAGCTGCCAGGCCAGAAGGCTTGCAATGTACCTAAAACTGTGAGGGTCTTTGAGGCTAAAATGGCTCTGGTTCCACTTGGCTATGCTAAACTATGCTGACTTCAGGCAGGACTGGTCGTAATTATCATAATAAAAGCGCAATTAAGGTTTAGACGCAGTAAACAGGAAGTACTGTATTACATCTACGTAGTGCGACTTAAGTTTTTAAGAACTACTTAGCATTTTAAGAACTCAAGTCCTCCTGAAAGATTGCTGTATATACGCTTGGCTTGTCTGGTGTTTCGGGATCCGCAGGGAGGTGGATGTGAAGGGCCCTTGGATTTTGGGGTGATTGGGTCATTGGCTGGATCTGTGAGAGCTTACAGCCGCTTTTGCTGTGGCACAGGTGTTGAGAGTTTGCTAGTAGGGAAGTGGCCCTGTTCGCCGCCTCTCCCATCGGCCCCTTGAGCTGCAGCGGCTCTGGCGCGGACCTTGAGATGTTGCCGGCCTGTGCCGCCTCGGTCTGGGTGTCGGCTCCCGCCACACTCCCCCACCAACACAGCCGCGGAGGACTGGGTTGGCCCCGCGGGGCAGGCGGGGATGCCTGAGGGTGGAGCCGCTACTTCCTGGCCTGGGACACGGGGAGCCACACAGCGAGCAGGCCCAGGGCTGCGCACAGCCCTTGGATGGCAGGCGGGCTCTGGAGCCCGAGGCCACCGTACCCGGCAAGGAATACGGGAGCCAACAAATCTTAAACCTAATATCAACAAACAGGGCCTGGGTTTTTCCTAGGTGCCACTGGGACAGCATGGCCTATATCATGAAAAACAAAGACCCTCAATCAGTTATCTACCACAGTGGCTACAGCCCTGGATCAGCAGGCTACCATAGATACATCTATTAGAGGTGGAATAATGGTTCTTAATTAAAGAATTGACCTAATGAAAGAACAGGTGGATATCTTGTGGCAGCTTGCCCAACTGGGCTGTGAATGGAAAACTCCAGCCTTATGTGTGACCAGTGTACCATATGAGAACTTTATAAAAGTGGCTAACTTGTCCCGAGAATTGTCTTTGTATCTTGCAGGAGAATTTTGATGATTTGCTGTCCTCCTTGAGATGGTCCATCGTGACAATCAACTCCACGCGAGTGGACATAAGGATTCCAGTCCTGAGTCGTGTCCTTCATCCCCTACTTCAAAGAATGGGTGGGGGTGGGAATGTTTGGAGCAGTCCTATGCTGTGGAATAGTGTTTCTCCTCTGGATGGTCTGCTGACTCTAATCCCAAAGCCATAGGGACAAAGTGGTTATTGCACAGCGCTGGCTGCCCTGGAACAGGGAGCCTCTACTGATATGTGGTTATCCATGTTAAAGCAGTAAGGTTTAAGCCAACCAGCTCCTGCACCCCTAGGACTGTGGTCCATGGCACAGGGTGGAGTGCTTGGCTTAGCTAGCCCTGAAGGTTGTCGAGCTAAAGAGCATCGCACAGAGAATGGCCCTCTCTGAGAGATAAGTCGCCCTGTATAAGGGTTTCCTGCCGTAGATTCCCTTTCCCAGAAAAATGGCAGAGGGCAGGCCGGATAGGTTCCAGGTGTCATGAACCTAGGGGCAGATTTCGTGTAAGCCCATTTTAATGTTTCCACTTTGGGAAGTGCGACCTCTATCTTTACCTTCTGAGGGAGTTGCCTTTCTGCAAGTAGTAATAATAAGGGGGAGATGTGGGGGGCCGCAACCACACTCTCCACCATAAGATGGCGCTGCACCGCCAGGTGAGCAAGAAAATGCACACGTGTTGGTAACTTTCCCCTACTGCATCCCCGCCTACTCCCGAGGCATCACCTAGGACTGGGAGCAGCGGACCAATCCAAGAGTGACACGTCCGAAGCAGGGTCTGTTTCATATATAAGGGATGGGTTCCTTCATATCTCGGTCCCCGGCCATGTTGGCTGATGCTCGCTCTCCCAAGGGGCATTAAAGCTATTTCTGCAGTAGGATCCTGTGTCCCGCGTGGTTCTTGCAGGTGAGACGCTAGCGCGGAACAGTTCCTGGCAGCACTGATGCACCAAAGACACTCCAATTGGAGGTTTTTTTTCTTCTTGGCAAACCTGGTTTGGGGGCAAGGAACTGCACATGCCTCAACCACTGGCAAAATGCATGATGTCTGGACATGACAAGCAGGATACAAGAAAAAAAAAGACTGTCAAATCTTGTCAAGACAGACAGGGTAACATGGTTTTGAAAATTTTCCTGTCTTGGAAAATAGTCTGTCAGTTACTCTAGGTGATACCCAAAGTTGGTTGCTCCAACATTACAAATGAGACTTCGGGTGATTACCCAGGTAGCCAGTTGTCTTTGTCATTTTCCGCACATTTTGGAAGTTGCTTGATTGCACTTCCTGTTTGTTTAAGTAATATTATTTTCCTTCTCAGATCTTTGATGGGTTTGAAAGCTGGAGAGTCGTAGTTACTTTCCTCTCATGACTTGGCCAAGTTATTTTTAATACAAGACTTAGACTGCTTAAGATAGGATAATTATTAAAATATTTATCATGTTTCTTGCTTGATATCATTTATGCTGGCTGTAATTCTAATTGTTATACTTATATTTGTTTTATTGTATGTAATTTGTATTAGGCTTGGAACTCTCTTATTTAAACAAAAGGGAGAGGTGCTGTAGGAACTCCTTTAGTCAATAGCCTTTAAGTTGCCAGTCCACTTGGGTGTGACTTCTTATACTGTAAGAGCCAATGTGAAGTGCATGCTTGCTCTCTTCCGGTTGCTGGACTCGGTTTCTGTTACCTGTTCATGCAGAGGACTGTGAACTGTGAGTCTACCCCTAAATAAATAACCCTTTATTATACTCAATTCTGAGCTAGTGTGGGATTTCTTTTTAGGTCCGTCTTCAGGTGAGGATGGGAGAGAAACTGCATGGAGAGAGTTTTTACTGATCTGTACTCTCAGATCATAGACTTGAACATCTTTGCTGGTTAGCTCTTGCTGTCAGTTTGATACAGCCTAGACTCACTAAGAAGAGAGTGTCTACTGAGGGATTATTTTGACTGTGAATGATGTAGGAATGTCAGGACACTGTGGGCATTACCATTCCCTGGGCAGTTGGTCTCTAGTTGGATAAGAAATCTAGTTATTCAGAATCTGGTGATCCAGACAGCAAGCTGCTTCCTCCATGGTTCCTGTTGTGCCTCTCTGTCTGTGAAGTGAGTTCCTTGGTCCTAGATTATGCTGTGTGGAATAGCACATGGGCCTGCCTCTGAGAACCTGCCCTGACCTCCCTTAGTGACAGACTATGGCTTAGAAGTAGTAGTTTCCCCATAAATTGCTTTGTTAGAATTTTTTATAACAATAGAATGACACTAGAACAAAATATTGCCAGATCCCTGGGGCATAGGCTAGCACACAGTTCAGGACAAAAAAAATCCAGGCTGGTTAAATCTGACAGTAGAAGTGTGGGGATCAAAAATCTCAAGAATCTCATGTGCCAGAGTGGATGGAACAGCAAACATTTCCAAGGGAAGTCCATGCTGTCTGTGGATGTTGGAGCATCCCTGCTGATAAGCACAGGGAGAAGGACCAGGGAGAAGGGCACCAGCATTGCTATGCTCAGGGATGGTGATGATGATGGGTCATGGCTGGGTTGGGGTTAGGAAACTGTATTTCTAATTTGGAACCTCAGAAGTATGCAACAAAAAATCAGATGGAGTGGTCAGGAGGCAGTAACAAACAAGCACAGTGGTCCATTGATGAGTAGGGGGACCCACCTTGAAGCCTAACCACTTAAGGGGGTCATGGTTAAAAGAACACAAAAATCCTAAATATAGAGAGATGGTTACCAAACCCAGATCTGGCTGGATTTTGACAATTAAAGACAAAACAAGTGATCAAGAACCTGAAAGCTGCTATCTCATGAAAATCCAAGGCTCCTGTGCCCATTGTTTAAACTAAACCATTGGGGCTAGAGAGGTGGTGCAGTGGTTAAGGGCACTTGTTGATCTTGCAGAGAATCTGGGTTTGATTCTCAGCAACTGCTCTTGGTGGCTCACCACTACCTGTAACTCCAGTTCTAGGGGACCAAATGTCCTCTTTTGACCTCTAAAGGCACCAGGCACATCTGTGGTGCACATACATACATGAAGTCAAAACAAAATAGATCTAAAACACAAAACTGATCCACCTCAAAGACAGTGTGCTCTAACTTGGAGCACAACCACCGTGCACGTCAATTGCCATGCTTCTCTGATAAGAGGTGGTCATGCCTGAAGACACCTTAGCTAACCAGGGGCTAGCACACCTTGTCCACGTGGAGGACTCTGGAAATGGTCCTGTTCGGGTCTCTTTCTGGGACTTGAAAGCATCCAGAGACAATGCATCCATGAAGAGCATGGCTGAACCAATCTCTAGGACTCTCTGACCCTGAACAATCTTTAAGCCTAGGAAATGGCCCTGGGTGGATTTTGTGGATGATACAAATAGGACAATGGCCTTGCTTTGGCAGGAGCCAGTCTGAGGTTCCTGCAGCAGGGAAAATATTCTTCATTTCATTGTGGCTCCTGGCCAGGTACTGGGTCCTGATAGAGAGCACCCTGGGAAGCATGCAATTTTTACAGTACTTTTGAAGACACTCTGGAGGGATGGTCACCAATACTAGAACATGGGATCAGAAGGACAGAGGACAAGGCTGCTGTCCTCTGCATCAAGGATTTATGCATGTTGCCTTCTGCATCTGTCACATTGAATGCAGACCTGAGTATTTGATACAGGATAGATATAATGAGGCTGCCAGGTTGAAGAGATTTAGTGCCTGACATTTACCCTCTCCTTCTTAAATGAACACCAGTATCTGATGTCATCTCCCCAGGAGGTAGACTATATGGGCTTGGGAGCAATGACAGATTTCAAATACCCCAGCCAGGACCTGCTACATCCACAGCTGTCACGCCAGTGTAGCAGAAATGCTGACTGGACGGACTGTTGCCATTGGATCGGAATCTGCACTTCACGGAGTTGTGTTCCAGGCTGTCCCTTGGCAATCAGTTGCGGTCATGATGCCACCTGAAGTTACTACCTGCACTGACTCGACTTCGCTGTCCTTGGCGCCGGTATGACTGTCTTTTTCTTGTCTTTCTGTGATTCTTGCATATTGCCAACAGATCAGACTATTACAGGCAGTTGCGGATATAAACAAGACTGCTGAGGACATTTTGAGCTCTGCCCCACCATTCATTAAAGTCTTTAAGGAAATAGCTAGTTCTGGGAATTGGGAGGTCATTGTTAAAATAATTCCTTAATGATGTGGAGCAAAAGGAGTTGCTCTTATCAAGAGAAACCTTAGAAGCCTTCTGTAGGAAAACAGCTGCAGCAACCCCCATTAGACATTTGCCTGAGGGATATGTGCAGTTTAACAGGAGGCCTATGCAGCCTTCCTTATGGCCAGAATAAACCTAGGCTAATTATAACATCTGACCCTGAGAGTCGGGGAGGGAAGAGAGTTGAGATTTATGGTATGAGATGAGTTTCAGACAAGTTTGAGATCATGTCTTTAAAATTTCCTAGCTGAAAGTTTTCCCAGGAAGATAGTGGCCTTCTCCTCTCACACCCCAAGATATTCTGAGCACAAGGTCACTTAGCCCAGCCAGCCACCTGGTATGAACTGGGCAAAAGTCCTTGTACCCAAGTCAAAGCATTTTCAAAGATTCTCTTTGTAAACTGTTTTATGCTGTTCATTTTTAGGATCTGATGATGTATGTCTTTGCCAAGTTTTTTTTTTTTTTGATTGTAAAAGAATATAAATCTTACGCTGAAAAAAGTAAAATTGCAGCAGCATGTTCAACCACATTGAATGTGTCTGTCTGTCAATCCTCGCCCATTCCTGAACTCTCCTGAGCCTTCGCCCTGATTCTCCCACGGTCTGAGTGGCTCACCTGAGCCGTCCATGGCAAGGACCATTGCCAGATTCTTTCATAGTTGGCAAGGTGTGCTAGCCCCTGCTTAGCTAAGGTGTCTTCAGGCATGACCAGTCTGCCACCTGGTGGAAGATGGGGTAAAATTCACTTTATGGGTAGTAAAGGGGTGAGGGGTAACAGGCTGGTAGATATGAACCACTTGGGAATCAAAGTTGAGGTTGGAGGGACAAATCTAATCAGGAATTTAGAAGACTAGGGGAGAAAGAAATTATGGTAGATTCTATAGTTTGTGCTATGGTATGAAGTCCTGCTTTAGATCAGAAAGAAAGAAGGTGAAAATATGTGGGCATGTGTGTTGTTGTGGCTGCCTTGCCCCTGGAAGCATGCTGTTGTCCTGAGCTCCCATCCCACCCCCGCAGACCCTTTATCTCACTCACCAACAGTTTTGGCCTTCGCAACCGTGGGCAATAGTATCAGAAAAGATAGAAACGGTGTAAAGTCCATGCCTTCAGCTGGTGCCTTGGCAAACTATATCGGAATCCAGAAATTTATAATAAGACCACACCCAACTCTCACAATTGGCAGATCCTGCTCGCTCTTTCAACCAGCTGTGACCAACTCACACCACTTTCGGGTTCCTCCCTGTCTTTGGACTGCAGTTGTTCCATCAAACAACTCCTTGGCTCCTACCTTTTATGACTCAGGTCACACATTCCATGGATGGCAAGAATGTCTTTCTGCCAGTGCCTGTGACTTGGGACTTGGCTGCTACAATACTTAATTTATTTGTCCTCCTGTCCCTCCTTGGGTTCATCACTGAACTCTTCCTTAGAACAAATTAAATTTAAAAAGCTAAAACTTCTAGTACAAGAGCAGTTGTAAATAGGACACAGAGAACCTCAGTTAGTCATTTGAACTCCTTTGTTTAGAAAATCCTAGCGGCAAAGAATAAACTGAAACTGTTACACAATCTTAGGACTATAAATGTGACTATGAAAACAAGCGGAGGCCAGGCAGTGGTGGTGCACGCCTTTAATCCCAGCACTTGGGAGGCAGGGGCAGGCACATCTCTGTGAGTTCCAGGCCAGCCTGGTCTACAGAGGTAGTTTCAGGACAGGCTCCAAAGCTACAGAGAAAATTTGTCTGAAACAACAACAACAACAAAAACCAAACCAAACAACAACAACAACAACAACCCCAGGAAAAAAAGAAAAGAAAACACGGGGGACTCTCTAGTCAGGGCTCCCTGCTGCTACTGTAATTCCTCAAGAACATTACATTATTATACTTGACTCAAAGACTGCTTTTTTCTTCCTTTCTGTACATCATGACATCGAGGAACATTTTTTGCACTCTCTGTTTCTACTTTAAACAATCAACAACAAATAACCTAATATCTTAGCAAGTTTTATCACAGTGGATGAAAAATAGCCTCATATATGTCAATATTATATACATAAGCACTTATTGGTCATCCGTTGTATGGATGACATTCTCCTCTCGTGCTCATAAATGAGTACTCGGATGAGTGCTTAACTTTTGTAGTAAATAAAAGAGCAAAACTTAATCATAGCTCTGGATGAAATATGAAAACCATTACCTTATAATTACTTAGACAATATTATTTTTTTCACAACAAATGGGCCATCATCCCCTCAGCTTAAAATGCATAACTTAGTTATGTAGGTATTGTTTGCTTTTTAGTTTTGTGCTTACTCTTGGTTTGATGCAACAATCAGATTCTGGTAAGGGAGGAAGTCAGAGACGGCTCATCCTCTGTTGAAGACATAGTTTAAACATTGACATATCCCAGACTTCTAGTGCACAGTTAGTAGTGGGTGCTTCTCACATCAACTTCTCAGACACGAGGGCTGACTGTAGCTGAGGCCTTCTCTGCCATCAGGTGTGTAAAGCCCAGTGTTCAGTGTTCAAAGTGCTCATAGGCATGCATAGCACCTGTTCCTAACTGCCCATCTAGAGGGCACAGCCCCACATGTGGCATGGGGCCCCGGAGCAGAAAGAAAATACTGACAAGTAAAGCTCGACTTGTGAAATAGCTCTGTATATGCTTCCTTTCCTGGACTCCCATTACAACTAAAAACTGATCTTTGTCTTCCTCATCCTAGCAAATGCTTTAAAGGGTTTTGCAGTTTATGAGACTCTAATGATGTTTCTGGAATCCCTTACAATTCACAGGGCCAAGTAATTGTGGAACAGCACCATCAAATGCTTATGAAATGACAACTTTTAAAAATAAAAAGACATTGCACACCTACCTAAGTTCCCATATACCATGCTACATTTGGCCACGCTAACTTTAAATCTTTCCACCTTAAAGACTCCCTTGAATCACAATGTGGTGGACACTAGTGGAGCCCATTGGATCTATGGCCTGGCAGCACTGAGCATGGACCGCACAGGCCTCATCCAGGAAGGGCTCTGGGTCCCTGGAAACATCGTCTATTCTGGCTTGTGTGGACTGGGCTCAGTAAAGGGTCAGGAGACTTCCTCAAGCTCTCTCAGTGGCCTTGGGTTTTCTTTGGAAAGAAATCCAGAGATACAATTGAAATCGAATACTCCTGAGGCAGCAGAGGCTTCTGCTGTTTCTGGAAAACTCCCCAAATGGCTTCAGCGCTGTATACAAATCACAGCCTGGAGTACAAAACAGTGCTGTAGCCACAGCAGAAAGCTTGGGTTTGGACAGACCTGCCAGCAACAAACTGAGTCCCCTCAACATCAACGGTGCTAGTTACCTGAAGCTACCCTGGGTCAACCCTGACATGGAGGGGGCTACTCCAGCCATCTACCCTTTCCTTGACTCGCTGGTGGGGGTGTTAACAGGGACCCCACAGGTGTTTTGCAAAAGCAATTTCATGGTTTGAATGCTACCTTGTGGGTGGTTCATCTCACCCTAAGAAGGAGAAATATTGGACCAATTTCACTGGTTTCCAAAATCAATTTAGAGAAGGCCAACTTAATAGTCCAGTTCTGCCTTGGACCCCGTCCTGAGCTCTGAGGTCAGTGGGCACAATTTCCTGGTTACATTTAAGGACCTACTGACCATTTAAGCTATGGATAGAGTGAAGCCAGGCCCATTATCTTACTGTGATTGACATGGGCAGTCTGTACCTAGAAATATTTTTATGTAAAAGTGTGGAAATAACCAGGCTAAATAAGGATAAAGCAATTATATTTTATTTAGTATAAGGGGAAACTCAAGAAATAAGACACGAGAAATCCAAACACAGCAATGTCCCTCGGGAAAAGGCACAGAGAGAGCACACACTGAGGTCATACCTTTTTATCTGGGTCCCAGCGAGGCCAGATGTCTTAATTAATAACCACCTCTTAAAGATTATTGGTTAACAAGGCTTTCCCCATCATCTCCCCCTTTTGTCTAAACAAGAGTGATTCAAATCCAATACAAAACTATACACAATAGAACAGATTCAGACATAAAAGACCTCTAAATGGGTCACAGTGCTGGGTAAATGTATGAAGGCTTGGGAGAGAAAAGAAAAAAGTATATAGAGAGTTATAAAAAGAAGTAAATGGTTTTTAAAAAATAAAAAGTCTTTAAAGAGACGGAATAAGGCAGTCAAAGATTAAAGGAGTAAAGATAATAAAATAAATATTAAAGGTAATAAAGTAAAAATAAATAAGCTACATAAAGATGGAAAATTCACAGAGAGTCTGAATTATGGATATGATTGTGTTTTATTAAAAAATTATTTTTGACTGTGAAGGAGCTAACTACAGAGAGACATTTCATTGTATGGGCTGCTAAGCTAAACCAACATATATATTTTAAAGGTATCTTGATTTCAAAATATGGGTCTAAGGATATGTTGCTTTGGAAAGGAGGTTCTTCTTTTGTTTACACAAATATGAGAACCTGTGGATTCATTCCAGGCTAATGTGGTTTGATAGACCACGCCTCCCGAGAAGTTGCTGTGAACACCCTTAAAAAATTACTAGGCCAATAAACAGCAGGAAGAAGTTTGGACAGAACTACTCTCATATTCCCAAATATTGTTTGTAAATGTTTCTTTACTTTTAAAGGGGGATATGCTATAGAGATGGATACTTTGCATTGGTATGGATCTTGGTTTATTGATACAAGTTTTAGGGCAATTTTGTTATATGTATATTTCTGCTCTTGAGTAAGGTATTATGTTTGTGCAGTTCATTCAAAAATGTAAGGTATAATTAAAAAATATAGGTTAATAGATAATCATCTATAATAGTCAAGATTGTAGTCATGTTAGTTAGGTTTTCTAGATATATAGAGATATATTTCAGTTAGTTAGGTATTCTTCAAATCTTTCAGAGACCTTCAGAATATGGCATTTAAAATGTTTAAAAACTTAGGACTTTTCATGACAGTGAGATACATCTTCCCCTGGCAGCACCAATCTACTTCAAGAGGAAGATGGGCATCAAGGAGGCTCCTTACAGAGTTTTCCAGCCATTTGGGCAAGAAACTGCTCTTGTCTGAACTGCTTGATGAACTGGACATGCAGGACCTGAAGAGGGATAACTGCTAAACTTGCCTAGAGTTGAGATAATCCTTAGGGGTTCCTGCTTCATAAAAGAGTCTGCTAGACATTCTGCAGGACACAGAAAAATATGACAGACTAATTGCCAATATAGGTGGGACTGTCCTGCTTCGTGGAAAATTCTGCTGGATACTATGGGCCTGTAGGCTGAAGATGGATGCCCCAAAGATACAAAGGAACTTTGGGGACTCTCTAGACAGTGATATGTCTGTCAGTTCTAGAATTTTGAAAGTTGCTTACAATGTACTTTGTGGCTACTTAGGTAATATTTTTTGGAGTCTTTGATGGAGTTGAGAAATATAGCTTTTCTTAGTTATGATAAAAGATAGATACAAATATTGTAGCTGCAATTTTTGCTTGATACTTGTTTTGTTATATATAATTTTACTATGTTAAAGTTAAAGCCTTCCTTTTTGCTTAAACAGAAAAAGGGAAATTGTAGCATGAGGGGCCGGCTTGTTGGGGTATCTGTCCCGCCCAGTACCCCACAACCGGCAAACCCAAAGAAGATTTTCCACACAGAGATCTCTATAAGTTATAAAGCTGATTGGCCCATTAGGTCAGGCTACTTATTAGCTCTTATAACTTATGTTACCCCATTATCCTTATCTACATTAGCCACATGGCTCCGTACCTTTCTCAGCTGGGCAAGTTACATGCTGCCTCTTCGGTGATCTGCGCAGGAGAATGGAGGAATGGCTTCCTGCTTTCCAGAATACTCCCAGTCTCTTTGCTCCACCTCTACTTCCTGTCTGGCTTTCCCGCCTATACTGCCTGCCTGGCCAATCAGCGTTTTATTAAAATATGATTAACAGAATACAGACAATTCTCCCGCACCAGGAAATAGTGTGGGAGGTCCTTCTGTTTATGTGTTGCTTTTATTAGTTGTTGAATAAAGAACTGCTTTGAGCCTATAGTAAGGGCAGAACAGAACTAGACAGGAAAAGTTACGCTGCATGCTGGGAGAAAGAGGGCAGAGTCAGAGAGAAGCCATGGAGCCGCTGAAGACAGACACTAGGAACTTTACCCGGTAAACCACAGCCATGTGGCAATATACAAATGAATAAAAATGGTTTAAATTAATATAAGAGTTAGCCAATAAGAAGCTAGAGCTAATGGGCCAAGCAGTGATTTAATTAATACAGTTTCTGTGTGATTTCAGATCTAAGCTAGCTGGGCAGCCGGGAACCAACAAGCAGCCTTCCTCCAACATAAAAGAATCTTGGTCACTGTTCGAGAAGTGTCCCCCTGAGTAGCAAAGTCTTTTATCCATTCTGAAAAGGTACCAATACATACTAATGGATACTTATACCTGGTGTGAGGAGGCTTCATCTCTGGGAAGTCAAATTTCCATTTCTTACCATTGGCTACTCTCCTCAGATGAACCGAGGACCTGTTTGCCCCTTGCCTTGGGTTGGCCTGAGTGCAGGAGAGACTTTGAGAGGCAGCCTGAGCAACCACCACTCAGAGATATGTAATTTGGTACCTGGAAGATGAGACCTTAGTCAGTCTGGTGGCAATCAGATGGATGGTCTAGGCAGTCAATATACCAAAAGGCATCTGAGGACAACAGTGAGCATGCTCTTGACTCCAGCAGGATCCACTATTCAGTTGGATCCTGTGCTGCAATTTAGGAGAGGTCCTTATGCTATTGGAACTCCTTCAGCCAGTAGCCTTTAAAATACCAGCCCACTTTGGTGTGGTCTCTTATACTATAAATGAAGTTGTAAAGTGTGCACTCGCTCTCTTGCTTCCAGTTGTCATTTCCAACTGCTAGGTTTGGTTCCTGTTCCCCATTTGTGCAGAGGACTGTGATCTGTGAGCCTGCCCCTAAATAAATAACCGTTTATTATGCATCATTCTGAACTAGTATGGGATTGTTTTATAATTTCCATCATCATCTTGTTGCAAGGATGTTGTTTGTTTGTTTCCTGGCAGCCCAGACTCCCAAAATAACCACACAGAAACTGTATTAATTAAATCACTGCTTGGCAAATCACTCAGTATAGCATATTCCTAGCAAGCTCTTACATATTAAATTAACCCATTTATATTATTTTATATTATACCAATAGTCTTGTGACCTACCAGCAAGGTTCCAGCTTGCATCTTTCCCCTTTGGCGACTACATAGCATCTCCTGAATCTGCCAGCACTCAGTTTACTTTCCACAGCTCCCCCACACCCACCGCCTAGTTCTACTCTGCCCTATCACAGGCCAATGAAGATTCTTGATTCATCAACCAATGAAAGCAATACATATACAGATGAACTATCTACATCAGCCTTATCCTCTTCCTACTGGGAGTTGGAAAACTCAGTGGGTTGAGGATGAAGCTATGGATAAAGAAAGACAATGGGCTGGATGGAATGGGCTCTGCAGGCATCTCTCTGGCTTGGCAGGCACCTGATCTGCTCTCTGGGTTTTTTGTTTTTTGTTTGCTTGTTTGTTTGTTTGTTTTTTCGCTTGTTTCCTTGTTGGCTCCTTAATGCCTCTTGAAACAGGTAATGGTCACATTTTAAGGAGCCAGACCATAGCCATAATTACCTCTTCATTTTAAAGTCTTCTTGATGGGGGAAGCTCTGTTAACCAATCACCTTTAAGAAGTGGAATCTAGTTAAGACATGGCTACCTGTAGCCCAGCAAGAAAGCTGGGATGGATCAGGTGTGCGCTCTCTCTGGGTGATTCCCACCAGATACAGTGGAACTCGGACTTCCCATTCTTGCCGCGTGAGTTTCCCCTTTATAACAATTAAGAATATAATTGTTTATCTTTAATTTGGCCTGGTTATTTCCTGAATTGAGTGAACAGTTACATCTTCCCTTCAGCAGTCAATAATCCTCTCTCCTTTTGACTCACGGCTTGGGCATGAAGGGGAGCAAAGCACACCTCCTGTCCATATGAATGTTTACTCGTCTGTCCCTTCACCAGTGTAGGGCTTGAGTGAGAACTCAGTTCTGCCTTTGGGGCCAATATCCCTGAGGTAAGGCCTGTGCCCACACAGTAAATCTCCTGACTCAGCTGAGGACTAGAGTTCTCCCTCAGTTTCAATCCACTTCAAAGGCTGGTCTCTCACACTGACAGAAGCCATGATGCTGTGTTGTTAAAAGTAAGTTTGTTTTGCTCTCTGTTTCCTGGTAGCTGACCTTCCTCAGCCTAAGACCCTGACTTCTTTTTGAGAATACCTTTCCTCTCCCAGAATGTTCCTGGACCTTCCCTAACCACATGGTGACCACATGATTTTTTTTTTTTGAGAATTTTCCCCCATATTTCCTTATTGGCCCATTGTCCCTCTCTTCTGTAAAACCACTGGTGATTTTACTCCTTAAAAGGGGCTCAAGCACTGGATCTTGGGTTGTACTCTTTAAACCCCAGCTCCTGGATGACACCTCAATAAAAAAAAATCAAGCTTGCTACAAATTTGGCTCAAATTGTGGCATAACCTTATTGTCGAAGTTGGGATTAACATGAACAAGTTGACTCAAAAGTGAGTAGCTTTTCAGCATTCAAACCAACTGCAGAGGACAAAAGGAATTTCTTGTCTCTGCTCTTCTTACATCCCGGGTGGGGCTGTGGTTGGGAGGATGGACTCCAGGAGAGCATAGGGCTTGGAGTTCATTAGGAAAGGGGTGGAGATGAATCTGAAAGCAGTGGGGAGATGGGGAAGAGGAAGATGGGCTGTAGGTATATGGGTGGAGGGAACCCAACAGAAGGTCTCAGCCTAGGAAGGGAGCAGGGCAAGTGGCTGGAGGCCGGTGACAGGAGCTTTGTAGAAACCGAAACATCAGAATAATCTCCAGAATCACAACCCTTAATCTAACCTAAAGATGGGTTTTAAACAAGAGTCAGAAAAGCAAAAACAAAACAAACAAAAACAAGAGTCAGTCGTTTATCAATATAAGGGATCAATATCAATAATCAGGGTACCCTGGGTCCTGTGACACTGAGCCAAACTGCCTTTGCAATAACTGGGTCCAGGGACCAGTAGATGGCCATCTTGTGTCAAGGGGCCAGTCAGTCTCACAGTTTCAGTGCAAGCATTCCTTGCATTCCTCCCCAAACCCTTTAGCACTCACTGACGCCGTGAGGATTTAGTTGGTGATCTTCTTGTTAGGAGACCGTTTATGTGACTGGTCTAAGTAGACAAATCCATTAGCACTGGCAATGAAGAGAGGAAGACTCATGAGATCTTCCACAGCTCCCCCTGCTGTGGGAACAAGGAGAATAAGGACAGGGAGCAAGTGTGAATACAAGCAGGGGAGGAGGAGTTTGTGGCTTTAGCAGTGAGTTGATATAGCTGGAAATTTCCTATCCTGGAGAGGAGAAGTACCAACAATAATCACAGGGGGTGTCACCTTGTGGTGGAATCATAAGAGAAAACAGCTGACTCCTCTAGGGACTAAAAGAGGAACAGAGCAAACAACTGCATGCAGATGGTTCCACCTAGTGGCAGAATTCAGAAAACCAAGCAGCATCCCAGTCAATCAGAGCAATTACAGTCCAGGTACCCTGTCAGGGGAGCAAGAGAAAACAGAATCACCAGCAACAAAATCAAGAAATCAGACAACTCCCTGAGCCAAATATTCCTGTCATGCATTCAAGTGCTCACACAGTTGGCCATCCACTCTTTCAAGAAAACTGAAATCTTATCTCTCATGAGAAGCAGAAACAGAATATCAGATCCCCCACAATTGCATCCCACTTTAGCATGGGACGACCGAGGAAGAAGTTCTCCTCACAGTTTTATTTCCTAATCCCAATGCGGCTTCTTTGTCCCTTTCCTCTTTAGTCAGAACCAGAACTGAATTTGGTATGGAGACTTACTTCCTAGGAGTGTCAAAAGGAAAATTGCTGCCATCCCAGATTTCTTTGGACTCAGTGAGAGGAGCATGGATGGCCCTGAAAGATTTGTCAGTGGGTAACTCCCCTGCAACCTTTTCCTGGGAGGGAAGGCAGGGGACAAGGCTGAGTTCCACCAAGATTGAGCTGGGGCCTCCAAATGAAGTGATCCAGGTGAGATCATAGTCATTGACAATGATGCTGATTAAATCAATCAAAAGTTTTGAATCTTTTTAAGAAATGGCTATAAAAGAGTGAGCTCATGCATCTAAAGTCTCTTGGTGACCGAATTGAGCTATACAAGGTTTTAAAAAGACAAAATCACAATGACATCATTGTTCAAGGTGGGGGATTACAGCAGAGAAGAATTTGAGGTGGAGTAACAGATGCTTAATCTTGGGTGCTTTAGTCCTAGTGTCTTTGTTTGTTTGTTTGTTTGTTTTTGTTTTTGGAGACAGGGTTTCTCTGTAGCTTTGGTGCTTGTCCTGGAACTAGCTCTTGTAGACCAGGCTGGCCTCAAACTCACAGAGATCCGCCAGCCTCTGACTCCCAAGTGCTGGGTTTAAAGGCTTGCACCACCACTGCCCAGCTTCTAGTATCTTATCTCTATGTTAAAAAACTTTCTGAAAACATCTTGGTGGATGTGATGGCTATTCTGGATTGCCCAATTGACTACATTTGGAGTTAACTAAAACTCAAATGGCTAGGCATACCTGTGACTGTGAGTGATTAATTTATTAATCAAATCATTTGATATTGACATAGCCCACTTCTAATCCTGATCGTTGAGGTGGGAAGATACTCTTTTAATACAGATCCTTTGAGGTAGAGATGAGAAGATCCACCTCTAATCTGGATCACACTTTCTGCTGGCTGCCTATGTAAAGAATATGAAGAAAGAAGCTCTGCTCTTTCTCTGCTTTGTTTGCTGTTACTGGAAAGTGCATTCCTTTTTTTTTTTTTTTTTTTTTTTGGTCCAAGACAGGGTTTTTCTTTGTGGCCCTGACTGTCCTGGAACTCGCTTTTGTTAACCAGGTTGGCCTCGATCTCACAGAGATCTGCCTGCCTCTGCCCCCCAAGTACTGGGATTAAAGGCGTGTTCCACCATGCCTGCCTTTTTTTCTTTTTTTATGAAGAATACTATTGGGATTTTAAGAGAGAACACAGTCTGCAGGCCACTTTGGTTAATGTATTTCTTACAATCAGTGAATACAGGGTGTGTCCCGGATTAGTTGTGTTCCTTTAAGTTTCTTTCATCTGTCTGGAGTTTCTATTCTCAGCTCTTTTGGCTGAAGTTGTTGATGTTACTGACAATGAAGCAGTTCTTTTACTTTAACTTTCTGATCAAACGTTGTTAGTGCACGTAGAACGGATTATTTATGTTTGCTGATTCTTTTATCCTACAAGTTTATACACAATTTATTACTCCTAGCATCTTTTGCTGGACTCCAGAGGTTTCTAAGCTTACTATCATGTCATATGCATGGAGAGACTCCTTAAATTCTTCATTTCTAATCTTGATGCGTTTATTTATTTTTCTTGCCCAATTAGCTAGGATTTCTAGTGCCACATTGAGAAAAGATGAGAATGCACCTTCCTGGCTTCAACTTCTCACTGTTAAGTATTCTGCTATCTGTATTATATTGTAAGTCTTTTGTGTGTGTGTGTGTGTGTGTGTGTGTGTGTGTGTGTGTGTGTGCAGATGTACATTCTTCCTATATTTAGTTTACTGATAGATTTTATCAGACAATAGTTTGAGTTTTGACAGCTTTTCTTTTTCTGCATTTGTTGATGGGATGATGATGTTTTTGCCGTTTATTTTCTTCATCTGGTGCATCACATGTATTGATTCACCTTTCCTTGTCCATTGATGTCCAAGTGAAGGCTGGGAGTACAAGGGGTAAAGGAACGAGTGTCTTCATTGAGTTTTATTGCTTCATAGATATTCTAGTGTTTCTGTATTTTCTACTTTTTAAAGATCCTTATCAATCTTATTTTCATTCTTCTGGTTTCCAGAAGATAGTTTATTCTTCATTTTGTTTTTAAGGTATAAAACAAGATTGTTAGCTGGAAGCCTTCCTTACTTTTATGTAGCATATATTACTTCACAGTTCCCTTTAACTGTACTTTTTTGTGTGTGGCAGATTCTTTCTAGAAAGTTATCTTTAACGTCTGTTTCAAGTAAATAACATTTATACACAAGAAAACAGGACTATCAAAATTGGCGTTTTTCTTAGGATAAAAGTTCATACAAGTTTTAAAAGTTATTTTGTTTTATATATATATGTATGTTGTTTTGCCTGAATGTATGTGTGTACACCATGTACATGCCTGGTGCCCTTGGAGGACAGAAGAGAGTGTCATATTCCTGGAACTGCAGTCATCTATAACTCTGCCTACACATAACTACTGTTGTGAGCACCATGTGGTTGTTTGTATTTGAACTTTGGTCCTCTGGAAAAGCAGCCAGCATCCTTAATAATTGCGCCATCTTTCCAGCCTTTTATGGTTTTTTTTTTAAACCTCAGTGTATATTGTGGTTTCTTTAATAAGAATGGCACACATAGACCAAATGAGGGCCTTCTTGTTGGGGTTTCTGTTCTGCCCAGTTCTCACAGTCATTTGTCCCAAAGAAAATAACACAGAGATTCTATATTAAACATAAACTGATTGGCCCATTAGCTCAGGCTTCGTATTAGCTCTTATAACTTATATTAACCCATTATTAGTCCATTATTATCTGTGTATCTTATTCAGCGGGGCAGGTCACATCCTGCTTCTTCCATGTCTGGGCAGGACTGAGGAAAGAGCTTCCTTCTTCCCAGAATTCTCCTGTTCTCATTGCGCCACCTCTACTTCCTGTCTAGTTTTCCCACCTATACTTCCTGCCTGGCTATCAGTCAATAGTGTTTATTTAAAACGTAATTGACAGAATATAGATGATTGTCCCTCACTACTTCCCCCTCTATTTTTTTTAAACAAAGGAAAATATCCATAGTTTAATTTTTGGGGATGTGAGCGTAGTATTCCAGGCTACTTCCGTGGTGCAGAATGGTATAAGTTTGCATTCCCACTAGCAATAGATGAGTGTTTTCCTTACTCTGCACTTTCTTCAGCATAAACTGTCATTGGTGTTTTTGGTCTTAGCCATTTCTGACAAGTATAAGATGGTATCTCAGTCTTGGTTTGATTTGCATTTCCCTAATGACTAAGGATGTTGAACATTTCCTTAAGTATCTTTTGGCCATTCGAGATTCTTCTGTTGAGAATTCTACATTTAGTTCTATATCCCATTTTTAATTGGGTTATTTAGAATTTTGATGTCTGTTTCTTGAGTTCTTTATATACTTTGGAGATCAGTTCTTTGTCTGATGTGGGGTTGGTGAAGATCTTTTTCTTTTCAGAAGTCTACCTTTTTGTCTTATTGACTGTTTCCTTCACTTTACAGAAGCCTCTCAGTTTCAGGAGGTTCCATTTATTTATTGTTGCTCTCAGTGTCTGTGCTACTGGGGTTATATTTAGGAAGTAGTCTCCTTTGCCCATGTATTGAAGACTACTTCCCACTTTCTCTTCTATCAGCTTCAGTGTGGTCAGATTAATATTGAGTTCTTTAACCCATTTGGACTTGAGTTTTGTGCATGGGGATAGATATGGATCTATTTTCATTCTTCTACATGTTAACATCCAGTTAAACCAGGACCATTTGTTGAAGATACTTTTTTCCATTGTATAATCTTAGCTTCTTTGCCAAAAATCAGGTGTTCATAGGTGTATGAATTAATATCCGTGTCTTCAGTTCGATTCCATTGGTCAATCTCTCTGTTTTTATGCCAACACCAAGCTGTTTTCATTACTGTAGCTCTGTAGTAGAGCTTGATATCACAGATGGTAATGCCTCCAGAAGTTCCTTTATTTTATAAGATTGTTTTGGCTACCCTGGTTTTGTTTTGTTTTTTTTTTTTGATTATCCATATGAAGTTGATTATTATTATTTCGATGTCTGAGAAGAATTGTGTTGAGATTTTGATAGGGATTGCATTGAATTTATAGATTGCTTTTAGTAGGACTGCCATTTTTACTATGTTGATCCTACCTATCCAAAAGCATGGGAGATCTTTCCATTTTCTCATATCTTCTTTAATTTCTTCCTTCAAAAACTTAAAGTTCTTGTCAAATAGGTCTTTCACGTCCTTGGTTAGTGTTACCCCAAGATATTTTATGCTATTTGTGGCTATTGTGAAAGGTGATGTTTCTCTGATTTCCCTCTCAGCTTCTTTATCATTTGTGTATAGGAGGGCTACTAATTTTTTTAGTTGATCTTGTATCCTGCCACATCATTGAAGGTATTTATTAGCTGTAGTAGTTCTCTGGTAGAGTTCTTGGGGTCACTTATATATACTATTATATCATCTGCAAATAACGAAAGTTTGACTTCTTCCTTTCCAATTTGAATCTCCTTGATTTCTTTTTGTTGTCTTATTGCTATAGCCAAAACTTCAAGAACTATGTTGAAGAGATATGGAGAAGGTAGACAGATTATAGCAGAATCGCTTTGAGATTCTCTCCATTTAATTTGATGTTGACTGCCAGCTTGCTCTATATTGCTTTTATTATATTTAGATATGTTCCTTGTATCCCTGATCTCTTCAAGACCTCTATTATGAAGGGGTGTTGAATTTTGTTGAATGTTTTTTCAGCATCTAATGAAATGATCATATGGGTTTTTTTCTTTCAGTTTATTTATATGATGAATTACATTGATAGATTTTCATATGTTGAACCAGCCCTGCATCTCTGGGATGAAGTCTACTTGATCACGGTGGATGATTTTTTTGATGTGTTCTTGGATTCAGTTTGCCAGTATTTTATTGAGTATTTTTGAATCCATGTGCATGAGAGAGATTAGTCTGTAATTCTATTGATTGAGTCTCATGTGGTTTCAGTATCAGGGTAACTGTAGCCTCATAAAAGTGTTTAGCAATGTTTCTTCTGTTTCTATTATATGGAACACTTTGAGGAGTATAGTTACTAGCTCTTCTTGTAAGTTCTGGTAGAATTCTGAACTAAAATCATCTGGTCCTGGGCTTTTTTTAGTTGGGAACTTTTGATGACAGCTTCTACTTCCTTGCAATGTATAGGTCTATTTAACTTGCTCACCTGGTCTTGATTTAATTTGGGTATATGGTATCTATCTAAAAAAGCTTTCTATTTCTTTTACATTTTCCAATTTTGTGGAGTACAGGTTTTTGTAGTATGACCTAATGATTCTTTGAATTTCCTCAGTATCTGTTGTTATGTCCCCTATTTCATTTCTGATTTTCTTAATTTAGATGTTCTTGCTGCCTTTTGATTAGTTTGAATGAGGGTTTGTCTATCTTGTTGATTTTCTCAAAGAACCAGCTCTTTGTTTTATTGATTCTTTCTATTGTTTTCTTTGTTTCTATTTTGATGATTTCAGCCCTCAATTTGATTATTTCCTGTCTTACTCCTCCTGGGTTAGTCTACTTCTTTTTGTTCTAGAGCTTTCAGGTGTACTGTTAAGTCACTAATGTGAGTTTTCCCTATTTTCTTTATGTGGACACTTAGTGCTATGAACTTTCCTCTTAGCACTGCTTTCATAGTGTCCCATAGATTTAGATAGGTTGTGCCTTCATTTTTGTTAAATTCTAGGAAGTCTTTAACTTCTGTCTTTATTTCTTCCTTGACCCAGGGGTGGTTCAGTAGTTCACTGTTCAATTTCCATGAGTTTGTAGACTTTCTGAGAGTAGTATTGTTGTTAAATTCTAACTTTAATACTCGGTGATCCAATAAGGCACAGGGGGTTACTCCAACTTTTTTGTGTCTTTGGAGGTTTGCTTTGTTACTGAGTATGTGATCAATTTTATAGAAGGTTCAATGAGGTGCTGAGAAGAAGGTATATTCTTTTGTGTTTGGGTGGAATATTCTATAGATGTCTGTTAAGCTCATTTGATTCATGACACCTGTTCTCTTCTTTCTTTTTTTTTTGAAAGTAAATTTTATTAAATTATAAAAGTTTCCATTTCCGCCCCTCCTCCCAACACCCTCCCACCTCCCCCACTCCCTCATCCCCCCTCTCCGTCCCCCAGGACAGTCAGGGTTTCCCGCCCTGTGGGAAGTCCAAGTTCCTCCCCCCTCCCTCCAGGTCCAGGAAGGCGAGCATCCAAACAGACTGGATCCCCAAAATCCAGTATATGCAGAGGAAACAGGTCCCAGTATCATAGTCAATGGCTTTTCAGAAAGACTTCGGGCCAGCCACATTCAGAGAATCCGGCCAAATTCCGAGAATCTGGTTAGATCACGTCCTCATTCAGTCCCAGTCCAACTGGCCTTGGTAAACCCTCATTAGATCCGTTCCCCTGCATCAGTGGGTGATAGCATCCCTCGCAGTCCTGACTTCGTCCTTCATGTTCTTCCTCCTTCTGCTCCTCATTTGGACCTTGGGAGGCTCAGTCCGGTGCTCCTATGTGGGTCTCTGTCCGCATCGCCGTCCTTCGCCAGATGAAGGATCTATGGTGATAAGCAAAATATACATCAGTATGGTTATGGGCCTTGGCCGATTCAGGCACCCTCTCCTCTGTCCAGAGAACAATCTGGGGGATCTCTCCTTGGACCTTGGATCCCATATATAATCAAGTCTCCTGTAAACCCTAAAATGACTCCCTTAGTTGAAATATATTCTTCCCTGATCCCATATTCATCTTTCCTCCCTCCTCTTTTAAGTTTCTGTTCATTGCCAAGTGGAGTGTTGAAGTCTCCTGCTATTACTATGTGGGGTTTCATGTGTGATTATTACTTAAATACAAGTAATATTTCTTGTATTAGGGGCATAGATGGTCAGGATTGAGACTACATCTTGGTGGACTGTTCCTGTTATGAGTATAAAGTGTCCTTCTCCAGCTCTTCTGATTGATTTTAGTTTGAAATCTATTTTGTTAGATATTAGGATAGCTACACCCACTTGTTTCTTAGGTCCATTTGGTTGGAAAACCTTTTCCCAATACTTTACCAGTATCTATCTTTGAGGTTGAGATGTGTTTCTTGTATACAGCAGAAGGCTGGATCCTGTTTTCTTATCCATTTTCTTAGCCTGTATCTTTGTATAGGTTAATTGGGCTCATTGATATTAAGAGATCTTAATGACCAGTGGTTGTTAATTCCAGTTGTTTTTGGTAGTAATGTTTGTGTGTTTCCCTTTTTGGGTTAGGCGGGTGTGTGAGGATATCAGTTACCTGTGCTTTTGTGGGTACAGTTAGCTTCCTTGGGTTGGAATTTTCCTTCTAGTACTTTCTGTAGTGCTGGGTTTGTAGATACATATTGTCTAAATCTGTTTTTGTCATGGAATATCCTGTTTTCTCCATTGAAGATTGGTGATTGAAAGCTTTGCTGGGCATAGTAGTCTGGGCTTGCACCCACGGTCTCTTAGTGTCTGCAGCACATCTGTCCAAGACCTTCTGGCTTTCATGGTTTCTATTGAGAAGTCAGGTGTAATTCTGATAGGTCCATCTTTATATGGTACTTGACCTTTTTCCTTTGCAGCTCTTAATACTCTTTTGATATTCTGTGTGTTTTGCATTTTGATTATTATATAGTGAGGGGACATTTTTTTTTTGATCCATCTGATTGGTGTTCTGTAAGCTTCTTGTACCTTCATAGGGATATGCTTCTTTAGGTTGGGAAAGTTTTCTTCTATGATTTTGTTGAATATATTTTCTGGGCCTTTGACCTGGAGTTCCTCTCCTTCTATTCTTATTATTCTTAGGTTTGGTCTTTTCATGATGTCCCAGATTTCCTGGATGTTTTCTGTTTAGAATTTGTTGGATGTAATGTTTTCTTTGACCAATAAGTCTATTTCCTTTATAGTATCTTCAGCACCTGAGATTCTTTCTTTTATCTCTTGTATTCTGTTGGTTATACCTGTCTCAATAGTTCCTGTTCATTTACCCAGATTTTCCATATCCAGAATTTTCTCAGTTTGTGTTTTCTTTTTTACCTGTATTTCAGTATTCAAATCTTGAACTGTTTCCTTCACTCGTTTATTTTTTACTTGGTTTTCTTGGGTTTCTTTGAGGGATTTATTAATTTCTTCCAATTTTTTATATGTCTTTTCCTCTATTTCTTTTTTTAATTTTTTTCTTTTCCTCTATTTCTTTAAGGGAGCTTTTCATTTCCTCTTTAAAGATCTTCATCATTTTCATAAAGTTACATTTAAAGTCATTTTCTTCTCCTTCTTCTAGGTTAGGATGATGAAGTCTTCCTGTTGTGTAACCATTGGGTTCTGGTGTTCCCATGTTGCTTTTTAGGTTGTTGGATAAATTCTTGCATTGGCATCTACCCATCCTTTCCTTCAAATGAGGCCAGCAGTGTTTTGGTATCTTGGTCAAATCCTTGAAGTGGATGCCTGAGTGCTTGGGAGTTTTTCTTAGTCTGTTCTTTACTGTCATTGTCTGTGTCTCAGAAAGTCTCTGAGGTCTCTATAAGCCTGCTCTCTTGTTCTTGTCTCCTGGCTAGCTCTCTTGGTTCTCTCTCTTGGTCTCCTCAGTATTGTAGTGAGCTCTTAGTCTCCTCAGTATTGGAGCAAGCTGTGTTTCAGAGTTTCACCAAGGTTGCCAGAGGATAGGCAAGTTTGTGGGTAGGGTGGGGCTAGTAAGTTGGAGGGGCTGGCGGATGGGTTTGCACTTTGAGGGACACTACCCACAGGAAACTCCCTGCTGGCTGGTTAGAAAACCCAAGGCAGCTTGGGGAGAAGCCCAGGGGTTTGTCCCATTGTAGAGGTCCTAGAGAGTGGGGTGTCCTGTCACATAGCTGTTTACTCACCTCTTAAGTCCCCTAAGTATTGGGGCAAGCTGTGTTTTGGAGTTCCATGGAGATTGCAAAAGGATAGGCGGGTTTCTAGTTAGATTTTCTAGATGAAAAGAAATGTATTTCAGATGGATAGGCATTCTTCAAACCTTTCAAGGACTATGAAACATGGCATTTAAAATGTTAAAAACTTAGGACTTTTCATGACAGTGAGACACATCTGCTCCTGGCAACACCATGTTACTTCAAGAGGGAAATGGGCATCGAATAGGCTCTTTATGAAGTTTGTGAGCCATTTGGGCAAGAAATTGCTCTTGTCTGGATTGCTTGATGTTGTGCTGCATGAACTGAATATGCGAGACCCACAGAGAAATGACTGCTGAATTTGCCTAAAGAAGGTGAGACTGTTCTTTGGGGTTCCTTCTTCATAAAAGAGTCTGCCAGACATTCTGCAGGACACAGAAAATGAGTGACTGACAAACTGCCAATATAGGTTGTAATATGAGGGGCTGACTTGCTTGTGTTTTCTGTCCTGCCCAGTTCCCCAGCTGTTTAGTCCCAGAGAAAATCACATAGAGATCTCTATAAGTTATAAAGCTGATTGGCCCATTAGGTCAGGCTACTTATTAGCTCTTGTAGCTTATATTAATCCATTATTATGATCTATGTTAGCCATGTGGCTCAGTACCTTTTTCATTGGGGCAGATCACATCCTGCTGCTTTGGTGATCTGGGTAGGAGTGGGAGGAATCAGCTTCCTCCTTCCCAGAATACTCCTGTTCTTGTTGCATCATTTCTACTTCCTGTCTGGTTTTACTGCCTATACTTCCTGTCTGGCCAATCAGTGTTTATTTAAAACATGATTGACAGAATACAGACAATTCTCCCACACCAATAGGTGGAACTGTCTTAGAAATTTTTTGCTTTATGAAAAAGTATGCTATGGGCCTAGAGGCTGAAGATGGATGTCCCAACAGTACAGAAGAACTCTGGGTGACAGTCCAGGCAGCAAGATGTCTCTGTCAGTTCGAGAGTTTTGGAAGTTGCTTACAATGCACTTCCTGTTTACTTAGGTAATATTATATCTTTCTGGAGTCTTTGATGGAGTTGAAAAATAGATAGTCATAATTATTGTTTTCCTTAGTTATGATAAAAGATAAAGTAGATGTAAGTATTGTAACAGTAATTCTTGCTTGATACCTGTTTTTTATATGTAATTTTACTATGTTAAAGTTAAAACCTTCCTTTTTCTTTAGACAGAAAAGGGGAGGGGATGTGGGATTCCCCTCTGTATGCTGTAAATACCATTGGTTAATAAAGATCTGTCTTTGGACTGCACTGGACAGAATATAGGTAGGTGGGGAAATCTAAACCAAATACTGAGAAAAAGAATGTGGAGTCAGAGAGAAGCCACGAAGCCCCGCTGGAGATAGATAGTGGACAGAACTTTACCTGGTAAGCCACAGCCATGTGGTGATAATACAGATTAATGGAAATGGGTTAAATTAAGATGTAAGAGATAGTCAGTAAGAGATAAGATCTAATAAACCAAGCAGTTATTCAAATGATATAGTTTTTGAATGAGCTTGCTGCTCAGCCACCATGCACCCCAGGTGCCATGCTTCTCTGCTGTGAGGTGATGGACTCTTCTCCTCTGAAACTCTAAGATCTCAAACCCTTCCTTCTGTGTGATCGTGGCCTTGGTGTTCATCACAGCAGCAGGAAGTGACTAATACAGCTACTGTATCAGTACTGAAGTCTTCACGGGACAGATGGTCTCTGTTATCCTGTTCGGCTCTGTTCCTGGACTTGAAAGCAGCCAGAGACAATAATCGATGAAGAGCACAGCTGGGCCTGCCTCTAGGACCCTCTGACCCTGGACAATCTTGAAGTCTAAGGTGTCAATTCTAGGAAATGGCCCTGGGTGGATTTTGTGTCTGTTCCAAATAGGACAATGGCCTTGCTTTGGCAGGAGCCAGTCTGAGGTTCCTGCAGCAGGGTAAATTACTCCATTTCTCCTGGCCAGGTACTGGGTCCTGAGAGAGAGCAGCCTGGGAAGCAGGTAGTTTTCACAGTACTTCTGAAAACACTCTGAGGGGATGGGCACCAACACTGGTACATGGGGTCAGAAGAAGGACAGAGGACAAGGCTGCTGTCCCATTCATTAGCTTGTTGCCTTCTGCATCTGTCACACTGAATGCAGACCTGAGTATTTGATACAGGATGGATATAGTGAGGCTTGCAAGGTTGAAGAGATTTAGTGCCTGACATTCACAGAGGAAAAAACAAACCTTCTCCTTCTTAAATGAACACCAGTATCTGATGTCATCTCCCCAGTAGGTAGACTATATGGGCTTGGGAACGAGGACAGATTTCAAATACCCCAACCAGGACCATTGCCAGAGTCCTCAATATTTGGCAAGGTGTGCTAGCCCCTGCTTAGCTAAGGTGTTTTCTGGTGTGAGCACAGTTTACGTTGGCAAAGGGCTTTTAGTTTGTTTTCAGCTGTTCAGCCCTGAAATAATCTGGGGCTGTCTTTGAGGTAGATTAGTTTTGATTGGTTCAGTTTAAACACTGGGCACAAGATCCTAGGATTTTCATGAGACATCAGGTTTCAGCTTCTTGATCACTTGTTTTGTCTTTAATTATTAAAATCCAGTCAAAATCTGGGTTGCCTAACCATCTCTCTATATTTAGGAATTTTGTGTTCTGTTAACCATGACCCCCTTAAGTGGTTAGACTTCAAGGTTCATCCCCCTAACTTCACAATGAACCACTGTTGTTGATGTTACTGCCTCCTGACCACTCCACCTGATTTTCTGTTGCATACTTCTGAGGTTCCAAGTTAGAAATACAGTTTGATGGCCTTGAGCCATCATCATCACCATCTCTGCACTTCCAGCCATGCTGGTGTCCTTCTCCCTGGTCCTTCTCAACACAGATGCTCCAGCATCCACAGACAGCATGGACTCTGCACACTTCCTCTGGAAATGTTTGCTGTTCCATCCACTCTGGCATATGCACTTCTCTGAGATTTTTGATCCCCACTCTTCTACTGCCAGATTCAACCAGTCTAGATTTTCTGTGTCCTGCAGTGTGGGCTAGCCTCTGACCAGGTCTAGGAAGCCATCCCTGGACCACTGCAGTACGTCCAGGGGATTAGGTATGTGTTGTTCTGGTTTTATTATGATGCTGTAATGCACACACTATCAAGAGCAATGTAAGGGAGAAACTGATTTATTTAATTCCTACTTCTAAGCCAGAGTCTGTCGCTGAGGGAGGTCAGGGCAGGTACTCAGAGGCAGGCCCATGTGCTATTCCTCACAGCATTATCTACAACTAAGGAACTCACTTCACAGCCAGAGAGGCACAGTAGGAACCATGGAGGATGCTGCTTGCTGTCTGAATCACTAGCTCCTGCATAGCTAGATTTCTTATCCAGTCAGAGACCACCTGCCCCAGGAATAGTAATGTCCATAGTGGCTGCACATTTCTACATCATTAGTAGTAGAAACAGGCCCTCAGTAGACAGTCTCTTCTTAGGTGAGGCTAGGCTGGATCAAACTGGCAGTTTGAGCTAACCAGCAAAGATTTTCAAGTCTATGATCTGAGAGTACAGATCAGTAAAAATGGTGTCCATGCAACCTCTGTCCCATCCTCACCCTGCTCACTCTGCCCCTCCAGCCTCACGCACCATCCTGTGTCCACACGGTCTACATGAGCAGCTTCTGGAGATTCTCCAGGATGAACAGAACCAGAGAAGACATCCTGAAGTTTTCCTGTCATAACTGACAGGGCCAACCCCTAGCGAGGTCACGTGATAACGCATAAGAGATTGTTGCTGTAGGAAGTCTCACAGTCAGTGGTTACCTGCCCATTGTATAGGCCTCTTACACTATATATGCAGACGTAGAGCATGCATCCAGCCTCTCTGCTGTGGTTGTAGGATTCGTTTTCTGATCTCCATTCAAGCAGAGGAGTCCGATTTGAGAGTCTACCCCTAAATAAATGACCATCTATTTCTCAGTTCTGAGCTAGTGTGGGATTTCTTTTAAGTATCCTTCTACAAATTGTCGATGGAGATCAGGGGTTGCCCACACCATAACCTACATCTTCAAGCAAGAGAAATTGACTGACTGTGTTTTACTTAGCTCAGTGGAAACCCAGTCAGCTCTCCAGCGGGGCTAATTGGCTTCTCTCTGACTCCACCTTTCTTTCTCCCAGCATTCAGTTCTGCCTTCCCTGCCTACCTAAGTTCTGCCCTGCTATAGGTCCAAAGCAGTTTCTTTATTCATTAATGATATCCAAGCATACAGAGAGAAAGCCCACATCAGTCAGCCATTTTATTTTATTTCCTTTATTTACTTAAGAAATTTATTTATTTCTCTCTTTTTTAAAGACTCCCTTCCAAAAGATTTTCTTGATCTACAGGCAGAGACTGTCTCTGAGCCCCAGCTCTGCATCCCTAACCTCACTGCATGTTTCCTTCACAGATGCTGCTTCTCTTTGCTACACCTACACTGTGGGCAGGTCAGGGTCTGGACCATGGAGGCAGGAAGTCCAAGGCCAACTGAATGTAGAGACTTTTCTTTCCTACAACAGCAGTAACAACAACTGCCAAGCCATTGGTGTTCTGGGGAACTGGCTGAATGCCACAAAGATCTGTGACCCACAGATTGATGCTCTGAAAAATGGAGTTGACCTGTTCAAAGAACAAGCGATCCACTTGAAGCAGGAGAATAAGACATTCAGAGGTAAGCTTCAAATGGCCCCATATTCTTGGGGTAGAGTACTTGCCTGGTATGCATGAGGCCCTAGGTCAAACTGCACTGCCACAAACTAAATAAAAGAACATATTAGATGGGCCCCCGAGGGAAAGAACAGGATTTGTGACACATTAGGGACATTCATTGTTTTCATGGAGAAAAAAAATGAATCACTGGTAGTCAAACCTAAGAGGTCCTGCAGCAAGGCTTTAGGGTAGAGCAAGGTCAGAGGATGGGAGAGAGGGTAGGGGACAGGATTCATCAAGGGCAGAGGCTCATTTCTTTCCAATGGGCACAGAGCCCCTTGCTCTGCAGGCCAGGCTGTTGTTGTTGGCATGAAGTAGATGGACGTTTCAATGGATCCTGGGACTTTGACCTCAATGGACACAAAATGGTCCATGTTGACACAAGCACTGGAGAGTGGACTGAAGTTGACCCTGGATCCAGCTGGATGAAAGAGATGTGGGAGAAAAACAAGGATTTAACAGACTTTTTATCCAGGACCTCACAGGGGGACTACAGGATCTGACTTAAGGAGATGATCAAGTCACTCTTGGAAGAAAAGCTGGAGCCTACAGGTAACTTGGAATAAAGGGAAGAAACTCACTGCAGATTAGGGTGAGTGTGTCTGTGCATGTGTGTGTGTGAGCTCTCTCTCTCTCTCTCTCTCTCACACACACACACACACACACACACACACACACACACACACACACGTAATAATCTAATCACCATGAGTCCTTGGGTTAATGGTCATTTTTTTCTGTCATTTATTTCATTTCTCACTCTCTCCTATCTCATTAATTGTGGTTACATTGTTCTCTCACTGCGGGTCTCGCTGGCTGTCACAGTCTGAGCATCCTTGTATTTCCTGGCCTTTTCCTCATTCTGCACTCACTGTTGCTTTTCCTCTCACCTGATCTGTCTTCTTCCCTGGCACCATCCTCACAGGTCATCTCATGCCTCCTATCCTGCCAGAGGAAAGATGGGCTCCATTATTATCCTGCTTCTCCTACCATACCTGTCTGAGTCTTATTAGGTCACAGAACATGCTGTCTCTCCCTTCCTACTCAGGATCCACCTAAACAGTTGTTACATAGCAATGGGGGTGGAACTCTGTGTTGCTGAATTGCTAGACAACCCAGAAGCTATGGTGAGATTTCCTCAGATTTGAGGTCTGGTCAAAGACTCAACTTGTGTTTCCACTTCAGCCTCACCTACTGATGCTCCACATGTGGTCCAGCCTTCGTCCCTGGTCATCAAGCCCCACATCTCTGTCCCACTGCTGATCCTCCGCTACTCCCTTCTTCTGTGGTCTCTGAGGAGAATCCTTGACAATGAAGGGACTGAGGGCTGTGTTGGGAGTGGGGTAAGACAAAGATGGGCGAGGAGTGGGGAAGCTGGAATGAATTCCTGGAGACATGATGCTGTCCCTCATCTATAGCATCTTATTGAGAAAGGAGGCAGGAGATCTGGAGTTCATGTCACCTGCTAGCAATAGTGTGTGCATGCTCAGCCTTGACAGACAGGAATCATGTCACAGAGCAGTGGGGAATTAGGAGGGAACACAGCAGGTGCCTGATCAGAGTAGGTTCCTAATCAGGAAGGTCCCATGATGCAGATGTGTAACATTAGGAACACAAATGAAAAATGTGGTAGCTCTAGTCGATGTATAGGGAGAAGAAGATTCCATACCACAGACAAAGATAAAAAAGATATAAATAAAGAGATGGCACAGTGGCAAGACCACTTCCTGTTCATGAGTCGGACTTGGGATCCAGTCCCAGCACCCACTTGGCAACCATACAGCCCCTTCTTCTCCACAAACACCAGGCATTCACACTGCACACTTACAGGCATGCAAGCTTATGCTCACACACATGAACTCACAATGAATAGAGCTGTGGCCTCCAGAAGGAGCAGTGTCCCCACTGCAGGCCGGGGGACTGAGCTGCTGCTGGAGTCTGCTCCTGTCTGGACAAGGTGGGGCTGAGACAGTCACATCCACACCTGTGTGTGTCGCTCTAAGGCTGAGAAAGAATGGAGAAGAAGGCTGGATAGGGGTCCCCATGACTCCTCCAGCCCCTCCCATCAGCCCCTGAGTCAGGAAGCAGAGCTGGTCATCACCACTTTATTCTGGTCTCCAGGTCTGCAGCAGGGTCTGGGGCTCTAGGACAAGGGAAAGGAGGAGGAAGACAGTAGGGGATCCAGGATGGAGAGCCCAGGGGTGATGGAGGAGGGAACTGAATGAGTTCAGTGAGGGTGGCTGTGGGTGGTGATGATTGGTACAGGGCACCCAGGAGAACTGACCCAGGCTCTCCTCACACCCTTCAAAAGATGTGTTTCCTTGCTGCAGGTTGAAGATGCTCCAGAGAAGTCGTGAGAGTTCATCTGGTGCCACCACTCTCCCTTCCATCAGCCTCCACCAGATGATCGGGATGCTGCAGACAGCATTTCATGGTCTTCATTCTGTGCAGTCACTTGGGCCCTTTCTTATCACCTTGTATTGTTTCCTTGGTGTGCCCTGGTTGGATTTGCCCATAACATGGATCTACTTGAACTAGAGGTCTGAAAAAGGACATGGTTGTGTACACATCCTTAGCATAGGAAACAGGACAACCAGATCTCCTTAGTGGGAATGTGAGCTTTTTACTCTTGTGTATCCAGGTCAATGTGAGACAGACTAGAAAGGTCCCACCCCTGATAAGGTATTTGTTGGAAGTTAAATTCTGTTAAAAATATTAATTTTGCAGTAGATATTTATTATAACCACACCTTACTAGGCAGCCATCTCTAGAACAAAAGAAAAAAATGTGTCTTTTATTTTTAAATGACTATATATAATATAGTCATAAGAGAAAATATAATATTTTATAATATTATTACTATTATAGGTTAGTCATCCACTAGGTAGCATAGCAATGTCCACATTCACAGTAAGAACAGAGAACCCAGAAGCTGCTCAGTCCTACAGGCTGGCTGTCCCTGCAGTGACAATCTGACAAGGAAAGGCAGAAGATCCTGGGAGCTGGTGCTGCTGGGTCCACATCCTCCTGGTGCTGATCTGGGTCAGTGCTGCTCTCCACTGTGCTCAGAGAAGCTTCTTCTGCACATCCAGATCTGGAATAGAAGGAGAATGAACTCACATTAGTTTCCTCTGACTCCACAGGGACACTTTGCACAAGTGCACTAGCACTCACATACACGTGACACACACACAGTGACAACATAAGGACTTGAAAATATGGAGAGATCACTATTGAAAACACATTTTTGAGGTAGGGCCTATCTATGAAGCACAACATGGAATGGAACTCACTATGCAGGCCAGGTTGACCTGGAACTTGGAGATCTTCCTGCCTCTATGTCCCCAGCATCGGGCTTAAAGGTGTGTGCACCACACCTGACTGATTCTTGGATTTTGAGCTCTTATGTTGTGCTACTAAAGTATTACTAATGTAAGATGCACTATTTCTCCCTAATTAATTTGTAACTATAGTGGCATTAAGTAGACTGGCTGTATTCAGATATCTCAGCCATCACTAAAGGAAACCTGTAACAACTAATCCTAGGAAAGAGAAATTGAAGATTATTTGTTTAGTTGAAGTCACTGGTAATGTCTGTCTTTACTTTTCCTTACTGGAAGCCATCTGATTGCTGACTTGGCATCTTTAAAAAAATGTCATCTTTCTTCTCAGATGTTTGTGAACTTTCTTCTTGTGATTGCTTTGCATGTGCTCATGTTTCTACAAATGTGTATATGACTGTGTTGTGTGATTTTTACATAAAATTTTTAGAGATTTCTCTTGTAATTATTTTACTTCTCAAGGTTTGTGACAATGCCTATTCCATTTGTGATAAACTAGCTGTAATATTCTCTTTGTTCTTTGTCAATCTGTATAAAGACCTGTCAAATTCAGTATTCATTATTTTGGTCTGAAGGGGGTTGGAGGTTGAGACAGGTTTCTCTGTGTAGCCTGGACTATCTGTTCATCTGAGGGGACTAACCCTGACAAGAAATGGAGGTTTTATTTCACAGAAATCAACCCTCTCACACCCAAGTTTAAGTATCTGCATGTGTTGACACCTCAACTGGATAGAAGCATTTGCTACTCAGAGGGGACACTGCTCTGACAGTGACCAAGACTCTTTTACATAAGATCATTTCTAGGTAAGGGCTGCCCTTGTCAATTGGATCAGATGATGGACCTGCCTTCTCTTGTCCATAGCTTAAATGGTCAGTAAGGCCTTAATGTAACCTGGAAATTGTGCCTACTGACTTCAGAACTCAGTGTGGGTCCAAAACAGAACTGGGCTTCTCTAAGTTAGTTTTGGAAACCGGTGAAAATTGGTCCAACCTTTCACTCCTGACCCTGCTTATGGTGAGATGTTCCACCCACAAGGCAGCACCCACCCAATGAGATTGCTTTTGAAAGATGCCTGTGAGGGTCTCTGCCAACACCTCCACCAGGAGTGGGTTGATCCACAGGAAGCCAGAAGGAAGCCCTGTTTAACCTGACTCAGTGGCCTTTGTTGGTTCAGACTTTGAAAGTCTGACTCAGTAGTTTATTTTAGACATATTTAAGTATAGAAAATGGGGAAAAATGTTTCCTAGTGACTATTAACTCCATCTCTGTGCAGAGCAGAGCTTAAAGCAGGACTACATAGAAACTCTTCTCAAGTCCAAGTGACATCTTCCATAAGGATAGGATCTACAGATTAACTGAGGACACAAGCTCAGGATAAGGGTCTGGGGGAGGATCCTGCTGTGGTGGACTGAGATAAACAAGATCAAGATATGGTTCTGGGGTAGCTGTTGTGGTCTGACCATACAAATAACACAGAGGTCACCAGGCTATTAACCCCATCTGTCCCCAGCCTTCTGGGTAGAAAATAGATTATACATCTCTCTTAGAAGAGGTGACCCTGTGCATTTAATATTCCTGAATTCCCTAGTATTCATCAGTGAGCACAAGGACCTACATGCCTCCTGCCCCTCCCACCTCCCTAGACAGCCCTGGCTGTCCTGGAACTCGATCTGTAGACCAGGCTGACTTCAAATTCAAAGAGGTCTACCTAACTCTGCCTCCCAAGAGCTGAGATTAAAGGCAAGTGCCACCACCGCAGGGCCCCTTTTTTATTTTGTTTCTTTATTAATTTTGTTTTTTTCCAGACAGGGTTTCTTTGTGTAGTCTTGAATGTCCCTGAACTAGCTTTGTAGACCAGGCTGACCTCAAACTCACAGAGAGTCTGAGCAATTATGTCAGACCAAGGGTAAGCACAAAACTAATAAACAACACCTAGATTGTAAGATTTTAAGTTTTAAACTGAGGGGAGGATGGCAAAATCATTGTGAAGTAATAATATATTCTAAGTAATAATATATTCTAAGCAATTGTAGTGTGGTTGCTTTGTATTTTACATGAAGCTATGTTCAAATTTTGCTCTTTTAAGCTTGTTTCTCATGAAAGTCAAGCATTCACATAAGTACTGATTTATGAGCAGGAGAGGAGAATGTCATCCACACAACAAATGACCAATACCTGGGAAATTTAATCAGCACCGGCTTGATGCAGGAGAATTGTCTGTATTCTGTCAATCATATTTTAATAAAATGCTGATTGTCCAGGCAGGCAGTATAGGCGGGAAAGCCTGACAGGAAGTAAGGTGGAGCAAAGAGAATGGGAATATTCTGGGAAGCAGGAAGCTCCCTCTGCCATTCCTGCCCAGATCACCAAAGAAGCATCATGTGAGCTGACAGCTGAAAAAGGTACCAAGCCATGTGGCTAACATAGATAAGGATAATGGGGTAACAAAAGTTATAAGAGCTAATAAGTAGCCTGACCTAATGGGCCAATCAGTTTATAACCTAATGTAGACTCTGTGAGATTTTCTTTGGGACTTGCTGGTTGTGGGGTAGCGGGTGGGACAGAAACCCCAACAAGCCGGCCCTCATGTTACACTGGCTGAAGTGCTTAAGTACAGAATAGTGATCTATTGGGAGGCTCGTTTTCATCCCCTAGGGTAGAATTTTCCAGAGGTATTGGGACTGTGGAAGTCAGCTATGATAAGCTAAGTATGGGCAGGTTCTTTACTTCCAACCATTATCACCTGCCAGAGTAGGACTCGGCCATCCATAAATTTAATAAGAGGCCTCAGTCTCAGTAGTTTACCCTGAAGCAATACCTGGCTGCAGGAAGAACCACAAGCTGAGATTACCCAACCACCACTCAAGAACAGACCATTCAAAGGAAATTCCTAATATTCCAACTGCTGTAGATAGGATCACCTGCCAACACACACTCACCAGGACACCCCCAGACAAATGTCATCCAATCAGGGATCCTGAACCTCAAAAAACCCTCATCCCCACCTTTATTACAATAAAAACCCAATTCTAACTGAGGTCGGGGCTCTCCTATTTATTCCAATACGTTGAACATGCGGAGAGAACAAGTTTGCAAACTTACTTAAAATAAAGGCTCTTTGCTTTAACATACAGGACTCTGTCTTCTTGTTGGCTTTTGGGGGACTTCATGGATTTGACCATAACAGGGACATTGGCTGTTAATTGTTTAAAGTAAGAGCAGAGAATGAAAAAAAAGTGTTCCCTTTCAGGATGTAAAGGAAGAGAGGAAAGGCAGTCTTGATCAAGTATAGTACTGTAATGTTGGTGAGGAATCACAATAGAAGCAGGAAGGCCTGACTGGAGGGCCCCGCTGTTTACATAGTCACATTTATGCACCTATGATCATGTAGCATTCTAAATTTATTCTTTGTCTTATGAATTGTAAAAATGGGGGAGTTCAAGTGCTGGTGCATGCTTTTAATCCCACTACTCCAAAGGCAGAGAGATACAAATCTCTGAGTTCAAGGTCAACCTGGTCTAGAATGAGTTCCAGGACAGCCAGGGGTACACAGAGAAAGCCTGTCTCTGAAGAAGGGGAAAAAAACAAACAAACAAACGAACCAAACAAAACAAAAAGCTTGAAACTTGGGAAAATTCAAAGGACCCTCCGAAAGTTCTTTATCCCCTAGTTACAATTTTTTTTTTTTTTTGGCCTAGAAGTTGGGCCCGTTTTAATTTTTCCCCAAGAGAAGGTCAGTGATCAGAGGGAGATGAGAGCTGGGAGCATAGAGAAAAACCTAAGTGCTGGGGTAGGCTAGCCATAGGGGTCAGACAATGGAGGAGACATCTCCCCGCCCCCTCCCCACACACAGTCCTTGTGTGTCATCAGACCACAGGAGCTGAAACAGTCCTGACAATCCGGGAGTGCAGCCATGGAGAAGGGCGCCCTAGGGAACCTGCTAGCTCCTACTCCAGATGGGGGTGGGGGGAGGGGGCAGTGGAACTTTGAGCTTCCTCCTGATTGATCAGCATCTGAAGGGGAGGAGCCCAGAAGTAATGAGATTCATAGGCTAAGCGGAGTGGGCGTGGTATGTGGTGAGTAGAGGGCGGGTCCTGTATATATTATGCTGATTCGAGCTGCTCCTGCCTAGATTCCAGGTGAAGACACTGACTTTGTTTTTTTTAAGATTTTTTTTTAATTTTACATACCAACCCCAGTTTCCTTTTCCTCCTCTTCTCCCCCCACCCCATAACTTCCACCCATTCCACACCCATCTATTACTTAGAAGGAGAAAGACCTCCCTTGGGGAGTCAACAAAGTCTAGTATACCAAGTCCAGGCAGGGCCAGGCCCCTCCCCGCAGCATCAAAGCAGAGCAAGGTATCCCAGTATAGGGAATCGGCTCCAAAAGGCCAGTTCATGCACAGGGATAAGTCATGGTCCCACTGGCCCCACAAACAGTTCAAGTCACACAACTGTCACCCACATTCAGAGGACCTACTTCAGTCCTATGCAGGTTCTCCACTGTCAGTCCAGAGTCCCTGAGCTCCTATTAGCCCAGGTCAGCTGTCTCTGTGGATTTCCCCATTATAATCTTGAACCCCCCCTTCCTTTATGAAGTCACAGATTTTATTCTGTCTCTGTCTTTCCTGATGCTGTTGCCCAGAGTCCCAGGGTGAGTGAGATGACGGCACCCCGGGCTGTGGGAGCCCAGGACAACAATGCCCTCCATGCCAGCAAAGGAGCAAGACAATGAGCTAGCAAGTCAGAAACCGCCAGAGACCAGACCCACAGTGCTCCCTGGCCCATTGTGATGAAATCGCAATGCTCAGGGAGGGAGGAGCAGAGGCCCTGGAGCGACCCCAAAGAGATGTAGGAAAATATGTGTCTGGAGGACCAGGAGGCCTGAATTCATAGTCCAGATGCCCGGAACTTTGCGAATCTTTGCACCGGGTCCTCTGCGGGACGGTACTGAGGACTCCCCATCCTCTCCGCAGCTCCAGTCACACCTGTAGGTGCCTGGCCTCAGGAAGGAACCATGGCAAAGGTTGCAGCCACCGGAAGCAACCTTTCCCTAGTTCTGTGCCTTTTCGTTGTACTGAGCTGTCTGGGGTCCAAATTGCCTTTCAGTGAGTTACCCGGACTTAAATGGAGGGGTTGGGGAGGGGAGCATTGGGCTACCGAGTCAGGAAGATAAAAGTCTCCTCAGGGGAAGCTCCAGGGCTTCTTTCTCTTCATTACTACCGGAATTTAAGTCTGCTCCTTGGTCCTTGCAGCGTCCCTCCCCCATCCTCACAGGTGAATTGACAAAGTTAGGGGAAAGTCACTGTGGCAGGGCTGGAAGGGGTGCATGAATGAGGAGGGCACAGCAGCAGAGGGGAGTAGCTAATGAGGCCCTCAACACCACTGGGGTCCACTGAAGCCTCACCAAGTCACCAGTGAGGAACCCCTTCAGGAGGCAGTGCTGCTCTGGACCTAAGGCAGTCTATGCTCTGAAGACTGCCTTCCCGGGAGTTCCTCTCGAGCCCTCCACCATTCGGAACCTTTTTGCTCTTTCTTTCACATCTTCTCACCCCCCCTCTTTTATTAAAATCAAAAGATTACAATAGTTGCAGCCATGAACAAGGCAGCTACAACCACACTCGTTCGTAGTTTCTTTCCTTCTTTTTTCTTTCTCTTGTTGTTTTAAGGTGGGATTTCACATCATAGCACACACTATAGAATCTGCAATAATCCCTTCTCTGTCTCTCTGTCTCTGTCTCTGTCTCTCTCTGTCTCTCTGTGTGTGTGTGTGTGTTGTTGTTGTTGAAGGAGGTCACTTGTTTGTCCCAGCTTCCCAGATCTGAAATAACAGAACAGAAACTGTATTAATTAAATCATTGCTTGACCCATTAGCTCTAGCTTCTTATTGGCTAACTCTTACACATTAATGTAACCCATTTGTATTAATCTGTGTATCGCTACATGGCTATGGCTTACTAGCTAAAATTTTGGCATCTGTCTCTGGTAGGGCTACATGGCTTCTCCCTAACTCCTCTTTCTTTCTCCCAGCATTCACTTTAGTTTTCCCCACCTAGCTCTTTCTGCTCTGCTCTGCTATAGGCCCAAAGCAGCTCCTTTATTAACCGATGGTATTCACAGCATACAGATGGGAATTCCACATCACCTCCCCCTTTCTGTTTAAATAAAATGAAGGTTGCAACTTTAACATAGTAAAATTACATACAACAAAACATGTATCAAGCAAGAATTACAGTTATAATATTTAAACCTACTTTATTTTTTATCATAACTAAGGAAAACTGTAACTGTATTTACATATTCTTCAATTCCATCAAAGACTCCAGAAGGATATAATATTACCTAAGTAAACAGGAAGTGCATTGTAAGCAACTTCTAAAACTCTAGAATTGACAGAGACTTCTCATTACCTGGACACTCACCCAAAGTTCTTCTGTACCATTGGGGCATCCATATTCAGCCTATCCTCTTTGAAGTAGATTGGTATTGCCCAGGAGCAGATGTGTCTCACTGTCATGAAAAGTCCTAAGTTCTTAAAACATTTTAAATGTTCTTAAACATTTTAAAAGTTCTTAAACATTTTAAGTTCTTAAACATTTTAACATATTCTGTAGTCTTTGAAAGATTTGAAGAATGCCTATTCATCTGAAATATGTCTCTGTACATCTAGAAAATCTAACATGACTACAAGCTTGACTATTATAGATGATTATCTATTAATCTATATTTCTTAATTATACATTACATTTTTACATGAGCTGAAGAAACAATACCTTAATCAAGAACAGAAATATACAGATAACAAAATCGACCTTAAATTTGTATCAATAAACCATTATCCATACCAATGCAAATCTCTATAGCATATTCCCCTTTAAAAGTAAACAAACATTTGCAAATAGTACTTGGGAATTTGGGTATAGTTCTCTAGACTACTTCCTGCTGATTGGGGTGCTGCTAATCAGGTCTTTCATGGTGTATTCTGTGTGCTAGGTTCATCTCAGTCAGCAGTTGGGCTAAGTAATTTTTTGGAAGGTGTTCACAGTGACCTTTCAGGGTGGCTTGGAGCATTAAACCATATTAGTCTGGAAGCAATCCACAGGTTCTCATCCTCTGTGGAAACAAAAGAAGAACCTCTTTTCCAAAGCAACTTATCCTTAGACTCAAATTTTGAATTCAAGAAGCCTTTAAAATATCTATGCTGGTTTAGTTTAGCAGCCCATGCAATGAAATATCTCTCTATACTTAGCTCATTCACAGTCAAAAAATTCAAAAAAACACAATAATATACATAATCCAATCTCTCTGTGCATTCTCCATCTTTGCATGGATTATTCTTTCTTTACTCCCTTTTAGTGTTTGACTGTCTCTACTCTGTCACTTTAATGACTTTGTTTTATTATTGTATAACTCTCTCTACTCTTTTTCTTCTCTCTCCAAAGCCTATGTACATTTTTTAAACACACTGTATCTTGTTTGGAGCTCTTTTATGTCTGAGTCTGTCCTATTGTATATCTGTAATTCTTTACAAAATGAGTTTCAAAGCCACACCCAGTATCATACTTTGCTCAGCCATACCTCCTGAACCTGCCCAAGCAGCTGCCACCAACTGGGGACCAAATATTCAAAAGTTAACTTTATAGAGGACAGGTTCATCCAAGCCAGCATACCATCCACTCACAGTAGCATCTCTGTGTTCATCCCTGAGTGACAGGGCAGTAATGAAATAGTACAGAAAGAATGACTGCATTTGCTGTTGGGCTGAGTGGTCACTCTTGTGGTCCTCCTAGGAAGGCAATGAGGGTCTTTCATAGAGGTGGTTCAGTTTTAATCGTTATTTTAGGGTTTTTTTTTTTATTGACTGCATGTATGTATGTGCACCACATATGTGCCTGGTGCCTTTGGAGGATAAAAGAGGACATTTGGTCTCCTGGAACTGGAGTTACAGGTGGTGGTGAGTCACCAAGTGCAATTGCTGAGAATCAAACCTAAATCCTTTGCTTCTACTTCTAAGCCATAGTCTGTCACTGAGGGAGGTCAGGGCAGGTATTCAGAGGCAGGCCCATGTGCTATTCCACACAGCATTATCTATGACCAAGGAACTCACTTCACAGCCAGAGAGGCACAGCAGGAACCGTGGAGGATGCTGCTTGCTGTCTGGATCACATCTTCTGCAGAGCTAGATTTCTTATCTAGATTTCTCACCAGAGACCACCTTCCCAGGGAACAATAATTCCCACAGTGATTGGACATTCCTACATCATTAACAGTCAAAACGGCCCCTCAATAGACACTCCCTTCTTAGGTGACTCTAGGCTGGATCAAACCGACAAAGGAAACCAGCAAAGATGGTCAAGACTTTCTTTTCTTTCTTTCCTTCCTTCCTTCCTTCCTTTCCCTTTTCCTCTCTTTCTTTCTTTTTTTTTTAAAAGACATTATTCCAAAAGGACTTTCTTGTTCTAAATACTGTCTATGAGGCCTGTCTCTGAGCCGCTGTTCTGCATCCCTAACTTTACTGCTGTTTCCTTCACAGAACTGGTGTCTCTTTGCTACAGCTTCACTGAGGGCCAGACAGGGCCTGGATCACAGAGGCAAGAAGTTAAAGGCCAAGCGAACAACGAAACTTTTGTCTTCTGCAATAATAACACCTGCCGTGCCATAGGTGTTCTAGGGAGAAAAGTGAATGTCACAGAGACCTGGCAAGTACAGGTTGATGCTCTGCAACAAGGATGTGGACTGTTCAATGCGCTTATGCTTCACATGATGCGGGAGAACACAATGGGAGGTGAGTTTTAAATTGCCCCGTAGGATTGGGGGATGTAGCTCAGTGACAGAGTGCTTGCCTAGCATGCATGAGGCCCCAGGTTCAATCCCCACTGCTACAAACAAAATAAAAGAACTTATTAGATGGCTCCATGAAGGAAAGGACAGGATTTGTGACAGGTTAGGGACATTCAGTGTTTTCGTGGAGGAAAATAAAAAAAAAAGAATCACTTATAAAATGAGAGGGCCTGCTTGTTGGGGTATCTGTCCCACCTGGTACCCTATAGCCGGCAAGCTCCAAAGAAAATCACACAGAAATCTCCATAAGTTATAAAACTGATTGGCCCATTAGCTCAGGCTTCTTGCTAACTTTTATAAGTTACATTAACCCATTATTCTTATCTATGTTAACCACGTGGCTCAGTACCTTTTCCAGCAGGGCAGGTTATACCTTGCTTCTCTATGGTGTGGGCAGGAATGCAGAGGGAGCTTCCTGTTAATACTCCCGTTCTCTTTGCTCCACCTCTACTTCCTGTCTGGATTTCCCACCTATATTTCCTACCTGGCCAATCAGCATTTATTTTAAATATGATTGTCAGTATACAGACAATTCTTCCGCACCAATCACTGGTGGTTCCTCCCACCAAAGAGGCCCAGTAGTAGTGTAGGAGGCCCTTCTGTATTTGTGTTGTTTTCATTGGTTATTAAAGAAACTGCCTTGGCCTAGTTGATAGGGTGGAATTCAGGTAGGTGGGGAAGACAGAACAAAATTCGGGGAGGAAGAAAGCAGCAGAGAGAGCCTAGAGGCCTTGAATCTCCAGCCTGAGATGGATGTAGTTCAGAATCTTCCCAGGAAGCCACGACCTTGTGGTGCTACACAAATTACTAGCAATGGGTTATCAAGATGTGAGAGTTGGCCAAGAAAAGGCTAGATATAAAGGGCCAGGCAGTAATTTAATTAATACAATTTCTGTGTGGTTATTTCGGGGGGGGTTAAGCTAGCCGGGTGGCAGGACATGGTCTGCTCCTCCTCCTACACAGTAGCAAGGCTAAAATGTGAAGGGTAGAGCAAGGTCAGATGATGGGAAGGGAGGGTAAGCAGACAGGATTCATCAAGGCCAGAGGCTGATCTCTTCCCAATAGGCACAGTGCACCTCTTACTGACGGCCAGGGTGTGTTGTTGGCATGAAGCAGATGGACAATTCAATGCATCCTGGAACTTTGACATTAATGAACGCAAAATGTTGCATTTTAACTCAATCACTGGAACATGGACTACTCTTCATCCTGCATCGATCATGTTGCTAGAGAAACGCAAGAAAAACACGGAAATAACTACCTTCTTACAAATGACCTCCCAGAATCACTGTAAGACTTGGTTTCAGGAGTTCAAGTCCCACTGGGGACAAGAGGTGAAGCATACAGGTAACTGTGAAGAAGGGAAAGAAACTCACTGCAAATAAGGGGTGTGTGTATGTGTGTGTATATATTTGTGTGTTTGTATTTGTGTGTGGTGTGTGTGTGTGGTGTGTATGTGTGTGTGTTTGGTGTGTATATTTGTGTGTGTATTTGTGTGAATGTGTGTGGTGTGTGTGTATATGTGTGTGGTGTTTGTGGTGTATGTGTGTGTGTGGTGTGTGTGTGTAATAATCTAATCACCATGAGTTCGTGAGTTAATGGTCACTTTTCCCATCATTCATTCCGGTTCCCACGCTCTCCAATCTCACTAATTGTTCTCTCACTGTGGCCCTCACTGACTGTTACAATCTGAGCGCCTTTACTTCCTGGTCTTTTTCTCATTCTAGACTCACTGTTGCTTTCATCTCACCTGATCTCTCTTCTTCCCTGTCACCATCCTCACAGGTCACCCTCATGCCTGCTCTCCTGCCATCATTATCCTGCTTCCCCCACCATAGCTGCATGAGTCTTTTGAGATCAGGGAACATGCCCTCTCTCCCTTCCAACTTGGGACCCACCTAAACAGTTGCTGCAGAGCAACAACAGGGGTGGAACTCTCTGTGTTGCTGAATGACCTGAGGACCCAGAAGCTAAGGTGAGATTTTCTCAGATTTGAGGTCTGGTCAAAGGCTCAGCTTGTGTTTCCACTTTAGATTCATCAAAGGCCATGATCATCATTCCTCACATCTCTGTCCTGCTGATTCTCCTCACCTGCTCCCTCCTGCTGCTTCTCTCAGGAGGATCCTCAGCCATGACAGGTACTGAGGGCAGTGTTGGGAACAGAGTAAGGGACGCATGGATGAGGAGTGAGGAAGCAATTGCTGAAGTCCTGCTCTTGTCCCGCAACTGCAGCATCTTATTGAGAAAGGAGGCAGGAGATATGGAGTTCATGTCACCTGCTAGCAATAGTGTGTGCATGCTCAGCCTTGACAGACAGGAATCATGTCACAGAGCAGTGGGAATGAGGAGGGAACACAACAGGTGTCTAATCAGGCGGGTCCCATTTACAGGAACACAAAAGAACATATAGTTCCTCTTAATGTGTAGAGGCAAGAGGATTCCACTCAACAGACAAAGATAAAAATATGAATAAAGAGATGGCTCAATGGCAAGACCACTTGCTGCCCCTGCTTCAGACCCAAGTTCCATTCCTAGGACCCATATGGCAGCTCACAACCAAAGAGCTTCTGGTCCAAGGGATCCAGCCCCTTCTCCACAAACACCAGGCATTCACACAGTGCACTTACAGACATGCAGGTACACACTCATACACATGAAATAGAAATAGATCAAGGAGCAGCAGCCTCCAGGTCCCTGGAGCAGTGTCTCCACTGGAGACTGGTGGACCGAGATGCTCCTGGAATCCATTGCTCTCATCTGACTGTGCAGATGGACAGGTAGGGCAGGGACAGGCACACCCTCAGGTGTGATGCCACTCTTAGATATTGGGACTATTAAATTCTAAAGCTATATTAGATATATTAAATTCTAAAACTATATTAAATATAGTTTTTTATATAGTTTTTTAAATATAGTATATTTAATATAGTTTTAGAATGAAAGAGAAATGATGTCTGTAACACCACTCAAGGCCTGAATAATCAGGGCCCATGGGCCTTTCTGGATAGAGTGGATAGAGGTCACCCCCTGCTCCTCCAGCCCCTCCCATCAGCCCCTGAGTCAGGAAGCAGAGCTGACTCATCACCACTCTATTCTGAACTCCAGGTCTGCAGCAGGGCCTGGGGCTCTGGGACAAGGGAAAGAAGGAGGAAGACAGTAGGGGATCCAGGATGGAGAGCCCAGGGGTGATGGAGGAGGGAACTGAATGACCCTCAGTGAGGGTGGTTGTGGGGTGGTGATGACTGGTACAGGGCACCCAGGAGAACTGACCCAGGCTCTCCTCAGACCCTTCAAAAGATGTGTTTCCTTGCTGCAGGTTGAAGATGCTCCAGAGAAGTCGTGAGAGTTCATCTTGTGCCACCACTCTCCCTTCCATCAGCCTCCACCAGATGAATCAGGATGCTGCGGACAGCATTTCATGGTCTTTCACTCTGTGCAGGCACTTGGGCCCTTTCTTATCACCTTGTACTCTTGGTGTTCCCTGGTGGGATTTGCCCTTAACATGGAACTAGTTGAACTAAAGATCAGGAAAGCATGGTTATGTACACATCCCTAGCATAGGAAACAGGATAACCAAATCTCTTTAGTGGGAAAATATGAAGTTATTTCTCCTGTGAAAATAACTTACCAGTATCTAAGTTAGTTTGAGACAGACTAGACAGATTCCAACCTCTCTAAGGTATTTGACTAGGAGTTAAATTCTATTAAGTATATTAATTTTGTAATAGATATTTATTATAACCACACCTATACAAGGCAACCTTCTCTAGCACAAAATAAAGAATGTATCTGATATTTTCATATGACTACATATGATAGGGATATTTCATAACAGAAAAGTGTTATTTTATAATATTATTACTATTATAGTTTAGTCTCTGTGACATGCACTAGGTCCAGCAATGGAGACAGAGAACCCAGAACCCAGAAGCTGCTCAGTCCTACAGACTGGCTGTCCCCTGCAGTGACAATCTGGCAGTGAAAGGCAGAAGTTTCTGGGAGCTGGTGCTGCTGGGTCCACATCCTCCTGGTGCAGATCTGGATCAGTGCTGCTCTTCACTGTGCTCAGAGAAGCTTCTTCTATACATACAGACCTGGGATGGAAGGAGAGTGAACTCACACTAGCTTCCTCTGACTGCACAGGGACACTTTGCACAAGTGCACTAGCACTCACACACACGTGACACATACACACAGTGACAACATAAGTACCCTAAAGTATGGAGAGTTCACTGTTGAAAACAGCATTTTTTTATGTAGGGGCTAACTAGATTAACCTGAAATGGAACTCACTATGGGGACCAGGCTGGTATGAAACTTAGAGATCTTCCTGCCTCTACCTCCCCGGCATTGAGCTTAAAGGTGTGTGCACCACACCTGGCTGATTCTTGGATTTTGAGCTCTTATAGTGTGCTACTAAAGTATTACTAATGTAAGATGCACTATTTCTCCATAATTAATTTATAAACTACAGTGGCATTAAGCAAACTGGCCATATTCAGATATCTCAGGTATCACTAAAGAAAACCTGTAACAACTAGTCTTAGGAAAGAGAAGTTGAGGACCAGTTGTTTAGTGGCAGTCACTGGTAATGTCTTTCCTTCATTCTCCATACCAAAAGCCATCATATTGCTGACTTGGTATCTTTTAAATGCCATCTTTCTATTCAGATGATTATAAACTTTCTTATAATTGCCTTGCATATGTTTATATTTATACAAATGTGTGCATGGCTGCACTGTATGACTTTTACATAAAATTTTTCAAAGAATTTTCTCATGATTACTTCTCAAAGTTTGTGGCAATATTTATTTAATTTGTGATAAAGTAACTGTAATATTCTCTTTGTTCTTTGTCAATCTGTATAAAGTCCTGTCAAAATCAGTATACATTTTGGGGGGGTCTTGAGGGTGATTAGAGTGTATTGATATTTTGTTTGTGTTTTAACAAATAAAGCATGCCTGAAGATCAGAGTGCAGAGCTAAGCCACTAGAGGCCAAAGAGTGTTGGCACACACCTTTAATCCCAAGAGATGGACAGAGGCAGAGGGATCTCTGTCAGTTCAAGGTCACTGTGGGCTACACAAGATTGAATCTGTCTAAAAGAGAAATGAGGCTCCCACAAAGGTGACCCCAGAACTTGGGATCACGTGTCTTTAGTCCCAGTTCTAGGGAAGTGGAGAAAGGAGTGACATGGTAGGTGAGGAAAGGAATAGAAGGTGGGAGGAGATACGAACTCAGTGTAGTCTGAGGAGCAGTCTAGTCTGAGAAACACTGCAGTCTGGGACAGTCAGTTTTAGCAGTCTGAGCATTGGTGGAGGTAAGAACTCTCTAGTATCTGTTCATTTTGCTTCTCTGATTTTTAGCATTAACCCTTATATATGACTCTGTTTTGATTATTAATGCCAACTAGAATTCATATTACATCTGGCACCCAGATATTTGGGGTGTGAATTCACTGGTGAAAATAAGAAGCTAAGACCATTGAACAACAGAGTAGAGCTAGAGGTATGGAAATCTATCAAGATCAACTTCTTATAGAAGGAGATTATGTTACTATAGATAGGCAATCTTAACATGATGCCCATACCCTGGCTTTATGGTATGCAGCAACATTGAATATTTGGGACAAAATTGAAGACGTAGGAAAGAAGACTGGGTCACTTATTAAAGTCATAGAGGGCCCAAAAGAAATCTTCACAGATTTCATCAAAAGACTGACATCAACAGTAAATAGAATGATATCAAATTCAGAAACTAGACAAATAATAATTGAATCTCTGGCTTTTGAAAATGTTAATTCTTAATGTAAAGTCTTTTAGGCCTTGAAAGACAAGATCAGCACCATTGGAGGAATGAAGTCAGGATACTGTCGATACTGAATCTCATGACCATGATGATGCTTGGATAGGAGAGGTGATTTCCAGAGGTTTGAACAAAAATCAAAATGTCAAGTGTCTCAACTGTGGCAGACAAGGTCACCTTCAAAAGTATTGAACACAGGGCATTCCCAGAACAATGTTTATTTCTAAGCATAATTCAAATAAAATAGAAGACCCCTCTCTTAAGGATTATACAGAAGGTGAGCAAAGACAGAGCATGAGATATGTCAAATGTGTAGGGTCAGGAGGACAGAGAAGAAAATTAAAACCATATGTGGCTAACACAGCAATGAATTTGTGGGGACATGACTTTTTATAGCAATGGAATACTCAGATTAACAGTCCAGCAATTAACATATGCTTCTGGGAAAAACATTAGAAGGTATCATAAAGAACAGCCACCAACCATTCAGGTTGTACAAGAACAGGGCACAACCGCTGCTGATCTTCCAAAGGCACCAACAACTGTACCTTCAAAATGGTTGACAGACAAACCTGTATGGGTTGTACAATGGCCTTTAACATCAGAGAAACTGCAGTGCTGGCAGAAGTTTCTATCCTGCCTAGCCCCACAGCCATTCCCAAGAAGTGTTTCCCAAAGAAACACACAAAGGTCTAAATTAATTATAAACTGGTTGGCCTATTAGCTCAGGCTTCTTATTAACTAATTCTTAAATCTTGCAGTAACCCATAATTCTTGTCTGTGTCAGTCATGTGGCTTGGTACCTTTTATCAGTGATGCATTCTCATCTTGCTTTTTCTGCATCTGGGTTACAACTGGAGACTGAGTCTTTTCTCTTCCCAGAATTCCTATTTTCTCATCGCCCAGCCTATACTTCCTGCCTTGTTGCCCCACCCATACTTTCTGCCTGGCTACGGGCCAATTAGCCTTTTATTGAAATACAAGTAACAAATCTTTACAGGGTACCAGACCATTGTCCCACAACAGTGCCGGCTTTAGATAGGATGGTACAGTAATAATTAAAGGACCAGAATGTTGAAGAATAAATTGGCCCTTGGAAGTCTCCTGTATTTGTTGTTAAAAAGAAATCTGGAAAATAGAGATTAATAGTTCTTTCTACATAAGACTGGCCACATGTGACTTTGTTTTTTGTTTGTTGTGTATTTTTGCTTTTGCTTTTTTTGTCCCAAATGTCTCATCCTGAAAACTACGTGCTTGGAGACCTGTTTTGAGGTGGGATATGCCAGTGTAATGGCAATTGTTTTCATTAGCATCCTTTCTCCTGCAGTCTTCCAGATGCCACAAAACTTTCATGCCTTTCGTAGCAGTTTGTCAGCCTGAAGGTGTGAGCACAGACTCAGGCCTTCCTGTGGACCTTCTGAAGAGTCTCCAGGAACAAAGGAAGCATTGATATACATCCTTAAGAAAAGACACACAAATGGGGAAAATGAAGCTTTTTTTTTATCCTTTTCGCTGAAAGTGTAAAGTGGCATGAGATTAAAAAAATATGTTTTCCTTCCTATAGGATTCACAATCTCAAACAGAAATGGATCAGTGTCTCCATGAGATGTAGGAATCACTTTCCCCGTTTTCCCTAGGAGAATGCCCAGAATTTAGGGTTTAAGATGTACACTTGCATGAGATCCCAAAGTCTACAGAGACAGAGTAAAACAGTCCTGGATTTGCTTTGCTAGACCAGAGTCATTTAGGGGTCTTGCAAAGGGCTGGACATTTCCAGCAAAGGGATCCATTTGAAAGCAGATTTCTAAATCTGGACCTATTTAATTAAACATAACTCTGTAAGTGCTAACTATGATATCATACAGCTAGAAATAGCTTCCACATTTGGAATTACAAGCCCGTCTCTCTGTTTGGAAGGTATTGTCCTTACTTTCAGTACATTCAGAGTCTTTAGAAATCACTTGATTGAATTTTTTCAATCTTCAAATGAAGAAATACATAAACACAATGAAAATGTGATCCAGGACCCACAATGGTACAGATTACTAAACCTGTGCTTTCTCATTACAATACACAGTTTGCTGACAGTAAAATGCTTTAATCAAGCAGCATTTTCTGGGGTGTTTCATTGTTTACAGTAAATACTGCTATGTGCTCAGTTAAATGATTTCATGAGAGAAATTAGTTTTAAAATAAAAACATAGAGGGCAGCGCTCAACACAGTTTTACAAATGTTCCCTGACTTCATCTGGGAGGTGCAACACTCCTAAGCATTGATAGACAGCCCACTCTCTACTCCATGTCTTCACTTTCCCATTGTCTTAATGTGATAGTCTATCGAATTGCTTCTCAAATTGGCCTAATAATTCTATCTCTGTCTAAAATAGTAGGTAGACTCCTTCAGCTAATTCCACTGACTTTATAACCTATGAGTTCCATGTTTCCATGGTCACATTAGTAACACAGAACTTGCTAGAAGTACCATGTTGGATTTGATCACTCACAGGTGTCCAGATCTGGGTGAATAGAGAGTGGAGCATTTTCCAAATCTGCATACTGGTTCTGCACTATAATGACTGATGTCACTTCCAACTTTGGCAAACATCTCTCGATCACTATGAGCTGTCCCCACTTCCAGACTCTTAGGTTTGTTCTCTAGTTCTGGGGCAAATTCCCTTCCACATATTTGCTGTATGGGTTCAACAGTATGACAATCACTTTTGTTCCCTAAAGTGTCACTGCATCAGTGGATAAAAATAACTTGTTTTTGTTGTCTTGGAGGACGCAGTGAGGAAAGATGAGCAATTACAGTCTGATTCTAGATATGTTTATCTCCTCATGTTTACCCAAACCCATACTATTCTCTTGTCTCAAGCCTGCAACTCTTAATCCCAGTCTGGTCTGACAAATATTTGCTAAGATCAGAAGAAAATTTCAAACTCTGTGCTTCACCCATGGCTTTTAACTTGCTTTGGTCTGGAGTTCTGAGAGGTACTGCCAATTTCTATGAGCATTGTTTTCTTTTTACTATGTTAAAATTAAAGCTTTTCTTTTTAATTAGACAGAAAAGGAGAGATGATGTGAGATATCCTTGAGGTGTTGCTGTTATTATTGATAAATAAAGCTGTTCAGCCAATGGCTTAGCAAAGTAAAGCTAGGCAGGAAATTCAAACAGATTTATAGAGATAGTTTAGGCAGAATCAAGGTGATGCCAGAATCAATCAAACTGCCTAAGGAGAAGGATGCAGAAAACTCACCAATAGGTCACAGACTCCTGGTGATACACAGATTAATAGACATGGCTTAACTTAAGATGTTAGAGCTAGCTAGTGTTGGACCCTGTCTCCCCTTACTCCCTGGGGTGCATCTCTGAGGACAGTTTGGTCTGCCAGCTAAAAGCTTCCTTCTAGTTTCTGTTATCTCTGCCCTAGCCTTGTGATTTAGCTGTAGGGCTTTTTTCTATCTTTGGTGTGGTAATTTCCCACCTGCCTGGGAGAATTACACAGAGCCAAGGTCTCTCTCACTGCTGTCACTGCTCTCCACCCTCTGCCTGGGAAGGAATTCCCTACAGCGCCAGGTCCCATAAAGTGCCAGTTTTCCCTCTGGTTGGGAGGGGGTTCCCTTACTGGGGCCAAGGTATATTAGCCTTGCATTCTGCTAAATAAAGTGGCATTCGGCTATCTCTTGACGAATGACCCAGGTCTCTTGTGTGTGTGTCTTTTATTTCAATCTTCAGGCCTTTGCCCAAACACGTATAAGGTATGGGAGGCGCACGAACCGTACTGGGAAGGGGTAACGCAGAACCGGGTGGTACAGCTAGGATTATGCCTAAGCTATTATCCAAGCAGTGGTATAATTAATATAATTTCTGTGTGATTATTCGAGTCTGGGCTGCCAGAAAATGGGCCTACAGTTCATGGTCCTACAGTACATCCCTGTGTTGATGTCAGTGGCTCCTGTTGCCATCGAGGGCCATGCTGATTCCAGTGGTCTGGGCCATCTCCTAGAACTGTGTTTGGGTCCATGGTCCTACCACAGCTGAGAGGTCTATGTTGATGTCCACAGTCTATGTTGCTATCAAAGGCCACATGAAGCCTGGTGTTTGGGCCACAACCTATGGCCTTGTTACTGTCCAGGGTCATGTTCCTTCTAGCATTATCCTGATTGGAGTGACTAGGGCTGCCATTATGACTATAATGTTCTCAGGGCTCAGGCTGCTACCAAGGGCCATGTCTAAGTCTGTGATCTAGATGCAGATAGGGTCTGTATTGATGTCTGTGACCCATCTCACCTCAGGGGGCCTTAGGAACCATGTAAGATGAAATCAAGAGGACCATGCTGAGCCAGGCCTGCCCTTCACTCACCCTGGAAAAGCTGGTCTTGCCTCTCTGGACACTACACCAAGAGAAATGACTCTGATATTTGTGGGAGAGCTAGCCCCTGCAGTTAGGAGAGAAGGCCCCACCCCTCACCACAGGTAAAGCTGAACTGACCGTGAGGGCCTAGATATAAAGGAGCTAATTCCCCCATCTCACCTGAGGCAGGCAGCCACAGTGACCTGGACTTACAAGCTCAGCTACCACTCACACCTACAACCAGATCTTGAATTGGCCCACTCTAATATATACCCCATCTAGGAACTGCTGGAGCTCATGAACAGACAAGTCCTGTGGAACAATACCTGCAGGATCTCCAAGACTTGGGACAGCCACGGGATATCCCAGAGGAGTTCCAGGAAGGATCCTAATGATGGTGTACCAGAAACCAGAGGCCTTGAACCAGATCAGTGACTCATTGCAGTAAATGTTTACTAGGAAAGCTGATTGGACAAAAGGGTGTACTGTATGATTTGCTGCCAGAATGAAGAGGTGGAGAGGTGGGAAAGAAGGAGAAACAAAAAGTTGTTCTTGTTGTCTTCGTTTTGTTTCCAGCTTGATTTATTTTTGTTTTTGTTTGATTATTAGCTTGCACACTTTGTTTTGTTTTGTTAGGGTTTTCTTAGGGTTGTGTTGGAGTGGTTGGAGCAGGTGGTGAATGGAATGGGGGTGCATGATGCAAAATTCCCAAAGAATCAATAAAGAAGTTAAATTTAAAAAAAAACAGTGCAGTGAGCTGACCCAGGTAAGATTCTGCTGAATGACCTGACTAAATATGATTGTCTTAGGCATTGTTTGGTTGCTGTAAAAAGACACCATGACCATGACAACTGTTCGGTTTTTTTGCCCCCCCCTTTTTTGTGTGGGTGCTGGCAAAAGTTTCTCTGTGTAACAGCTCTTGTTGTCCTGGAATCCACTTTTGTAGATCAGGATGGTCTCAAACATCAAGGAGATCCACCTGCCTCTGCCTCCCAGTGTGCTGGATTAAAGGTGTGCACCACTATCACCCAGCTCAACCTAGGAAATTCTGATAAAAGAAGACATTTCAGTGGGGCTGACTTATAGTTTCAAAGGTTTAGTCCATTATCTCATGGTGTGGAGCAGGGCAGCAGGCAAGCAGACGTGTTACTGGTGAAGTAGCTGAGAGTTCTACATCTGTATTGGCAGGCAGCACCGAGAGACTGAGACACTAGTCCTGGCTTGAGCATTTGAAACCCGAAAGAGCACCCCAGTGGCACACTTCCTCCACAAGGCCACACCCACTCCAGTAAGGCCAAACCTAATAATGTCACTCCCTTGTGACCAAACATCCAAATCTATGAGTCTCTGTGGGCCTATGTGGGTCATTCTTATTCAAACTAAAGGAAATATATACTAAGGCTTTAAGAAAAAAAAAACATGGGAGGCTAGAAAGATGCCTCAGGGATTAAGGGCACCGGCTGCTTTTCCAGTGGATGTAAGTTCAAACACAAACACCCACATGGTAGTCAGAACAGTAGTTATGTGTAGCTGAAGTTACAGAGAACTGCAGTTCTAGGGAATCTGCCACCCTTTTCTGTCTTCCACGGGCACCAGGCACATATATGGTGCATACAACAAACACTAGGTAAAACAACATACATACATTTAAAATAACAAAATTATATTTTTAAATTGTATGAACTTTTATCCTAGGCAAAATCCCAAGGTCTCATAGTCCTGTTTTCTTGTGCATAAATGTTGTTTATTTGAAACAGACATTTGGTGCAGAACTCATTTGGTGCAGTCTCTACTCTGTCAATTATGTTTTAGATAAACGCTGATTGGCCAGTAACCAGGCAGGAAGTATAGGCAGGATGACAGAACAGGAAGTAGAGGTGGGTCAATGAGAACAAGAGAATTCTGGGAAGAAGGAAGCTTCCTCCCCAGTCTTGTCTAGACACTGAAGAAGGAAGACTCTGGAGAGAAACTCCTGGGAGTGACTTCAAGTTTCTTCTGGCACGACTGCTCTTAGGTACACACGTCCCTTTCCGGTGTCAGACCGCAAGAAAAAAATATATATATTTAGGGAAAAGCTTTGTGTTTTGGGCTGGGTCAGTTGCCATGGATTTAGAAGGCTGGGCCCTGGTTGGTTGTCTGGTAGGGACCGGGAGGTTTAGGAGCCTGGGGATTGGACAACAGCCTGCATCACTCAGGTCATAGTCTCCGCCTTCACAGTCTGCTTCTAAATTGAAGGAGCTTGTCCTGTGCAGGACGCCCAGAATCCCCACTGAGAATTCATTCTGGTGCCTGGCACTTTTGTGAACCCTCTGCAAGGCGGCACTGAGGCCTCTCCGCTTCTCTCTGCAACTCTGATTACTAAACCTGTGGCTCAGGGTATGGCAAAGAATGCAGCCGCTGAGAACTATCTTTAAGAAGCAGTGCTTATTGGTTCTACTGATCTGTTTGGGGTCCTTGCAACCCACTGGTGAGCTGCTGCGATTTAAGGCGATTTAACCCGAGGGCTGCGAGGAGAGGGATGAGGAGGGAAGGGAAGTGGGTATTGAATCTCAAGGTAGTAGTCCTCCTCTGGGAAGCTCCCAGACCCTCAGAATTGAGGCACTTGCGGTAAAGGCAGCGCCTGCGGAAATGTGGCACTTGCAGCGCACCTTCCCTTGCCCTGCCCCTACCATGTTCAGGGGAGGTGGGAAAAAGTTACCATAACGCCATGAGTATTCTGTCATACTGGTGTCACAGGAAGGCTAAGCCGAGTCAGGAGGTCCGGAGGAGATGCGCACAGTGCCAGACTCCGCCAAGAAGCTCAGACAGCTCCCCTGGATTGAAGGCAGTCTGTGCTCTGAAGACTCTTCCCAGGGGATTCCCAGAGGAACCCTCCTGCATTCCTGAGCCTCTATGCCCTGGAACTTTCTTTCCCATCATTCCACCATACTATTCCAGCAGATGACAAAGGATACTTCAGGGAAAACGTTATCAACCACGCTCTTTCTCACTTTTTACCCATTTATTCTTGCTTTCGCTTTGTTTTACAGCAGGACTTTACACCAGAGCCCAGAATTTGCAGCCATTCCTTCTCTCTATAGGTCTGTCGGGTGCTAGGATTACAACTTTCTACCACCAACCTTCCCCTTCAATTCCATGAGACTCATCAACCACCAGCCGGCTCAGTGCCCTTCCTTGCCCATATAGCCTTTCCCACTCCCCATCCATAAAGTGCCTTTCAGCCCCTTTTCCACCGGGTGACAATCTGTGGATTAGCACCTCAGCTAACCAGGGCTGACTATAGTGGATTCCAGGAATGGTACTGGGTAGGACATGTGGAAGGCTCTGCCCTGGCATTCCAGGCTCATTTAGTCTACCTCCTGGGAAAACAGCATCAATTAATGGTATTCCTTTAGGCAGAAATAGGTTTGGGTTTTGTTTGTTTGTTTGTTTTTCATTTTCTGTAAATGGCAGGCATTGAAATTTTCCACCAGGCAAGCCTTACTATACCTGTCCTGCATTAAACACTCGAGTCGACATTTAGTGTAACTGGCTCAGAGGGCAGCAAGCTGATGAACAGGACAGCAGATTTGGTCTCCATCACTCTTCTGACCCCAGATTAGGGTATACCCCATGTACCAGTATTGGTGCCCCCCCCAGAGTGTATTCAAATGTACTGTGCAAGCTGCATGTTTCCCGGGAATTAGTGGGTTTATACTGCCTATGACTTCTGGGCTAGCTAGAAATGACAGGATGAGGGCCTGGGTTTAGGGCCTCTTGATGAATCCTGAAAAATTCAGAAAACAGCTTCTTAATTTTCCTGCCATCACTGACAAGGCCCACCACAGCATGATCATGTGATAACAGATTAGAGAATTGTCCTGATGAAGAGCAGGGGTCGGCCACTCCTTGACTTGCATCCTCAAACAAGAGAGAATGACGGACTATACTTTACTTAACACAGGGAAAGTTCAATCAGGGTTTTAACGTTATTTACTTATTTCTCTCTCTCTTTTTTTTTAAAGACACCCTTCCAGAGGACTTTCTTGTTCCCCAGGCAGAGACTGTCTCTGAGCCCCTGCTCTGCATCCCTCACCACATGTTTCCTTCACAGATGCTGCTTCCATTTGCGTCAACTACAGTGTTGTCAGGCCAGGGTCTGGACCGTGGAGGCAGAAAGTCAAAGGTCAAGTGAATGAAAATACTTTCATTTCCTGTGGCAGTACCAACAACTGCCATGCCATTGGTCTTATTGGCAAGAAACTGAATGCCACAAAGTCCTGGGACACACAGGTTGACACTCTGAAAGATGGACTCGGCCGGGTCACTAACCAAGCACTTCTCATGAAACAGGAGATTAATGCAAGCAGAGGTGAGTTTCAAATGGCCCCATAGTTCCGGATATGAAGCTCAGAGACAGAGTGCTAGACTGGCATCCGTGAGGACCTCGGTTCAATCCCCACTGTTACAAAGTAAATAAAAGAACAATCAGATGGGCACCTGAGGGAAAGAACAGGACTTGTGATGGGCTAGGGACATTCATTGTTTTCATGGAGGATAAGAAATGAATCACTGGTAGCCTCTCCCACCTAAGAGGTCCAGCACCAATGGTAAAATGTGGAAGGTCAGAGGATGGGAAGGGAGGAGGATAGGTAGACAGGATTCATCAAAGCCAAAGGCTGATCCCTTTCCAATGGGCACAGAGCCCTTCACTGTGCAGGTCAGGATAAGCTGTTGGTATGAAGCAGATGGACTTTCCTATGCATCCTGTGACTTACACCTCAACGAACACAAAGTGCTGTATCTTCACCCAAGCACTAGAAAGTGGACTGAAGTTGATCCTGGATCCATGTGGATAAAAGAGATGTGGGAGAAAAACGAAGATTTAACAGGCTTCTTATACAGGACCTCACAGGGGGACTGCGGGGCCTGGCATAAGGAGATAAAAATGTCACACTTGGAAGAAAAGCTGGAGCCTACAGGTACCTTGGGAAAAGTCTTCAGAGATGAGATGAAGTGTGCGTGTGTGTGTGTGTGTGTGTGTGTGTGTGTGTGAGAGAGAGAGAGAGAGAGAGAGAGAGAGAGAGAGAGAGAGAGAGAAATAATCTAAATCTATGAGTTCTTGGGTTAATGGTCATTTTTCCCATCAATCTTTTCCATTCTCACCCTCTCCTATCTCAGTAATTGTGGTTACATTGTTCACACACTGTGTTCCTCGCTGACTGTCACAGCATAGCAACCATTTGTTTCCTGGCATTGTCCTCACTCTAGAATTACTGTTGTTTTTCATCTCTCCTGATCTCTTTCTTCTTCCCTGCCACGGTCCTCACAGGTCTTCCTCATGCCTCCCCTCCTGTCAGCAGGAAAGATGCAGTCCCATCATTACCCTGCTTCCCCTACCATAGCTGTATCAGGGAACATGCCCTCTCTTCCTTTCCCACTCAGGACCCACCTAACAGCTGTTGCATAGCAACAGAGGTGGATCTATGTCCTGAATTACCTGAGCACCCAGAAGCAATGGTGAGATTTTTCTCTTGATTTCAGGTCTGGTCAAAGACACAGCTGATATTTTCACTTCAGCCTCACCAACCATTGCCCCAGATGTGGACCAGTCTTCATCCATGACCATGGAGCCCAATGCCTTTGTCTTGCTATTCACCTTAGCCCTCCTGGTTCTCTTAAAGTATCTGCAATGACAGGTACTGGGGGCGGTTCTGGGAGTGTGTAAGGGATAGATGGGTGAGGAGTGAGGAAGCAAGAGTGAATTCCTGAAGTCATGATCTTGTCCCTCAACTGTAGCATCTTATTGAGAAAGGAGGCATGAGGTCTGGAGTTCATGTCACCTGCTAGCAATAGCTTGTGCGTGGTCAGCCTTCATGAGATAGGAATCATGTCACAGAGCAGTGGAAAGTGAGGAGGGAACACAGCAGGTGGGTGCTCAGAGCAGACTCCTAATCAGGAGGGTCCCATAATGCAGAGGTGGAGACAACAGGAACACAGAAGCACATGGTAGTTCCTCTTAATATATAGAAGGAAGAGAATTTCACCCCACAGACAAAATAAAAAAGATATAAATGAAGAGCTGGTCCATTGGCAAGAACACCTGCTGCCCATGCATCAGACACATGTTCTATTTCCAGCACCCACAGGGCCGTCACAACCATACATTTCTAGGTCCAGAGGATCCAGCCTGTTCTTCTGCACAGACTCCAGACATTCACACAGTGCACTTATAGGCATGCAAGGCTCACATGCACAGACATAAAATAAAAGTGAATCAAGCAGCAGCAACAGCCTTCTGAACCCCTGGAGCAGAGTTTGCACTGGAGGCTGGTGTACTGAGCCTATTGCTGGAGTCTACTCCCATCTGGGCTGCTCAAATGAACTTAGTTGGACTGGAACAGTCACACCCATCAGCCCCTGAGTCAGGAAGCAGAGCTGGTCATCACCACTTTATTCTGAACTCCCAGGACTGCAGCAGGGTCTGGGGCTCTGGGACATGGGAAAGAAGGAGGAAGACAGTAGGGGATCCAGGATGGAGAGCCCAGGGGTGATGGAGGAGGGAATGGAATGACCCTCAGTGAGGATGGCTGTGGGTAGTGATGACTGGTACAGGGCACCCAGGAGAACTGACCCAGGCTTTCCTCAGACCCTTCAAAAGATGTGTTTCCTTGCTGCAGGTTGAAGATGCTCCAGAGAAGTCATAAGAGTTCATCTGGTGCCGCCACTCTCCCTTCCATCAGCCTCCACTAGATGAATCAGGATGCTGCGGACACAGCATTTCATGGTCTTTCACTCTGTGCTAATTGCTTAGAGTCTCTTCTTATCACCTTGTATTGTTTCTCTTGGTGCTCCTCAGTGGGAATTGTCCTCATTGTGGAACTACTTTTACTAGAGACCTGGAAAGAATGTGGTTATTGCCCATCCCTAGCATAGGAAACAGGATAACCAGATCTCCTTAGTGGGAATGTGAAGTTTTTACTCTTGCATATGTAACGGGCAATAATCAAATATCTCAGATGTCTAAAGGAAATCTCTAATAACTAATCAAGAAAACAGAAGTTGAGGACCAGTTTTCTTTTTAGAAATCACTGATAACTTTAACAGGGCACACCTGAGTCCATGATGGAAGCTCCATCCAGGCTGTAAAACTCAGCATATAGGAAGCACTACCTGCCAGAACTCGAATAAAGGCCCAGTCCATCCAAGTCTCTGAATGGATTAACCTTGCTTTAGGCTTCTGTCCTTCCACTTCTGCAAACTCTTCTGTTAACTGACGTATGTCCATCCAGAATATGGTTTTTGTGCTTAAAAGCTCTACCTGAGAAAGGCTCAGTGCTATACTGGGATCTCAACACCCAGTGTAATTAATGATCAGCTAATAAAGAGTTTCTCTTGTCTTAAATCCATGTCTGAGCAGTCTTTTCTAGTGAATACCCCGCATTTCTGGAAGTTCCTACAGAGAATCCTGAGCAAGACCTCAAGACAACAGAGGTCTCAGACCCCTTGGAGTAGGGAAGGCTGTGGTGGTCAAGAAGCCCCTAGGGCACTGGTCCTCAACCTATGGCTCACAACTCCCTTTGGGGGTTGAATGGTCCTTTCAAAGGGGTCACACACCAGATAGTTTGCATAGCAGATATTTACATTACAATTCGTACCAGTAGTAAAACTACAGTTATGAAGTAGTATCAAAAGTAATTTTATGATTTGGGATCAAAAACAATATGAGAAACTGTCTTAGAGGATCACACATTAGGAAGATTAGAACCACTGTCCTGGGGCTGTGCAACCTGAGTTCTAGGTCCCCAGGGCTCCCTTTGATCAATTGTTGCCTCATGCTTCAAAGGAGTCTGACATCTCCACCCCAAAAGGAAACAAAATTAGAATGTCACCTCCAGAGGCAAGTCCAGTTAAGGCGACATCTTTTTGGACACACGGGAGAGGTCCAACAAGGGCACTGGTCCAGTGTCAGAAGCCTGTGGGATGTCACTGGATTCCCCCTGTCTGTTCAGGTGTAAGAATGTGTGGTGGTCATCAGTGGTTGTCTTCAGTCTGTGTGTGTATCTGGGTGTCTGTGTGTTTCTGTCACTTCTTGCTCTCTCTATTAAGCCATGCTTTCTCTGATATAGAAACCCCTGGCTTAAGACATGTGCCCTTCTGTTGGGGACCCGAATCGTTTTTGGTTCTGCCATGTCACCTACAGAGAAACACAGAAACAAACAAAGCAACAGGAACAAGAACCTTCTATCTGTTTCAGTCCCTGAGAGGGAGCACTTGCTTGGTGCATTACTTGACTCCTACTCACGGTCAGGGTTGGTCTCAGTTAGGAGAGACCAAGTTTCTCATTCAAACCCCTCTGCATCTACTGCAGTGCACACAGGGAGGGGAAATAGCTTCCCAGGTGAGCATTCCCTCCACTCTATATCTGTTCTAAGCAGTGCTGGGGAATGGGAAAAGTTCCCCTCAGCTGAACCTGAAAGAAAGGTAATCTACTCTTTCTTCTGTACGATGTATGTCTTCTTGTCAGTAATTTGTCCATACAGCTGGAAAGTTCATCATCCACATTCTCTGAGAAAATAAATAAAAACCATCCCATGATGTAGGAGAGTCATCTGACTGTGACTTTCATTGGTTAATAAAGAAACTGTCTTGGCTTTTGATAGGACAGCAGCTTAGATAGGTGGAGTAGTAAGAACAGGATGTTGGGAAAAAGAATCAGGGTCAGGCAGACGCCATGTTTCTCCTACCCAAGACGGACAGTGGTTAGAATCTTCCCAGTAAGCCACCACTTTGTGGTGGTACATAGATTATTAGAAATGGGTTAATCAAGATGTGAGAGTTAGCCAATAAGAGGCTAGACTAATGGGCCAGGCAGTGTTTAAAAGAAAACAGTGTCCGTGTAATTATTTTGGGTAAAGCTAGCCATGAACCAGGCAGCGGGACACAGCCCACTCCATTTTACTACAGAGTGATGCTCCAATTTACAACAGATGGCTGCACAATGTGGTAACTAACTCCATGTAAAGACTAAAAGGGCTTGAAAAGGAATTGTAGACACAAATATAGAGTTTAACACAGCTTTTTCTGTTTGCTAGGACGTGCAGTAGAGAAATTTCCTGTTTCAGCAATAGCGGCAGAAAAAAGCTGCACTGTTTTAAAACATGGCTTCCTGGGCCCTGCCGCCAGTGCAAACTCCAGCTACGGAGCATTTCTGGGCCTGGACGTTTGTGTGCCCACTCGGGGTCGGGAACAAAGTAGCTGAGACCATGCCCATGGCTTGGCTCTTCCTGCCTGGGTAGGCAGTAGGATCAGGTCTGCTCTAAAGTGGTGGTTTTGAAATACCAGTTTCTGGGCTGTGCCAGAACTGTCTCTGTTCTGGCTCCTGCAGGAGACAGAGCTTTTTGAATGGAGCATTTGGAGTAAACTGCTATGATTTGTTTGATGGCAACTAGACTCGCTGTGTGCCTAAAAGGGGGTCATTGCGTGCTGCGGCTCAGAGGCACAAGCAGCTCTGCCATGCTAGCAGTGCAATGTGCAAGGCTCAGAAGTATGAGATCCACCATGTTGGACTGGGCAGGGCGAGCCTGCAGTACCTGGTTTTGACCTAGGAATGTCACAGCTTAGATTCTCAAGCGCTTAGCAATTTAAAGGCGCAAATCAAAAGTGCTCCTGGACAGTAAAAAAATTACAGATTCACAATAGGACAGATTCAGACATAAAAGACCTCTAAATGGGTCACAATGTTGGATGAGTGTACATAGGCTTGGGAGAGAAAAGAAAAGGAATATAGAGAATAAAGTTAATGCCTTAAAAATATAAGGGGTAAAGTCTTGAAAGAGACAGAGTACAGATAGTTATAGATTAAAAGAAATAGATAAAAATAAGCCACATAAAAATGGAAAATTCTCAGAGGGCCTGGATTCTGTGTATTATTGTGTTTTCTTTAAAATTTTTGACTGTGAAGGAGCTAAGTACAGAGAGACATTTCATTATATGGGCTGCCAAGCTAAACAAGAATGGAGATCATAAGGGTATATGACTTCAGAATTTGGATCTAAGAATATGACTCTTTGGAAAAGAGATTCTTTTGTTTTCACAGAGGATGAGACCCTGTGGATTGCTTCTGTCCCAATATGATATGAAAGACCACGCCCTCCTGAAAGGTTGCTATGAACACCCTCAAAGAATTACTTCACACAGGATACACCAAAAAAAAGACCTGATTAACAATGCCCCTATATAGCAGAAAGAAGTTTGGAGAGAAATAACTACGTCCATATTCCCAAATATTGTATATAAATGTTCTTTTACATTTAAAGGGGGATACGATATAGATAGAAATAATTTGCATTGGTATGGATTTTGCTTTAGCAATATAGATTTAAGGTCAATTTTGTTGTATGTATATATATATATATTTCTGATCTTGATTAAGGTATTGTGATTGTATAGTTTATTTAAAAATGTAATGTATAATTAGGAAATATAGGTTGTTAATGGATAATCATCAATAATAGTCAAGCTTGTAGTCATGTTAGTTAGATTTTCTAGATGTGCATAGATATATTTCAGAAAGACATTCTTCATATCTTTCAAAGACTACAGAATATGGCATTTAATGTTTTAATAACTTAGGGCTTTTCATGACAATGAGACACGTCTGCTCCTGGCAGCACCAGCTACTTCAAGAGGAAGATGGACATTGAAGAGGCTCCTTATGGAGTTTGATAGCCATTTGGGCAAGAAACTGCTCTTGCCTGGACTGTTGCATAAACTGGACATGAAGAACCCACAGAGAGAGGACTGCTGAACTTGTTTGAAGGTAAGGTGGTCTTTCAGAGTTCCTGATTCATGAAAGAGTCTGCGAGACATTCTGCAGGACACAACATATAGTGACTAAACTGCCTTTGAAATTTCCTGCTTCACAGAAATGTCTGCTGGATACTATGGGCCTGTAGGCCGAAGATGGATGCCCCAACAGTACAAAAGAACTTTGGGTGACTGTCCAGGCAACGAGATGTCTCTGTTGTTTTTAGAGTTTTGGAAGTTGCTTATTTCTTGTTTACTTAGGTAATATTACATCCTTCTGGAGTCTTTGATGGAGTTGAAGAATAAATATATAGTTATAGTTTTCCTTTGTTATGATAAAAGATAAAATAGATATAGATATTGTAACTATAAATCTTGCTTTATAACTGTTTTGTTATATGTAATTTTACTATGTTAAAGTGAAGGCCTTTCTTTTTTGTTTAAACAGAAAAAGGGGAAATGATGTAGGAGGGTCATCTGTCTATGTGCTACTTTCATTGGTTAATAAAGAAACTGTCTTGACTTTTGATAGGACAGCAGCTTAGATAGGTGGAATAGACAGAACAGGATATTGGGAGAAAGAAGCAGAATCAGGCAGATGCCATGCTTCTCCTACCCAAAATGGACAGTGGTTAGAATCTTCCCAGTAAGCCACCACTTCGTGGTGGTACACAGATTATTAGAAATGGGTTAATCAAGATGTGAGAGTTAGCCAATAAGATGCTAGAGCTAATGGGCCAGGCAATGTTTAAAAAAAAAACAGTGTCCGTGTAATTATTTCGGGTAAAGCTAGCCAGGCAGGCTGCAAGACACAGTCTGCTGCTCCATTCTACTATAGAGTAGGGTTCCTATTTACAACAATCCCAGAGCCTGGAGGGTGATCCCGGCCAGTCTACACAGTCTGGAGAGAATGGATTCTTCCCTCTGTCCAACACTGACTAGGAAGACTTTTAACAATTTTTAATAAATAGTTTTAGAAAGATTAAAGAGACCTGATAGAATGTTTTCCTTTGTCACCCAGTCAGCCTCAGATATTAGAAAAAAATATAGAAGTTACCGAAAAATTATAAGTGCAAGGAGGTCCCAGTTCCTGGAGCTAGTTCAAAGGTATTTAACAACAGAGAACTAAAAAGGTCAAGAACTTTTCCTAAACTGAAAGCCACTAGCATCTTCTCTGATGATGAGACACAGCTACATTTGCAGACATCCAGCAAAACTGGGTGACTTACCCTCTGTTAGAAGAATATCTTCTAGCTGAACACTCTGTCTTCAATTGAAAGATAAAGTTGAATTGTGTCTCAGATTGACAGTAAAGAGTTCACAAATGGGACATCTATATCATATTCCGTGCCCCCACTATGCAGGAACCTTCATGAAGATGCTCATTCAGTGTTTACAGTACCAAGTTTTCCTTTCTTTAAAGATTTATTTTTGTTTTATGTGTATTCATCTCCATTGTTTACTTTTATCAACTCTTTATGGTGTTTTCCTGCACATAGGCACATGTACCATGTACGTGCATTCTTGGCAGAAGGCAGAAGAGGCATCTGATCCCCCAGCACTGGAGTTACAGACAGTTGTGAGCTTCCATGTAGGTTCTGAGAATTGAGCCCAGGTACCCTGGAAGATCAGCCAATGCTCTTAATCAGAGAGCCACATTTCCAGTCCTTAGAAAAGACAATTAAAAAAAAAGTTAGGAACTAGCAAGGGTAGATCTGAAAGGAGTGAGGGGAAACTTTGACCATAAAAATGATCAAAACATATGTATTCCGGCATGACAATCTCAATAGATAAAATACTGTGTTTAAAAATGCCTTCTCTGCCAAGGCAAGAATTCCTCCAACAATCTGAAAAACAACATGAAAATACCAGATCCTAGCGATCTTAGGACAGAAGGACTTGAACACCCTATTCCGGAAGAAGTGGAAAACAGTGCCATTATGAAAGCAATAGAGTCTCTTAAACAGGGTATGAATAACTCACTTAAAGAATTTGAAGAGAAATATAACAAAAAGATGGAAGAAATGAGTAAAGAAATGGAAGAGAAATATAACAAAAAGTTTGAAGAAATGAGTAAATTTGTAAATGATACCCTGGGAAACCAAGAAAAAACAATCAAACAGGTAATGGAATCAGTTCAAGAATTGAAAACTGAAATGGAAACAGTGAAGAAAACATAAACCGAGGGCTGGCAGGATATGGAAAATCTAGGTAAAAAACAGAGACTTCAGGAACAAGCATAACCAATAGAATACAAGAGATAGAAGAACGAATCTCAGATTACGAAGACACCATAGAGAAAATAAACGCTCTGACCAAAGAAAACAGCAAATCCAACAAATTCTCATCACAAAACATTCAGGAAATATGGGACATAATAAAAAAACCAAATCTAAGAATAATAGGAGTAGAAGAAGGAGAAGAATTGCAGATCAAAGGACCAGAAAATATATTCAACAAAATTATAGAAGAAAACTTTCCCATCCTAAAGAATGATATTCCTATAAAGGTTCAAGAAGCATACTGAACACCGAATAGACTGGATCAGAACAAAACATTCCCTCTCCATATAATAATCAAAACACAAACCATCCAGATTACAGAAAGGATATTAAGAGCTACAAAGGAAAAAGGTCAAGTAACATAAAAAGGTAAACCTATCAGACTTACACCAGACTTCTCTATGGAAACCATGAAAGCCAGAAGGTCCTGGAGAGAGGTACTGCAGAAACTAAGAGACCATGGATGCAAGTTCAGACTACTATACCCAGCCAAGCTATTATTCACTATCAACGGAGAAAGCAAAATATTCCAGGATAAAAACAAATTTAAACAATACGTAGCTACTAATCCAGCCTTACAGAGAATATTAGAAGGAAAATCACAACTCAAGGAATCCAACATTCCCAACACTGCCTACAATAACTCAAACATCTAGCGACCCTTCACAAGCACAACTCAAAGAAGGAAAACACATACACTCTACTACCCCAAAAAAATGACTGGAGTAAACAACCACTGGTCATTAATATCACTTAATATCAATGGACTCAATTCACCTATAAAGAGGCACAGACTTAGAGATTGGATACGAAAACAGGATCCAACATTCTGCTGTTTACAAGAAACATACCTCAACCACAAAGACAGACACCTACTCAGAGTAAAGGGTTGGGAAAAGGTTTTCCAAGCAAACGGACCTAAGAAACAAGCTGGTGTGGCCATTCTAATATCTAACAAAATTGACTTCAAACTAAAATCAATCAGAAGAGATGGAGATGGACATTTCATACTCATATCTGGAACAATTCATCAGGAAGAAGTCTCAATCCTGAATATCTATGCCCCTAATATATAGGCACCCACATATGTAAAAGAAACTCTTCTAGAACTCAAGACAGTCATCAAACCACACACACTAATAGTAGGAGACTTCAACACTCCTCTTTCACCAATGGACAGGACAATCAGACGGAAACCAAAGAGAGAAATAAGAGATTTATTGGAGGTATTGAATCAAATGGACTTAACAGACATCTATAGAACACTCCACCCAATAGGAAGGAATATACCTTCTTCTCTGCAGCTCATGGAACCTTCTCGAAAATTGACCACATACTCGGTAACAAAGCAAACTTCCACAGATACAAAAAATATTAGTAACCACCTGTGTCTTGTCAGATCACCATGAATTAAAATTAGAATTCAACAACAATGCTTCCTCAAGGAAGCCAACAAACTCATGGAAGTTGAACAGTCAACTACTAAATCACCCCTGGGTTAAGGAAGAAATAAAGAAAGAAATTAAAGTCTTCCTTGAATTTAATGAAAACAAGGACACAACATACTCAAACCTATAGGACACTATGAAAGCAGTGCTAAGAGGAAAGTTCATAACACTAAGTGCCCAATTAAAGAAAATGGAGAAAGCACACATTGGAGACTTAACAGCACACTTGAAAGCTCTAGAAAAAAAGAAGCTGATTCACCCAGGAGGTCTAGAAGACTGGAAATAATCAAACTGAGGGCTGAAATCAACAAAATAGAAACACAGAAAACAATCCAAAGAATCAATGAATCAAAAAGCTGGTTCTTGGAGAAAATCAACAAGATTGACAAACCCCTATCCAAATTAATCAAACGGCAGAGAGAGAACATACAAATTAGTAAGATCAGAAATGAAAAGGGGGACATAACCACAGACACAGAGGAAATTCAGAGAATCATTAGATCTTACTATGAAAGTTCATATGCCACAAAGTTGGAAAATGTACAAGAAATGGACATTTTTTTTAGAAAAGTACCACATACCAAAGTTGAACAAAGAACAGGTGAAGAATCTAAATAGACCTGTTAGTCGTGAATCATTAGAAGCTGTTATCAAAAATCTCCCTACCAAAAAGAGCCCAGGACCAGATGGTTTCAATGCAGAGTTCTATCAGAACTTCTAGGAAGAGCTAATACCTATACTCCTTAATGTATTCCACAATATAGAAATAGAAGAGTCATTGCCAAACTCCTTTTATGAAGCTACAGTTACCCTAATACCAAAACCACACAAAGACACAACCAAGAAAGACAATTACAGGCCAATCTCACTCATGAACATCGATGCAAAAATTCTCAATAAAATACTGGCAAACCGAATCCAAGAACACATTAGAAAAAGTATCCATTATGATCAAGTAGGCTTCATCCCAGAGATGCAGGGCTGGTTCAACATACGCAAATCTATCAATGTAATCCATCATATAAATAAACTGAAAGAAAAAGCCATATGATCATTTCATTGGATGCTGAAAAAGCATTTGACAAAATTCAACATCCATTTATGATAAAGGTGTTGGAGAGACTGGGGATACAAGGATCATACCTAAATATAATAAAAGCAATAAACATCAAGCTGACAGCTAACATCAAATTGAATGGAGAGAAACTCAAAGCCTTTCCAAAAATCAGGAACATGACAAGGCTGTCCACTCTCTCCATACCTCTTCAATATAGTGCTTGAAGTTCTAGCAATAGCAATAAGACAACATAAGGAGATCAAGGGGATTCGAATTGGAAAGGACGAAGTTAAACTTTCATTATTTGCTGACGATATGATAGTATACATAGTGACCCCAAAAACTCTACCAAAGAACTCCTACAGCTGATAAACACCTTTAGTAACGTGGCAGGATACAAGATCAACTCCAAAAAATCAGTGACCCTCCTATACACAAAGGATAAAAAAGCAGAGAGGGAAATCAGAGAAACATCACCTTTCACGATAGCCACAAACACCATAAAATATCTTGGGGTTACTCTAACCAAGGAAGTGAAAGACCTATTTGACAAGAACTTTAAGTCTTTGAAGAAAGAAATTGAGGAGGATACCAGAAAATGGAAAGACCTCCCCTGCTCTTGGATTGGGAGAATCAACATAGTAAAAATGGCAATTCTACCATAAGCAATCTATAGATTCAATGCAATCCCCATCAAAATCTCATCAAACTTCTTCAAAGACCTTGAGAGAACAATAATCAAATTTATATGGCAAAACAAAAAACCCAGGATAGCCAAAACAATCTTATACAATAAAGGAACTTCTGGAGGCATTACCATCCCTGACTTCAAACTCTATTACAGAGCTACAGTATTGAAAAGAGCTTGGTATTGGCATAAGAATAGAGAAGTCGACCTATGGAATCGAATAGAAGTCCTGGATACTAACCCACAAACCTATGAACACCTAATTTTCGACAAGGGAGCTAAAGGTATACAATGGAAGAAGGAAAGCATCTTTAACAAATGGTGCTGGCATAACTGAATGTCAACCTGTCGAAGAATGAAAGTAGATCCATATCTATCACCATGCGCAAAACTCAAGTCCAAATGGATTATAGACATCAACATTAATCTGTCCACTTTGAACCTGATAGAAGAGAAAGTGGGAAGTAATCTACAAGATATAGGTATAGGAGGCCACTTCCGAAGTAGGACCCCAGTAGCACAGACAATAAGAGAAACAATGAATAAATGGGACCTACTGAAACTGAGAAGCTTCTGTAAAGCAAAGGACACTGTCAGTAAGACAAAAAGGCTGCCTTCTGACTGGGAGAAGATCTTCACCAACCCCTCATCAGACAAAGGTCTGATCTCCAAAATATACAAAGAACTCAAGAAACTAGACACTAAAACTCTAATTAACCCAATTAAAAAATGGGGTACTGAACTGAACAGAGAATTCACAATAGATGAACTTCGAATGGCCAGAAGACACTTAAGGTCATACTCAACCTCCTTAGCGATCAGGGAAATGCAAATCAAAACCACTTTGAGATACCATCTTACACCTGTCAGAATAGCTAAAGTCAAAAACACCAATGATAGTCTATGCTGGAGAGGATGTGGAGTAAGGGGAACACTAATCCATTGTTGGTGGGAATGCAAACTTGTGCAGCCTCTTTGGAAATCAGTGTGGTGGTTTCTCAGTAAACTGGGAGTCAACCTCCCTCAGGACCCAGCAATTCCACTCTTGGGAATATACCCAAGAGATGCCCTATCATACTACAAAAGTATTTGTTCAACTATGTTCATAGCTGCACTATTTGTAATAGCCAGAACATGGAAACAACCTAGGTGCCCCTCAATAGAAGAATGGTTAAAGAAGGTGTGGAACATATATACATTAGAGTTTTACTCAGCGGTAAAAAATAATGACATCTTGAATTTTGCTTGCAAGTGGATGGAAATAGAAAATGCTTTACTGAGTGAGGTAACCCAGACCCAAAAAGAGGAATATGGTATGTACTGAATCATAAGTGGTTTCTAGCCATAGTTAAAGGTCTTTGAGTCTAGAATTTGTGATCCTAGAGAAGCTAAATAAGAAGGTGAACCTGAAGAAAATCATATAGTTATCCTCCTGGATAGTGGAACTAGGCAAGATTGCCAGGCAAACTCGGGTGCATGGAGGGTGGGGGGATGGTAGTAAGGGGAGATGGTCAGGGAGAGGGGAGAGGGGGAGGATTGGGGATGGCTTGGGGGAATGGGAGGGGGGAGGGAGGAAGGATGGTTGTGGGAGCAGGGAGGTTTATATCTCAGCCAAGGGAGCCATTTTAGGGTTTGCAAGAGACTTGATTCTGGAGGGGTTCCTAGTAAAAATTAAATTAAAAAATAAAAAAAATTTAAAAAAAATTAAAAAATAATAATAAAAAAAGAGAATGCTTTACTGAGTCAGGTAAGCCAGACCCAAAAAGAGGAATATGGTATATATTCACTCATAAGTGGATTCTAGCCATAATTAAAGGTCTTTGAGCCTATTATTCGTGATCCTAGAGAAGCCGGATAGGAGGGTGAACCTGAAGAAAATTCAGGTAGTTTTCCTCCTGGAGTTGGAAATAGACAAGAGTCCCAGGTAACCTCGGGTGCTTGGGTGGGGTGGGAGGGTTGCTGGAAGGGGAGAGGGTTGGAAAGAAGGGAGCAGGGGAGGAATAGGGAAAGCTCGGGGGACTGGGAGTGGGGGAGGGAGGAAGGATAGATATGGGATCAGGGAAGAATATATCTCAACTAAGGGAGTCAGTTTAGGGTTTACTAGAGACTTGATTATAAATGGGATCCCAGGTCCAAGGAGAGATCCTCAGATTGTTCTCTGGACAGAGGAGAGGGTGCCTGAACCGGCCTTGGCCCGTAACCATACTGATGAATATTTTGCTTATCACCATAGATCCTTCTACTGGCGATGGATGGAGATGGAGACGGAGACCCACATTGGAACACTGGACTTAACTCCCTAGGTCCAAATGAGAATCAGAAGGAAAGAGAACGTGAGCAAGGAAGGCAAGATCAGAGGGAACCTTCATCCGACGAGGGATGGCGATACAGACGGAGACCCACATTGAAGCACCGGACTGAGTCCCCAAAGGTCCAAACGAGGAGCAGAAGGAGGAAGAACATGAAAAAGGAAATCAGGACCGCGAGGGGTGCGATCACCCACTATACAAGGGGACTGATCTAATGAGAGTTCACCATGGCCAGTTGTCTGAGATTGAGCAAGCACGTAATCCAGCCAGATTCTCTGAATGAGGCCGGATTCTCTGAATGTGGCTGGCCCGGAGTCTTTCTGAAAAGCCATTGACAATGACACTGGTACTTGTTTCCTCTGCATATACTGGATTTTTGGGATCCAGTCTGTTTGGATGCTCACCTTCCTGGACCTGGAGGGAGGGGGGAGGAGCTTGAACTACCCACAAGGCGGGAGACCCTGACTGCTATTGGGGATGGAGTTGGGAGGAGGGGCGGAAATGGAGACTTTTGTATTTTAATAAACTTTGAGGAAAAAAAATAAAAATAAAAAAAATAAAAATGCCTTGTGTTAAAATAGAGACTCACAGTCAGACATTATGCAGAGAATGAGAGACCTTGAAACACTGAGTTTTAAAAGCAATGTCTCCAACAAATCCCTCCTCAGAGCTCAGGGAACCCTGTGGAAATGAGACACAGAAAGAGTATAGGGGCCAGCAGGGGTGGAGAACACCAAGAAAACAAGGCCCTCTGCATCAGCATATGCACAGCTATAGCTACTCAGAGGAAGTGCAATCAGTATGCACAAGGCCTGCACGGGTCTACACCAGGTCTCCTGGGCTTATACTATGCCTTCAGGTTTACTGTTTAAAGGGATTTTCTGACCACAGGAACAAGTTTGCCTCTCTGGATCTTGTGCCCTCTCTTGGGCTCGTTTCTTTCTGTTTGTCTGTTTTGTGTGATAGGTTTGTTTTTATCCTGTTACAGTTTCTTGAAATGCATGAATGAATATATGAGTATAAATCTAGCCACTAGGATAAAGGCTAACAGGGGAACTGTCATTTATACCATTTGGGACAGAGAAAATCAATCTACTCCAAGGAAAATGATGCTGGCTATAAATAACACCACAGGGAAGATCACATGTTCAAAGTAAGTGACCAATGAATGATGGATGCCACAGTTTGCATGTGTGTGTGTGTGCATGTATGTGTGCTTTTAATTAGTTACAGTTGAATTTTTATTTTGATTCATTTTTGGTTCTGTATTTTCTTTTTTGGGTGATGTTATATTTTTTACATTTTGGGCATTTGTATTTGTATTGGTGTTTTGGCTTATTTTTTGATATAGAACTTAAAGTTGAGTGTGTAGGGAAAAGAGGAAGATCTGGACAAACATTGGGGAGGTGAGGAATGTGATCAAAACATGTGTAAAATTGAAAATGATTTTCAACCAAACAATAATGAACCATGTCTTTAATCTCAGCACTACGGAGGCAGAGACAGGTGAATTTGTTTGTGCGAGGACAACCTGTTCTACAGAGGGAGTTTTAGGGCAGCCAAGGAGGCACAGAGTAAACCTGCCTTGAAATGAATAAATAAATACATAAATAAATATGCTTTTAAATAATAAAAAATATATAAATAAGTAAAAACTGCTTACAAAAGCTAATTATAAACTCATCGAACATTTACTCCATCTACTGTTTGAGAAAGAAAGGCTCTCCTTTCCGCTCCTCCCAGATCTGATGAGTGGTGCTCAGATTCTCTTCCTTTGAGCCCTTCTCCTTTCCTGTGGCAGCACCTACAGAGTATTGGATGGACTTGTCATTTTGAGACAAACCACTGCAATTTCAATAAAGCTACTGAGTGGCAGAATGACAGCATTTTTTAAAAAGTGATGTTTAAGTTTTACAGTCTTGTGCCTTCTCTTTTTTCTTTCCGTTTGTTAATTTCTGGTTTGGTACCATTTCACTAGCAAAGATAATTTTATGGTAGTTATGTTAGCTTTATTTAAGCCTTGCATATTTTAGAAAAGCCTATCTTGGGAAATACTCTATGAACGCTTTGAAAATAATATACTGGGAGAGAGCAGAGATGGAGAGGTGGCTCAGAGGTTAAAAGCACTGGCTGCTCTTCCAGAGGAACCAGGGTCAATTCCCAACAGCCGCAGGCAGCTCACAATTGTCTGCACCTCCTGCTCCACGACGTCCAACACCTCACAAAGATAGTCACAAAGATATAAACGCCAATGTATATAAAATAAATTATTTTTTAAAAAGCAATGAAGCATGATCAAAAAAATATACGTTGTATTTGTCTATGCATAGTTTGGGTCTGAGTAAAGGTTCAAGTTCGGGGTCATAGTAGAGGTCCAAGTCATGTTTCCTTACTGATACCTGGCTGTTCTTTCCATTACTGAAAGTGAGGAATTAAGCCAAGGATAGGGGCACATGCCTTTAGTCCCAGCACTAGAGTGCTAGAAATTAATGAATCTTTATGAGTTCAAGGCTAGCCTTGAACTATCTCAGGGAACAAAACTAAATAAATAAAAATAATAAATATAAGCAATTTAATTCAATTTACCATGTTGCTATAGATTTCTCACTTCAGTAATAAACATTTCTTCATTTGTAAGCTCTGATATTAAATAGATGCTTATGACTGTGATATGCTGCTGTCAAAGGGATCCTATCGTCATTACGTAATCCTTTATCTCTTGAGACCTCAAGTTAACAATATAAAGCAAATAACACAAGTAAAATAATCAGATACAAACTTGGAAAGATATTTACCTTAATATGATGACATGCTAATGACCAATAAGCACGTGAAAACATCCAATAGTATTTAACACTAGAATATGTAACTCAAGATAATAGTGAGACGGGCACTTCATGTGTGTTAGGGTGATTACTACAAAATAAATATCCTCAAGGATTTGGATTTGGAGAAGTGGTACCCCTCCTGAACTGTTGTTGGGGTATTTTCTTTCTTTTTGAGACAGAGTCTCACGATATAGCGCTGTCTGGACTGGACAGTGCTATGTAGATCAGGCTGTCAAGCTCCTATCTCCCATGCCTTCAAAACTAGTAACACACCAAAGATGCTTACACATTGCCAAGTTCAGCTGCCAAGGTCAAGATGTCACCTGGCCCCACTTATTTGGATTTCTATGTTCTGAGTCTGGGGAAATTCTTTCTCATTGTCCTTCAATGGTACTGGTCTCTTACTAGTGGCAAATGATTTTCCTTCCTTAGCCTGATCAGGCAACAGCGATTCTTAGCCTAAATATCACACTATAGCCTCATCCTAATTCTTAATAAAGTCCTTTAATCCCCTCCCCCCCAAAAAAAACCCTCTGGAACTGGCCTTCCACTATACACATTAATGCTAACACTCTTATTTTCAAACGACCTGCAAAAATGACCCATTAAACTCTGAGACAGTGTTCAGTAGTATTTCCAGCCAAAAGTTCCAAAGTCTTCTTCCTCAAAGCACCACATTCAGGTTACCACAAAAATAGCGAACTTCTCCAGGACCAGTTTCTGCCTGGTTTCATTCCTGCTTCTGTGACAAAACACTATGACCAAAAATAACATGGAGGAGAAAAGGCTTTTGTTTGGCATCTAATTCCAATTCAGTTATAGTTACATTCCAGTTCGGAGCTGTGTCAGGTTGACAGAGTGAACCTTCACAGAGTACATGGGAAATTCTTCTCAATTCTTTCCTAAACCCCTACTCTCTCACAATTATCTCCTCTATTAAGTGTTCAATCTAGACCTCAAAAGTTTCTCTGTGGGTGACGGTGCTGAAACACAGGGCATTGCAAATGAAGTGTAGGATTCAATACCCTTTCAGAAAGCTTCTCTTTAGGACAGAGATGGCTACAGAAAACCACAACCAATCAATACGCAGTGCTGTGGAGTCCAGTCCCAGTGGTTACATCTAAAATCCTCTCCACAGCATAGAGTATTGCAGACTGGGAACCGGCAGGATTGTAAGAGCCAGAGGATCGGGGACTTTGCTGTGAGTAGCATCAGAAGCCACTACAGCAAAGTCTCACCAACCAGACTGTGAGCTAATGTGACCTGAACAAGGAGGAGGGCAATGACCGCACCAACTGCTGGGGTAGGAGGAGCCCAGGACGAATCAACCCTATACGGAGACCTACAGGCAAATGAGTAAAGATGGGAGCAGGGGAGGTGGCTCTCCCCAGAGAAGAGTCCAGCAACTGCTTGTCCAGTGCTGAGCCCTGAAAACATGCGTAAAGCGACAATCCATATACCCAACATGCTCTATTGGCAAATATATAGGAATATTCAAATACATCTATGCACAGAGTAGCAATTTATGGAAAAGAGATCTTGAATTTGAGAAAGAGTAGGGAGGGGTGAATGGAAAGGTTTTGAGGAAGGAATGAGAAGGGGAACATATTATAATTAAACCGCAATCTCAAAAATGAACAAGCACATTAATCCTCTTTCTATCTTTCCTGAAAATCGAGGGAATCAGACTTTATAGAGACAATACTTAATTTTGATGACTTCTCTCACTGCCTGAGTGATGTTGGAAAAGCCATTAAACAACTGTGTGGACTAGAGGTGCCTAAAGTGAGGAATAATGTGTTCTGTGAGGACAGCGCGTCCCTCTCAGACCTTGACTATCTCAGTAGATATTTTGGTGTCTTGTATGGGGACACGTGAATAAAATCAGTTTGTCAAACATGCACACATTGGAAAGAAAAACAAGGAGATAGAGTGAATTAATGCCCAAGCCAGTCTTGGTGTACTGCAGAAAGCTACAGCTTAGATAGAAACACAAGGATAAATATATATAAGCAGCCCAGTCAGCTCTCCTCATGAGGTCTGCCTGAAAGCCCAGGACCACAGGCAGCTCTCTACCAGGCCCAAGCACCATGCAATAGCCACACTGAAATGGAGTATGCTTTCACTGCTCCGGGTTGTCAGCCTGGCTTCTGCCCAAGCAAGGTGCTTCTCCAATTAGACACTGTCATGAACTCCACCCAGGGGCCATTTCCTAGCATAGTACCTCAGGTTGACATATTGCCCTGGGGACCCTGGAGAGTCAGAGAACTCTGTAATGTTCAGACCAACAGGCTGGGTGCCTCAGCAGTTGAAATCTGACAGTGAAAGCTGGCAGCTACAGCTATAGATCCATGACTTTGACACTAAAAATCACCTGTGGTGGTAGCGGTAATAGTGACACTTCCTCTTTGTGGAGACCTAGGCTTGGTCACCCCACTGATGGAGTGTCTTTCTGTGATTCACTCTCCCCTCTGGAAACACTCCCACAAATACAGAGCATCTCAACCCTTCTCCTATCTGCTAAGTCAGTGAGGCCGACAATGGAGTTCACCGTCACTACCCCTTACAGTTCTGTCCTCTGTGTTTTAACTGACAGTGCCTACTATAGAGTAAACACAGCATGGAGACAATGCTGAGATGAAAAACACACCTTGCACTACAGATAACACTCACAGCCTCCCCACCCCTGCCCCACCATACCCTCCTCTTCCAGTAACACCCCATTCCCTTTTCATGTATCACGTCCTGTTGTCCTTCCTTATCTCCGTCTTACACCCTCTCTCCCATTTCCTGGGCCTCTTGTTATTTCCTGGCTTCTCCCTGCTCAAGATATTTGATTACACTGTATAAAGATGTGTCACTGCGATTGGTTTAATAAAAAGATAAACAGCCAATAGCTAGGCAAGAAGTATAGCAGAGACATCTGGACACAGAGAGCTCTGGGCAGAAGAAAGGTGGAGTCGTCAGACTTGCAGGAGGAGAAGTAAAAACCACAAAGCTAGTTCTCAGCTCAGGAGGGCTCATGTTCTTGTCCAATAAATCCTTCAGTGAAGTGTACTGAGTGAGACAGAATCTCAGTCACTAAAGTACAGATACAACACACTCTCTTAGGTGTGATGTCTCGGACCACATTGTGAAGGCTCGGACCACATCTGGACAGCCCTGGTAAAGAGCAGTGTTCAGTGGATGGAGAGCCATTCCTGCAGTATGATGACAACAGAGCCACACCGTTGGGAGACCTGGGGAAGGCAGTAAATGCTACTCAGGTTTCGACAGATTTTGTGCAAAAGCTGGAATACTTAGGGCAAGAGCTCAGGAACATGCTGGCTAACACCAAACTAGGGTCAACCAAGATCAGTGGTGAGAATGGGATTCAGTGCAGAGCCAGAGACAAGCAGAAAGGCAGAGAGGAAGAGAGAGGAAGTACAGGGGACATGTGGGAATGAGATGTTAAAATATATCTATGTGAAAGAGCTGAGCAGTGGTCCAACCTTGGAAGCATGTAGTACCCAGTGGGTAACAAAGGGCAAGTCATATGGAAATGATCCTGGTTCATAAGCCAGTGGGAAAGTCCTGACCTTTGGAGAAGTGATGGATCTATGAGAGTGAAGCAGGATGGTGTTGTGTGTGGTTTGCAGGTCAGCCCTCTTTACAGGCCACCATGCTTTCTCAGTATGAACACGGAAAAAGTGTTTTTGCCTCCTGGAGATTTAACATCAGTGGAAAGTACTCCTTCATCTTCAACACAATAAATATAAATTGGACACTGATTGATCGAGAAGCTGGTGGTATCATGAATAAATGGAAGGAAGATAAACAATTAATAAAAGATCTCCAGACAATATCCATAGCATACTGCAGTCACTGTCTCAACGAACTCTTAAAGTACCAGAAGGAAAAGCCTAGTAGGTATTACCTAGGTTATCAGAAGGCAACTCCATCACATTTGATAGACTGGGTGGGTGATTTCTTGGTGGTTTTCTTGTCTGAGTTCCACTGATTCCCACAGGATTTCTCTATCTCTCCTCACCTCCCAAAGTTTCTCATTCCCTACTAACCAAGGGTCCGGGCACTGCATGGGCAGCTAATGGGCTCCAAGTCTGCATGCATCACTGCAAACCGCCAGCCTTTTCTGGCTCACTTATAGCTGCCCTTCCACCAGCTCCACATCACTTTGAGAGGCTTCACTATCTTTGTCTGGCACAATGAAACATCACCAATAGAGCCACCATCCAGAAAGTCCTAACCAAAGTAAATGCATTATATTGTTTGATGGTTCCAGAGATATTTATTTTCTTTGGTAACGAAATAAACTCTGCAAAGACATCGCACACAAAACTGTATTTATTCCTTTCACTACTCAGGACCTTATACATGGTTATTGCACATGAGTCCCTCTGGCTGCCTGGAGAGAGAAGGTGTTGATGGAGGTGTGTTTTTAACTTTATCCAGAATTTTCCGGATTTTTCTCTAAGAACCAACATCAGGGGCCCAGATACCACCCAGCTTCTGTCTACCAGTTAGTTCTTCAGTAAGGAAGAATCTGCTACCATCACAGCAGTAGTCAATCCCTGTCATCATCCCCTCTGTCATTATTTGCCTTTGCATTTACAAGTGTGTGAAGAGGAAATCTCATCCCCAAGGAGGTAAGGAGCAGGCTGGGGTCTCACTCTGGTTCTTGGTAGGGTTAGTCTGCTCAGGACATGGAACAGGTGTCCCACTGGGTATCAGGGATGGGAATTCCGGTCTTCATGCTTCTATAGCAAGGGCCTTACCCACTGAGCCATCCTCCCAGCCCCCAACACTGACCTTTTGTCTGGTTACCAGTTCAGTCTACTGTCTTTTGCTCAGACAATGAGAACTGAACGCAACAAGCTTCTGAACGCATCACTTGCATGCACTCCTGTCATGGCCCTGAGAGGGACCCTTACCATGTACTCATCTCAATCACAACTGCAAAGGTGTTTTTGCTCAGTCAATTAGGACTGCCCATCTACTCTTTCTGCCTTGCTTCTCTCTGTGCCACATGCACCTGAGAGACTGCTGACCCCAGAAATTGGTCTTTCTGAGAAGGGCTTGGGTGGTCTGTACTCAAAATCCCCTTCCTTTTTCAGGGGTCATGGGACATTGAGATATAAGTTAAGCGGTGGCTTGCAGACTTCTCTGTTGGTGTACAGGGATAATTACTTTCATATTCATAGTCTGGAGCTTTGGATCTCACTGCAAAACCTTTCCAGACAGAAATCTTTAGCTGCCAATGAACTGTCCCATCTACTGTTACAGGCCACAAAGGAAAGACAGTCCCATGGAATCTAATAGAGAGTTCCACAGCCAGGCCACCAAAATGTTGTCCCAGGAGGATAAGCCTAAGGCATGAAGGTAAAAGCAGTCACTAAACCAGAATCTACATCCCCACATCCAAGCATCAGGACACCACTTACAAGAGGGGGAAGAAAGGATGTAAGAGAACCCTGTGTTCCAGCCATAACATGACTGCTGCACTGCTGAACTCTCAGCACCTTTGAGCACTTGCATGATCCCTGTAAAGAGTAGGGCTGTCAGCCTTCCCTTCATGGAGAGATAGGGGCTCATGAGGCTCCAGAGCTTCCTGAGAATCTATCTGTAGTTAATGGTGCTGGAGCAGAAGAAGCATTTTGTTCAGTGGAGTGACCTCTAGTAAGAAGCCCATGTTGCTACCAATAACTCCTCACCCTTGCATCTATAAATAACCCCAAATGAAATCATGTGGCCCCCAGTTTTTTTAAAAGTAGAGGGAGAGAATTTGGGATGAGAAAGCAGCTAGAGAGAGTGGGAATGGGGCATGAGAAGAAAAAGAAGGGTTGATATGAACAAAATACCTTATTCACATATATGAAAACAGTTTCTATGTGTCATTAATGTGCTATGTGCTAATGTGCTGTTTAAGATTGTTTGGTTTTTAATATGTATGAGTATTTTCCTATGTGTATGTGTGTATGTAACATGTGTACCCGGTACTTGCAGAAGTGAAAAGAGCATCAGATCCCCCAGAACTGGAAACAATGTCTCAGAATTTTAAAAAAAAAATCAAACACATTGTTAAGTCATCATTTGTAGCCATGTCCTATTGAAGCTTGGTGAGAGGGACTCACAGGTCCTCCTAACAGAGATGCTAGGTAATATAGCAATAATGAATAAAACTGGTAAATGTAAAGTATGTGCTGGATAGTTTTATGACAACTTGGCAGATGTCACCATACACAATTTCACTGACTACTTCACATACTGAACCAGCACCCAGTTCACCAACCTTACATCCCCTTCCTCCGTCCTCCCGCCCAGGAAACTATCTCCTCCTCAATCAGCTGGCATTGCATGCCCCTGCCTGGACACACCCTGGAAATTCATCCATTCTTACCCATAAAACCTAAAGCAGGGGATAGCAGGCAAAGTTTAAATCACATATAATCTGCCAGTGGTGCTGAGTGGGACATAAGGAAGTCTCTGTTCTGTCCCCTAGCCTCCCCCCCCCATCTAACTCCTGAGCAAACAGTAGCAGATAACGGTGTTCATTTCAGCAGACATTACATAGCTTTTATTTAAGGAACAGATATAATACTTACAACTTGGGAAGCCACTCCCTACCTGGCACTACATTAAACTCTATTGCAACTTCAGTACGAAAGCAGCTCAAGAGATTAGGGGACAATAGGAGACCATATTTGGCCTCTGTACTCATCATTTGACCCCAGATTAAGTAACATCCTGTAGGGCACGAGGACGGGTGGCAGCAGAGGAGGACAGAGGTTTCTGCTACTTGTTTATGGTTGCCCGCTTTGGCCAGGGCCATCCAGTCAGGTGCGCATTGCTCAGCCTGCGCCCGCACTTCCGCGCTCAGGAACTGCTTTCTGGTGCCGGCTTCCAAGTAGGGCCCCTTGGGGACGGCATTGGGGCGGGGAAGGTGGAGGCCCCCGGGGGGAGGCGGGTGTGTGTGGAGATTGGGAAGTTCAGTATCCTCTGCGCCCCTGCCAGCCTCCGACTGGAGGAGGAGGCAAACTTGGGAGAGCTGCTTGCAAAGTTGCTCGCTGGCAGAGGGAAAACTTTAATCACTTCCTGAGGGTGGAAAAAAGGGGGGGGTGGGTGGGAGTTCTGTGGTCACGCGATCGTTGTCCGTCGCACAAACGTGAAAGTTGACCCGACCAGTGGCTTGCTCCGTGATAGCCAGGGTAAGAGATCTAGTCGCATTGCCTGATCGCGTGGGTCAGGGTTCTTGCCCCACCCTTCCACGGGGGACACGAAGGTAAACGTCGCTTCGGTTTTCCTTCTCTGTCCTGCAGCTTCCTTTTCTCTCCTCTTTCTCCTCTTTCTCCGTTGATTTTTTTCTTTTGGGAGTGGGTGGGGGGCGCGGAAAAAACGGAGTTTCTTTCTTTATGCAACTTCCTCCAGCGCCCTTTGGAAGGCCTTTCGCCCCCAACCCCCCCCCCCCCCTTTTACAACAACGAATCTGGACTTTTCCTATGTAAAAGCCTCTTCTAAAACAGGGAAAAAAAATCATTCATTTTTTTTTCTGACGAGTGCTTTGTCTGTGTGTGATTCTCTGCATTGTGTGTGTGCAGTGACCATGGAGGCCAGGAGCCTACATGGAATCCCCTGGAACTTCAGTTCCCCAGGTTGTGAGCTGCTGTGTGAATGCTGGGGATCCAGCCTGGGTCCCCAAAGAGTAGCTGAGGCTCTCACACTCTGAGTCCTCTCTCCAGACCCCCAGAAGCTGCTTTTAATTGTAAGAAGTTTATTTATTTATTTATTTATTTGCAGAACTTTCCAAAATGTCTTAGGCTCCAATGTCACAGAGTAAAGGGAAAATCTCAGCCTTGCTGACAAGATAACAATTGTCTACATTAGAGAGAGAGTAAAAGGAAAGAAATGGAAGGGGTGGGGGATAACTAGGGAGGGTCAGGGTTGGGTGACTGTGTGGCAAACAGAGAAGACAAATACCATGTGGGTGCAGGAGAAGTGATAGGAAAGGGACCTACAGTGGCAGATGAGTCTGAGAGAGAAACTTGAGAAAGAGGAAGTGAGGAGGAGCAGGAGGTCTGAGGGAGATTCAGGGTGTGTGTGAAGTTGTAGCAGAAGCAGAGGGGACTGCTAGAACAGTGATTCAGAGGCACCTAGTTTGATGAGGACAGGAATGCCAAGCAATACCAGAGGGCATGGTTGTGTGCATGGACACCGCACAGGGCTTACACTGTCCCAAATAAATTTATCTGCATTTCCCTGAGGTCTGCAGAGAAGCAGCCCAAAGCATAGATGAGTTTCCTGGTTCTGTTTCCCATGGTCCCTGAGGGCACAGCTGCCAGTGAGTGAGAGGAAGGGTCCAAGGATGTGGAGCCCAGGACAACAGTGACCTCACCTCTCAGTTCACATGGCTCCCTTCATGCACCTACGGCCACAAGGACCTTGGTTCTCTGGTAGGGAGTGTCTGAGCCCCAGGGCCAGGGAGGAATCCCCTAAGAAATGTAGGAAAAAACTGGAATGGCTGGAGCATGGAAAGACCTGAATTGACAGCCCAGGTATCTGGGACCTTTGAGAATCTCTGCTCAGGGTCCTCTGTAGGGCGGTACTGAGGTCTCCTGGGTTCTCTCCACAGCTCCAGTCACACCTGTCTGTAGCCAGGTCTCAGGAAGGAACCATGGCAAAGCCTCGCAACTCCCTGAGAAATCGTTTTCAGAAGCTGAGCCTTTTGGTTCTCCTGATCTGTCTGAGGACCAAGCAGCTGGCTGGTGAGTTCCCAAGGTCTAAGTGGAGGGTGACTGGGGAATGGGAACAGAACCTGGCTCTGAGTCAGGAAGTGTGCAGTATGCCTAGGCTAGCTAGAAGCTCCTGGGCTTCTCCTTCTGCTCTTCACCACTGCAGTGCCCAGTCTCTCCCTGGCACTACCCCCACCAGGATTTGGTAGATTAAACAAGTTAGGGGGAAATTGAGGGCAGGAGGGCAGGGCAGGAGATAAGTTAATGAAGAGAGCGGGGTGGTGACAGAAGGGAAGGCTTGGTGGCATCCTCAGCACCACTGTGGTCTCAGGAAACCTGAAATCCAGTCACCTGGACCAGGTGTGCTAGGCACAGTTAAAGACACCACCAGGAGGAGGTCTCGCACACCTCCCCTGGATCTAAGGTGGTCTATGCTCTGAAGACTGCCTTCCTGGGATTCTTCACAAGCTCTCCACCGTTCTGGGACCTCTTTGTTCTTGAACTTTCTTTCTTACATTTCTAAGGTATTCTCCAGAAGATGGCAATAGATGTTTCCAGGGACAAGACAGCTGCAAACACACACATTCATACTTTCCCCTTCTTATTTATTTTTATTATTGTTGTTCTCTTTTAATCAGGATTTTATACTATAGCCCACACAATAAAAATTTCAACAATCCTTCCTCTTCCTCAGTTTATCAAATGCTAGGATTACAACTTCGTGCCACTGGGCTCAACTTCAGTTCCCATGAGACTAACAACCACCATCACTATTACAGCAGGGAGCATGGCAGCAGGCAGGCATTGTGACTGAAGCCGCAGACTTAGAGCCCACATATTTTAATTCAATTTGTTCTGATATGATTTGGTTCAGGTTTTTGAGACAAGGTCTCACTGGCTGTCCTAGAACTCACTACGGAGAACAGGTTGGCCTCAAACCCAGAAAGATCCACCTGCCTCTGCTTCCCATGTGCTAGCATTAGAGCCCTGTGATACCATGCTCAGCTGAAAGCCCACATCTTAAACCTCAAGCATGGTCCAGAGATGAAGAAATGGGAATGGCTTTCAAAGTCAAAGTCCCAGCATCATACTTCCTTCAGCCAGCCATAACTTCTGAACCTGTCCAAGCAGCTGCCACCAACTGGGAACCATGAATTCAAACATCCTACTTTGTAAAGGACAGGCTCATTCAAACAACCACACCAGACATTCACGATAGCATCTCAGGGTTGGTATCTGAGTGACAGGAAGTAATGAAACAATACAGAAAAAAATGAGTACACTTGCTGTGGGGCCCAAATGGTCACTTTTGTTGGAATCTGTTTGGTCCTCCTAGGAAGACAATCTCAGTCTGTCTGGGAGGTGGTTCAGCTTTAATTTTTTTTAGATTTATTTGTTTTAATTGCATGTATGTATGTGCACCACATATGTGCCTTATGGCCTCAGAGGTCAAAAGAAAGCATTGGATCTCCTGGAACGGGAGTTACTTGCAGTGGTGAGCCACCATATGTGGTTACCAAGAATCAAACATGGATCCTCTGCAGAAGCAGACAGTGCCCACAGCCACTGCACCACCTCTCAGGCCCATTGGTCCAGTTTAAACAATGGGCACAGGAGTCGGGGTTTTCATAAGACAGCAGCTTTCAGCTTCACGATTGTCTGTTCTGTCTTTACTTATTAAAATTCAGTCACATGTGGGTTGGCTAACACTTATCTGAATTTAGCATTTTTATATTCTGTTAGCCATGACTCTCTTAAGCAGATAGGCTTCAAGGTGGGTCATCCTAGTCACAAACAGACCACTGTCCTAGATGTTACTGCCTCTTGACCACTCCACTTGATGGGATTTTTCTGTATCATATTTGCTGGGGTTCAGGAATACAGTATCCTAAACCACCCCAACCTTGAGCCATCATCATCCCTGAAGTTCCAGTCATATTAGTGCCCTTCTCCCTGGTTCTTCTCATTTTGCTTCTCAACAGGGATGCTCCAGCATCCACAGACAGCATGAACTCTGCACACTTCCCCTGGAAATGTTTGCTGCTCCATCCACTCTGGCATATGCACTTCTCTGAGATTTTTGATCCCCACTCTTCTACAATCAGATTTAACCATCCTAGATTTTCTGTGTCCTGTAGTGTGGGCTAGCCTCTGACCAGGTCCAGGAAGCCATCCCTGGACCACTGCAGTATACAGGAGATCTGGTGTGTGTTGTTCTGGTTTCATTATGTTACTGTGATACGCACACTATCAAGAGCAACATAAGGGAGAAACTGATTTGTTTGACTCCTACTTTTAAGCCATAGTCTGTCACTGAGGGAGGTCAGGACAGGTACTCAGAGGCAGGCCCATGTGCTATTCCACACAGCATTATCTAGGACCAAGGATCTCACTTCATGGCCAGAGAGGCACAGCAGGAATCATGGAGGATGCTGTTTGGTGTCTGGATCACTAGCTCCTGCATAGCTAGATTTCTTATCCAGCCAGAGACCACCTGTCCCAGGAATAGTAATGTCCATAGTGGCTGCACATTTCTATATCACTAATAATAGAAACAGGCCCTCAGTAGACACTCCCTTCTCAGGTGACTCTAGGCTTTATCAAACTGGTAGTAGAATCTAACCAGCGAAGATGTTCAAGTCTATGATCTGAGAGAACAGATGAGTAAAAACGGTGTCCATGCAACTTCTGTTCCATCCTCACCATGCTCACTTTGCCCCACCAGCCTCAAGCACCATCCTGTCTCCACACAGTCTACATGAGCAGCTTCTGGAGATTCTCCAGGATGAACATATCCAGAGAAGATATACCAAATTTTCCTGTTGTAACTGACAGGGCCAATCCTTAGCAAGATGATGTGATAACAGATAAGAGAATTGTCCTGGTGGAGAGCAGGGGTGGGCCACTCCTTGACCTGGATCTTCACGCAGGAGAGAAAGGTTAAACTTTTTTTTTACCACAGTGGAAACTCAACCTGGAATTGATTGATTGATTGATTGATTGATTGATTTACTCACCTACTTGCTGTGGGACAATGTTCTGTACCATGTCAATTGTATTTTAATAAAACACTGATTGACCAGTAGCCAGGCAGGAATTGTAGGTGGGGCAACTAGGCAGGAAGTAGATGTGGGGCATTGAGAATTCTGGGAAGAGGGAAGTTTCAGTCTGCTGTCATGACCCAGTCGGAGAGAAAGCAAGATAGCAAGATGTGACTGCCTCGCCGAGAAAGATACCAAGCCACGTGGCTAACACAGACAAGAATTATGGGCTAATACAAGTTATAAGAGTTAATAAGAAACCTGAGATACTAGACCACTCAGTTTATAATTACTGTAGACCTCTGTGTGATTTCTTTGTGACTGAACGGCTGCCGGACCGGGCAGGACTGGGTGGGACAGAAACCTCGGTCAACACTTACTTATTTCTCTCTTTCTTTTTTTAAAGACTCCCTTCCAGAGGACTTCCTTGCTCCACAGACAGAGACTGTCTCTGCGTCCCTGCTCTGCATCCCTAACCTCATTGCATGTTTCCTTCACAGATACTGCTTTCCTTTGCTACAACTCCACTCTTAAAAAGCCAACGTCTGGACCATGGAGTCAGGAAGTCATAGGCCAACTGAACAAACAGTGTTTTATTTACTGTTACAGTACCAACACCAACTGCTATCCCAATGGTGTTCTAGGAAATAGATTGATTGCCACAAAGATCTGGGAAACACAGGTTGACACTCTGCGAGATTTATCTGACCTGTTCAAACAGCAAATGATTCACATGAAACAGGAGAATAATTCTATCAGAGGTAAGATCAAATGGCTCCATAGTGCTGGGGAGTTAGCTAAGTGGTAGAGTGCTTGCCTGGCATGCATGAGGTCCTAGGTTCAATCCCCACAGCTACAATTTAATAAAAGGATGTATTAGATGGCCCCTAAAGGAGAGAACAGGATTTGTGACAAGTTAGGGACATTCATTGTTTGCATGGAGGAAAAGAAGAGGTCCAGCACCAAAGCTAAAATGTGAAGGGTAGAGCAAGGTCAGAGGATGGGACGGGAGGGAAGGTACATAGACAGGATTCATCAAAGTCAGAGGCTGATCTCTTTCCAATGGGCACAGAGCCCCTCTCTCTGCAGGCCAGGATGTGTTGTTGGCAGGAAGTAGATGGACGTTTCAATGGATTCTGGGACTTTGTCCTCAATGGACACAAAATGGCACATGTTGACTCAAGCACTGGAGAGTGGATTGAAGTTGATCCTGGATCCAGGTGGATGAAGGAGATGTGGGAGAAAAACATGGATTTTACTGCCTTCTTAAAAATGACCTCACAGGGGGACTGTATGACATGGCTTGAGGAGTTCAAGTCACAATGGGAAGAAAAGCTGGAGCCTACAGGTAACTGAGAAGATGGGGTGGACACTTAGGCAGATAAAGTGTGGGGTGGGGCGTGTAATGATGTAATCACCATGAGTTCTTGTGCTGATGGCCATTTTTTTCCATTAATCCCTTCCTTTCTCACCTTCTCCTATCTTATTCATTGTGTTTACGTTGTTTACTCTCTGTGGTTCTCACTGGTTGTCAAAGTCTGTGTCTTTATTTCCTGGCTTTTTCTTCATTCTAGAATCACCGTTGCTTTTCATCTCACCTGATCTTTCTTCTTCCCTGTCACCATCCTCAAAGGTCACCCTCATGCCTGCTCTCCCGCCAGCAGGAAAGACAAGAACTCATCATTATTCTGCTCTTCCTAACATAGCTGCATAAGTCTTTTGAGGTCAGGGGACTCACTCACCTAAACAGTTATCCACAGCAACATGGGTGGAACTTTGTGTTGTTGAATTATTTGAGAATCCAGAAGCTACAGTGAGATTTTCTAAGATTTGAGGTTTGGTTAAAGACTCAACTTGTATTTCCCCTTCAGCCTCAACAACCACTACTCCAGATGTGGACCAGTCTTCATCCATGGCCAACGATCCTAAGATTGCTGTCTTGCTAATAATCCTTCCCTACGCCCTTCTTCTCTTCTATGTTTTCTGAAAAAAAATCCTTGGCAATGACAGGTACTATGTGTTGTATTGGGAGTGGGGTGAGGGACAGGAGGGTGAAAAGTGAAGAAGCAAGAGTGAATTACTGGAGTCCTATTGTTATTCCTCATCTTATTGAGCATCTTATTGAGATAGGAGGCAAGAGATCTGGAGTTCATGTCACCTGCTAGCAGTAGCTTGTGTATCCTGAACCTTGACAGGACAGGGATACTGTCATAGACCAGTGGGAAAGGAGGGGGGAACACAGGAGGTTCCTAATCAGGAGGGTTTCATCATGCAGATGAGGAGACAACAGGAACACAAAAGTACATGGTAGTCTCATTCAATATGTAGAGGGAATACATGATGTAGGAGGGTCATCTATGTGTTACTTTCATTGGTTAATAAAGAAACTGCCTTGGCTTTTGATAGGACAGCAGCTTAGATAGGGGGAGTAGACAGAACAGAATGCTAAGAAGAAGGGAAGTGAGGCAGATGCCATGATTCCCCTTCCCGAGATGGATGCAGGTTAGAATCTTCCCGGTAAGCCACAACTTCGTGGCAACATACAGATTTATTAGAAATGGATTAATCAAGATGTGAGAGTTAGTCAATAAGAGGTTAGAACTAATGGGTTAGGCAGTATTTAGATGAATACAGTTTCTGTGTAATTACTTCAGGTGTAAACTAGCCAGGGAGCTGGGAACCTGGCAGGAACGCAGCCCGCCGCTCCTTTTGCAATAGAGTGGCACCCAATGTGGTAACTAACTCCACATAAAACCTAAGAGGGCTTAAAAAGGAATTCTATACACAAACAGAGAGTTTAACACAGCTTTTTGCTGTTTGCTAGGACATGCCATAGAGAGATTTCCTGTTTCAGCAATAGTGGCAGAAAAAAAAAAGCCACACCATTTTAAAACACAGCTTCCTGGGCTGTGCCACCAGTGCAAACTCTGATTTTAAAGCATTTCAATGGTTTTGATGAGACTGGATGTTTGTGTGCCTGCTCAGGATCAGGAAGAAAGTACTCTTAGACCATGCCTATGGCTCAGCACTCCCCACCTGCACCTGGGCAGAAATGGGTTAATCAAGATGTGAGAGTTAGCGAATAAGAGGCTAGAACTAATGGGCCAGGCAGTGTTTAACTGAATACAGATTCCATATAATTATTTCAGGTGTAAACTAGCTGGGGAGTTGGGATCTGAGGGGGAATGCAGCCCGCCGTTCCTTTTACAACAGAATAAGATTCCACTCCACAGACAGAGATAAAGAAGATAAAAATAAAAAGATGGCCCAGTGACAAGACACCTGTTGCTCATGCATCAGACCCCAGTTCCATTCCCAGAACCCACAGGGTAGTCACAATCATACAGTTTCAGGTCTAGAGGACCCAGCCCCTTCTTCTTCACATACACCAGGCATTCACACAGAACACTTAAAGACTTTCAGGCTCACGTTCATACACATAAAATAGAAATAAATCAAGCAGCAACAACAGACTCCAGAACCAATGGAGCAGTGTCCCCACTGGAGACAAATGAGACAAAGCTGTTCCTGAAGTCTACAGCTCCCATCTGGGCTTATCAGATGAACAAGGTGGGGCAGGGACAGGCACACCCACAGGTGTGATGCCACTCTCAGATTCTGAGAGTTTTACAATGAAAGGGAAATGATGTCTGGAACCCCACTCATAGCCTGGAAAACCAGTACCCAGGGCCCTTTCTGGATAGAGGTCCTCCCTTCTCCTCCAGCCCCATTAGGCCCAGAGTGAGAAAGCAAAGCTATTCATCACCACTTTATTCTGATCTCCAGGTCTGCAACAGGGTCTGGGACTCTGGGACATGGGAAAGAAGGAGGAAGACAGTAGGGGATCCAGGATGGAGAGCCCAGGGGTGATGGAGGAGGGAACTGAATGACCCTCAGTGAGGGTGGCTGTGGGTGGTGATGACTAGTGCAGGGCACCCAGGAGAATTGACCCAGGCTCTCCTCAGACCCTTCAAAAGATGTGTTTCCTTGCTGCAGATTGAAGATGCTCCAGAAAAGTCACGAGAGTTCATCTGGTGTAGCCACTCTCCCTTTCATCAGCCTCCACCAGATGAATGCAGATGCTGCAGACACAGCATTTCATGGTCTTTCACACTGCACAGTCACTTGGGCCCTTGTACTGTTTCCTTGGTGTTCCCAGGAGGGATTTGCTCTTAAATGAAACTTGAACCAGAGATTTGGAAAAGAACATGGTTATGTACTCATCTCTAGCATAGGAAACAGGATGACCAGATCTTCTTAGTGGGAACGTGATATTTTCACTGTTGTGTATGTAACAGGCAATATTCAAACATCTCAAGTATCACTAAAGAAAACCTGCAACAACTAGTAATAGTAAATGAAAACTGAGGGCCAGTTGTTTAATAGAAATCATTGATAAATGTAACAGGGTCACATATCTTAGCACAACTGACTCCATGATAAAAGTGCCATTCACGCTGTAAAACTCAGCACATAGACAAAACTACCTGCCAAACCTAAAACAAAGGCCTAATCCATCCGAGTTCATAGTTGAGGGACAGTCTCTGAATGTACTGACCTTGCTTTCTGGCTTCTGTACTCGCACTCCTGGCTAACCATTCTTGACGAAAGCATGTCCACCCAGAACAGGGTGTGTGTGTGTGTGTGTGTGTGTGTGTGTGTGTGTGTGTGTGTGCATAAAAGCTCTACCTGAGAAATGCTTGGTGCTACACTGGGTCCCAAATACACAGTGTGGTTGCTGATCAGCTAATAAAGAGTTTCTATTAACTTAAATCCATATCTGAACAATCTTCTCTGGTGAAAACCCCACAACATTTCTGGAAGTCTGACCAAGATCCTAGAGCCAGACCTAAAGACACCAGAGACCTCGGGAACAGAGAAGACTGTGGTGGTCAAAGAGCTCCAAGAGCAGTGGCCCTCAACTAATGGGTCTCATCCCTTTGAGGGCTCAAGGGGCTTTTCAAAGTGATCATAGGCCACAAGACAGATATCTTGTATCTCAGATATTTATACTATGATTCATAACACTAGCAGAATTAAAGACACGAAGGAACAACAAAAATAATTTTATGGGTCACCACAATATGAGAAACTATGTTAAAGGATAACATTATAAGGAAGGTTGACATCCACTGACCTAGGGGCTGTGTGTCACCTGGGTTCCAGGTCTACAGGGTTCTCTTTGATAAACTGGTGCCTAAGGCTTCAGAGGAGTCTGAAGTCTGCACTGCAAGAGGTAACAAATCAGAAACTCACCTGGTCTTTCAGGTCCAGAGGGAAGTGTGGTTAAGGCCCCTTCTCTTTTTACACAGAGTAGAGGTCTGACAAGGCCACTGATCCAGTGCTGGGAACCTTGTGGGATGTCACTGGATTCCCCATCTTTTCATGTGAATGAATATGTGGTAGTCACCATTGCTTGTCTTAACTGTGTGTGTGTGTGTGTGTGTGTGTGTGTGTGTGTGTGTATTGTGTACATCTGTGTGTCTGTGTATCTGTGTATCTTTCAATTCTATTTCCCTACATTGACTAGTGGCTTACTCTAGTATGTGAACACCTGATTTAAGAATTGTGCCCGTCTTGTTGGGGACCTGAATCTTTTTTGGTTCAATTAAGTCACCCAGAGAGACAAAAACAAATGAAACAACAAAAAGAAGAACCATCCACCTGTCCCATTCCATGAGTGGGTCACATGCTTAGTTCATTGCATGACTCTTGCTCATGGTCAGGGTTGGTCTCTGTGTGGAGGTCAGGAGAGGCCAAGCTTCCCATTCAGACCCCTCTGCCATCTAGTGCAATGCGCACAAGAAGGGGACTTAGTTTCCCAGGTGAGCATTCCCTCAAGTCCACTTCTGCACCCCTGCTTTAAATGCTTGGGACAGGATTCAGGAACTAGGAAAGAAGTTTGAGTAATATATTAGGGTTAAACAGGGCTAGATAGAACCCTTTAGTGACTTCTTGCAAAAATTAAGTAAGGCTTTACAAGTAGGAGTGACAGACCCTGAAGCTAGATGTGTATTTATTGAATCTTTGGCTTTTTAAAATGCCAACTTAGAATGTAAGAAGGTCCTTGGACCTTTAAAGGTCCGATCAGTACCCATAGATGAATGGATCTTGTATACAATGAATGTTGAAACATTTGACTATAGTACTGAGGCTTGGATAGGAGAAATGATTTCCAAAATCATTGGAAATTTGGAGACACCAAAATTCCAATGATTTGAATTGTGGTAGAATAGGACATCTAAGAAGGGACTAAGAAGACAAGGAATTCCTAGGAATTATATCTCCTCTAGGGATGGCAAGAATAGAAGGACTCAGCTTTCCTGTATGTGTAGGAGGTGTGGCAAAAGCAGACATTGGACTAATGAATGTAGGTTGGCAAAAGACAGACAAGACAACCAGATACTACCAGGAAACTCCTTGGGGAGGTCTCTCACAGGTTCCCATATCAATCAAGGTCTAGCCATTCTTAGTCACTGTGGAAAACATGTCTCACCAGAAAAATTAAACAATCCAGTGTCTACTTTAAAATAATATACTGGTCTGGATGATGGAATTGACATGGAAGATGAGTAAAAACTCCAGTAGGAATAGTAAATGTATATTTTGTCATACTTCTGTAAATGACCAAAGACCAAAGCTGAGAGCACACATAAATGGCATTGTAATTGAGGGATTAATAGACACGGGTGCAGATGTATCAGTACTCTGAAATCTTGGTTTCCAAATTGACCTCTTCAAGAGGCAGATATTCAATTACTAGGAATTTGAACCTTATTTCAAGTGAAACAAGGGGAGTTGAACGCATTGTGCCAGAAGGACAGAAAGGAAGGCTAGGGCCATATATAGCTAATAGTGCAGTGAATAAAAAAGGGGGGAGGAGTGCTGTGGGACTTATAGCCTGTAAAATTTTGTCAATTGTTCTGTTTTAATAAAAAGTTGATTGGCCGATAGCCAGGCAGTAATTAAGGGCAGAATGACAGAATAGGAAAATTCTGAGAAGAGGGAAGGGTCAGTCTACAATCGTCACCCATGCACAGAAGAAGCAAAATGAGAATACCTTGCTGATAAAAGGTACCAAGCCACATGGCTAACATAGACAAGAATAATGGGTTAATGTACAATGTAAGACTTAGTTAATAGAAATTCTGAGCTAATAAGTCAACCAGTTTATGATTATTGCAGATCTCTGTGTGCTTCCTTGGGTCTGAACGGTGGTGGGAACCAGGCAGAACAGAAACTTCTGTCAACAAAAGGTGTTGCTGGGGATTGGGTAGAAGGTGTAGCCAGGGAAGGAGAGATGGGAGAAGGAGACTAAGGCAGTGGGGGCTGTGATGGAGTAAAGATTTGAGAGGCAGGAGAGAGATGAGGGTGAGGACCACAAAGATACAGAAAAAGTGAAGAAAGGGATGGGATGAAGTAAAAAAACAGGCCTATAGGCAGTGCTACACTCCACCCAAGATCAAGATGGGTGAGCATTGTTTGGAGGAAAGAATAAGGCATTGGGGTCTAGGGGTTGTATGGTCAAGATAGATGGGTAAAGGAGGGGAACAGTAAGTGAGAGTTTGCCAGCAGAACAGAGAGGGCCCTAAAGCTGGGGCTGAAAAGAAGGAAAGAACCTGTCAGGAGCCGTAAACATTAGTGGTAGGACAGGACAGAGTGGAGGGAGAGGGGTAGTAGTGAAGAGAGTGGAAGGTGAGACCAAGCAAGCTTGGGGACTTGGGACAGTGACTGAAGAATGTGAAGAAACCCCACAAATTTTCCTTGATATTTCCTCTCTGACTGCAGGCAAGTGACTGTGGCATGGGCCAATAGCACCAAACTTTTTCCTTGACTTTCTTCCCTGGTTCAGCTACCTAGTGTTTTAGACAGTGCAGCCAGTTTGTGTGAGAAGGGACCACATGAAGTTGGAGGCCTGGGTAACCAGAGCCACAGAGCCCAGGCTGCTCAGCTTCTGCCTGAGTGCCAAGGCCTCTCAGGAAGAGGACCCAAGCCCCTGGAGCCTCTCCTGGAAGCTGATGTAACCACACAACCTCTAAGAAAAAAGTGAAGGGTGTGACAGACAAACCCCAAACTGCCTGAGGTCACAGCCTGATTCTGAAATTTTCATGAATGTCATCAGCAGGAAGCTGGCATCTATTACAGTGCCCTTCACATCTGAGGCTGGGTTTAGAGAAGGAAACCCATGGCCTAGGCCACAGTGACCAAGCTCAATACTGCACCCTGACTCTTTTCTCATTTTACGGGAGGCCAATCCATGAGTTTGAGGGAATCAACTGTAGTGGTGGGAGCGGTGGGCTGCGGCCCTGTTCCCAGCTAGCTTTACCCGAAATAGTTACACAGAAACTGTGTTCTTTTAAACACTGCCTGGCCCATTGTCTGTAGCCTCTTATTGGCTAACTCTCGCATATTGATTCAACCCATTTCTAATAATCTGTATCTCACCACGAGGTGGTGGCTTACTGGGAAATATTCAGCATGTCTGACCTGGTGGCTAGCTGCATGGCATCTGCCCTACTGCCTTCTTCCTCCCAGCATTCTGTTCTGTCTACTCCACCTATCTAAGCTGCTGTCCTATCAAAAGCCAAGGCAGTTTCTTTATTAACCAATGAAAGTAACACATAGACAGAAGACCCTCCTCCATCAATCAACAATAGAGTGTGAGGGGCACAAGGCCATAGCATCAAGGAGGAAGGATGCTCCTAGCTGAACTGATGATCTTTGACCTCCAACCTCAGACCCCCATCCACATCAGGCTTCTTCTGGATAACTGTACAGTACAAACCATGGGATTTGTTCCCTACCTCAACCCACACACTTTCTCTCCAAGGCTTTCAGAAAAGCTGAAAATTTTCAAAAAAAAATACTACAACAAGATGGTGAGCCTAGAATAGAAGAAACTGAAGTTCATTGTGGTTCACCAGAAGTCATTGAATCTCTAAAACCAAAGTTGCTCCAAGAGACAGGAGTCACACCACCCCAGTTCTCTCTTCATTTCTTTATTTATCTTCCCCTCCTAATTTTTTCCCTTCCTGTATAAGCTGGGTTGCCAGCTTGCACCAGTTCTCTTCATCAGCCTTCTCAGAGCTAAGGGCAGAGGTCACCACACACAGCTTCACTGACTACCTCATTTACTACCAGCACTGAGTTCACAGTCCTTATATGCCCTTCCCCGACCCTCTCACCCAGAAAGGTGATTTATTCCCTCCTCAACCAGTACTACATGCTCCTGCCTGAGGATGCACCCTAGAAAATCCATCTGCTCTCACCCATAGATCCTAAAGCAGGGGATACCAAGCAAAATTTAAATCTCATAGGATCTGCCACTTGTTCTAAGTGAGGCATAAGGAAACCTCTGTTCTGGCCTCTCAGTCTCCCCTAGACTAACTCCTAGGGAGACAGGAGCAGATAATTGTGTTCATTTCAGCAGACATTGCATAGCTTTTACTTAAGGGCCACATAATATTTACAATTTGGCAAGCTACTCCCTACCTGGCTCTACATCAAACACTCTATCCCAGCTTCAGTGTGAAAGCAGCTCAAGAGATTAGTGGACAACAGGAGACCAAGTTTGGCCTATGTACTCATTTTATGACCCCAGATTAGGTAGCATCCTGTATCCCAGTATTGGTACCCATTCCCCTGAGCACTCTCTCCAAGTGATGCCAAAGCTGTGTGCTAAACAACCAGGAATGGTCCTGTGCTGCTGTGCCTCCTGGGTCAGCTGGATAGGATATGGGAGCTCCTGGTGTTTGTGCCCATTGTGCTCTGCAGTCCTGGGAATGAGGATGCTCCTGAGTCAGAAATGCTTGCTAATGGAACCCCATTCACTTTGTCTAGAATTAGATTTCCACAACCATCTAGGGAAAGTAAATTTTTGTCCTTTTCTCTCTCTGCTAGGCATCTCTCAACACACATGACCACTATTGTCCCCTCTGAATGTGCCTCGCTTCTGGACATCTTGTCTGACTGTGATCTGTCCTTATAAAAACCTAGTGGGAAAGAACTCACATCATGACATCTGCCTGAGAGCTGATGGACCTTCTGAAATCCCAGGACCACAGACTGCTTTCTCCCAGGGCCCAGGTTCATGCCAGGAGACACAATAACATAAAGTGTATTTTCTCTGCTTTAGGTGAATCAGTCTGGCTTATGCCCAAGCAAGGTGATTCTCCAATTAGGCACTACCATAAATTCCACCCAGGGCTATTTCCTAGAAATGATACCTCAAACTGACAGATTGTCCTGGGTACAAAGGAGAAGCAGAGAACTCAGTACTTCTGAATCCAGCAGGCTGGATGCCTCAGCAGTGACAATATGACAGTGAAAGCTGGAGCTACTGGCATGGATCCATGACTTTGTCACTATGAACACCTGTGGTGGTGGCAGTAATAGAAACACTTCCCCTTTGTGGTGAGCTGGGCTGGGTCACCCCACTGATGGAGGGTCTTACTGTGATTCACTGTTCCCTCTGGAAATACTTCCACAGACACAGAGCATCTCAACCATTCTCCATATCTGCTAAGCTAATCAGGCCAACATTGGAGTCCACCGTCATTACCCTTTACAATTCTATCCTCTGTGTTTTAACTTACAGTGCCTACTATAGAGTAAACACAGCATGGAGGCAACACTGACATGAGAAACACACACTGCACTACAGATACCACTACAGCCTCCCCCACCCCTGCCCTAATGTACCCTTCTCTCCCAGTAGCTTCCATTCCCTTCTCATATATTCATGTTCTGCTGTCCTTCTTCATCTCTGCCTTATACCTTCTCTCCCATCTTCTGGACCTTCTTTTATTTCCTGGTTTCTCCCCACACTTACTCCCCATTAAATAATCATATTTAACTTTTAGAAGCTGGGATACACAAAGAGTTCAGGGTCATTTCAGATACAGATCTGGGTAGAGGTGGGATTTCTGGGACTTACTGGCCAGACACCATAGCCAACTCAGAGAGCTGTGGCCAGTGAAAGGCACTGTGTTCTAAAGCAAGGGGGCTGGAACCTGTGGCTCCACATCCAAGGTTAATCTCTGTCCTATAAGTATAATGCACACACACACACCCCTTCACAAACATACACAATTCACCTGCAAAAACACACTTAAAAGTGACAACAAATTTAAAATTTTTCTACCAAGTGTCTGGACTTCTCCTATGTAAAAGCCTCTTCTAAAACAGCAAAAAATATTCATTTTTGTTTGATGAGTGCTTTATCTGAGTGTAATTCTTAGTGATGAGGTGAGCAGGCCTGCCTTTTGTTCTGCCCAGCTCCTGCACAGCTAACTTAGCCCTGGAAATAATAACACAGAAGCTGTATTCATTTAAACACTGCCTAGCCCATTAGTTCCAGCCTCTTATTGGCTAATTTTCACATCTTGATGAACCCATTTCTAATAATCTGTGTAGCACCACGAAGTGGTGGCTTTCCAGGAAAGATCCTAACCTACATCCATCTTGGGTCGGAGAATCACGGCATCTGCCTGACTCTGCTTTCTTTCTCCCAGCATTCTGTTTGGTCTACTCCACCTATCTAAGGGCTGGCCTATCAAAAGGCGAAGGCAGCTTCTTTATTAACCAATGAAAGTAACACATAGACAGAAGAACCTTCTACACCATGATTCTCTGAAGTATGTGTGTGTAGTGCCCGTGGAGTGGGATAGAACACAAACCTACTGGACTTCATTCATTCTTGGGCATCTTCAAACAGAGAATAGCTCATGGAGGATGCCTTGCAGTCCAGGACTGCAACCTAAAGGGCAGGACCTGCTTAGTATTGGGAACAGGAAGTGAAGTTTCTAACATGAAGGTTGTGCAGTAGCAGTTTCAGAATGTAAAGTCAGAGGTTTTGAATGACCATTAATTACTAGGGAGCTGTTGAGAAGCCTCAAAATGACTTTGAAGAGTGAGTGCCACTACTTGGTTAAAATATTTTCCACATAAAATTACTTTGGCTTCAGCATATCTACGGATGGACATTTCTGGGGAGGGATGACGGACTTTTGATATTAAAAGCACATAGAAAAATAAAGAACTGAGGTAATCCCCTTGTTTAGGACATCAGGGGAGTGGTAGGCCTACATCTGAAAAATGAGTTTGGTATTCACATGTTTTGGCATGAGGCAGAGTCAGATAAACAAGAGGTAGAGCAGGAGGAGATTAAACAATGCTGACCAGAATCATAAAATTATTCACCAATTCACCAGGGAATGATTAGTGGAGGGTGGAAGGCAGGGCTAAGGAAATTCTATTAGAATATTGCTTCTCAGGGGGAAAAGTAGTCTGATGTGGGATTCCCCTCTGTATGTTGTGAATATGTTTTATTACCATTGATTAATAAAGAATCTGCTTTGGGCCTATGGCAGCTCAGAACAGAACAAGGAAGAAATTTAAGCATAGATAGAGGAAAAATGAAGCCAGAGTCAGAGAGATACCATGTAGCAGCTGAAAGAGACAGACACTGGACAGAACCTTACTGGTTAACCACAAGCCTCTTATAAAATACTAAATAATAGAAACGGGTTAATTTAAGATGTAGGTTAAAGTATCCATAATGTATTGGCCAAACATTGTTGTATCAATATAATTTCTGTGTGATTATTTTGGGTCTGGGTGGCTAGAAACCAACTAGAAGTCTCCATCAACAGTGGCCCAATGTACAGATGACAGCACCAATTGATGTGAAGAATAAAATTGACATCTAGCTGTGATAGCATTTCTGCTTGTCTGTGATGGTGTTGTTCCAGGTTTGGGGGCAATTTTTAAAGTCCTTATTCTGAAAGGTCTTCAATCTCTTCACTATCTCCACTATGTAGGGCTACAACAATTAGAGACAAAGTTTCCACAGTGACCTTGGGAACAGAGATACATTGTATTGTATCCAACTTCAAGCTATGCCCATTTCTGTTGGCCAACCTTCACCAGGGCAGCTAAGTAAGGTATACTCTCTAAACCCTTGACTGTAAGAGACCTTCTCTGATTGGTTGTCCTTCAGAGACTCTAAGACATCCTACATCCTGGATGTCCATCTTTCCTCATTGTCACCGTTGTTTTTGCTACCATAGTTTACTACTGAACAAAGTTGCACATAATCTTACTTTTGGTCATTTTTTTTTATCTCAGGCATCTTGTAAGAAGGGTGGGTGGGCATGGCAGCAAACACCTACTACCCTGGTTCTTTGGAAGCTGAGTTAAGTGACTGCTGTGGATCTAGGCCAGCCTGGGTTGCAGTAGAAGACTTTTAACCAAAACCAAATTCAAAAACCTAGTTGAAAAAAAAACAGGCTATTGAGTAAATGCCTATGAAAACACATAAACACAGTAGAAACAGAAATATCTAAAATTTTCTAGAGAATGACTTTGAGATGGATGGAGTTTTAGAAAGAGGAATTTGAAATTAATTTTGATTTTTTGGGGGGGCAAGGTCTTAGGTTACCACAAAACTCCTTTCTTTCTCTTTTAGTTTGCCTTTGTCCATTTCACTTTTTGTTATTCAAGAGTTGGGGAAAAAAGGGGAAGAAGCTGAAATTCCTGCCTGCTAATAAAGCTGTCCTTGAAGCAGGTTGACTAAATCAGTCCTCAGGTGGTGGTCTGATGTAATCAATAGCTCTCACTAACCAGACAGTCCCTGCTGCACACCCCTGAATCAGTGCCTGTGCAGGCAACACATGAAGCTTATTTTATGAACTCATCTCAACTCTGCAAGACTAGTGAGCACCTGTGTCCTCAAAGCACATGTCAAGCCATGTACCTCGATTTGGGAGTTGAAGAGCTGGTCTCTACAGTAACAGAAGAAATAGGTGGTGATCTGTTTCTCTAGGGCCATTTCAGGGGCCTGAGGAAAGAAGTTCCTCAGTTTAAGAGTTTATTTTCTGAAACTAGTTCAAAGAACATTTGTTTGGTGAAAAAAAAATTCAATCAAGGATAATCTTACTTTTTAGGGGAAGACTTTTTAATATGAGTTTATTTTCTGAAACTAGTTCAAAGAACATTATTTAGGTTTAAAAATTTTAAACAAGAATAATCTTTTTTAGGGGAAGGCTTTTTAATATGGAATTTCCATCTGTGATATATTTAAATTCTAGGCGTCAGGCAATAATAGCAGAGAAAGACCCTATAGCCTTCTTAGTGGCAAAACAAACAGTACAGCTGGGGGCGGAGCTTTCCTTTCCTTCCCCACTGCTTCCCCTTTCCTCTTAGAGAAGTGCTAGGTAAGTCTCAGCAATCACAGGTTGCTGCTTTATCCCCTCCTCCTTTACAGCAGACTCTCCCATTGGTATCAACATACTTTATAGCAACTTTAATGACTTTGGATTGTTTTGTCTGCCCCCAGCCTTGTAGAAAAGGGGAACCATAAACCCCTATAAAGCTAGTTTGCAGCCATAAGCAGACAACTGTCAATATCGAAATACAATACTAGTTTGATCCCGAATTGAAGGGCTGACAAAGGCAGAGTTTGCTATTTAGGAGAGCTCAGCCATCTTGCCTGAGTACATTAAGCTGGAGGTCCCATCTTATAGCCTAGCCACTTTACCAGGGATTTCTAAGTTGAGGTAGAACTCCCAGCATTCCTTAGAACAGAAATGCGGAACAAATGCTCAAATTTCAGACTTTTTTATGCATTCTTCCAGTCTCGAAAAGGGAAATTAAATTCCATTAAACTTCATTTCTTATTTTCTTGACCTGTGGCATGTATTCAGCCCCTGGGTAGCAATTGATGTGAGACCGGGGCCCACTCTTTAATGGTTGAATGCACACATTTAACCAGCACCTGGTGGATTCGCTGCTCTGAGAATTGCCTTAGGAAAAAAAGTGAAGTGCAAAAGCAGACAAAGAAGTCTATAGGCTTCTCAGTCTTTCCCATTTGTTCTGGGCATTCTCTGACCAGATTGAAATCAGCAGCAAGTAGAATAGTGAAGGGATGCACCTGAACCAGTGTTTGTAGGTGGCCGCGTTGGCCAAGCACTCAATTGCTCTTTTCCAGAAGAAAAGGTGCACTCGCAGCAGTAATAGGAAAGCCCGTGTGTGGCCGTGGCTGTAGAGGCGAGGCACCAGTGCAATTTCATCTCTCTCTAGTCTTGAGTCATGTGCACATGTGCACTGCCTTTGCAGCCCTGGGACTACTCCTGAGACTAAGGGAGGGAGGGAGAGAGGGAGCAAGGGAGAGAGAGAGAGAGAGAGAGAGAGAGAGAGAGAGAGAGAGAGAGAG
>NW_025965323.1:117538-216537 GCF_902806735.1 Myodes glareolus | reverse complement strand
GAGAGAGAGAGAGAGAGAGAGAGAGAGAGAGAGAGAGAGAGAGAGAGAGAGAGAATGAATTTGGGGATAAGAAGTGGCTGATTGGATCTAATTTCTAATTAATCCGCAGCTCAGCCCATGCCAAAGCCTTTCATTGATTTCTTTTCTTTTTTTTTTTTTCTGGGTGAGGATGAAAATTCTGAGAGCTAGAGAGCTCCGGGCAGAGGAAGAAGAAAAGGGATTTCTCCCCAACTTCTTTGTGCCTTGGGGAAAGAGGAGGAAACTAATTTTGAGGAGGGGGGATGGTAGTGGGCAAGTGACTTAGAAGCAGTTTGTGGAAGCAGTCTGTGGGCATCTCACTCTGAGGTAAGTGTAAAAGAGGAAGAAAAGAGGGAGAAAAGAGAAAAAAATGAGGGGGGAGAAGAGACTTGCGTTTTTTTCCTCCTTTTAGGCGCACATGGCGAAGGGGGGGGGGGCCCCCGGGGGAAGGGAGCCAGCCAAGTTGGCTGAGTTGGGCCTTTGAGTGGGCGAGATGCTTCTGGCCCCCCAATCCCGAGCTCTTCACTTTGGCTGCTTAACACCTGGCGCAGCCTCCCCAGGGAGCGCAGTCTTCCGGAGGGGACCATGGGGACAATCGCGTTGACAACTGGGTTCTGCGGCGGCGAGAGGACAAGATCCCCAGCGCGCCGCCTCCCCTCCCCCCCCCGCAGTCCTCTCTGCCCGCGTGGCCTTCGTGCCAGGCTCACACCTAGAGAGCGGAGGAGTGAGCGTGGGAAGTTCAAATGCGGGAGACCGAGGCGATGGGAAAAGGGGCCGGGCGACTTTGCTTCCGGGCTCCGTTGCGGAGAACAGACCGGTTGAGTGTGGCAGAGGCGCCTCTCGCGGACTTCACAGGTCAGCACATCCGAGCTTAGGCGGGGCCGGCGGCCTAGAGTTTGCCTGTGCTCTCCCGGCTCGCCACACTCGCGCTCCCCGCCGACTGCGGGAGAATTTTCTAGAGATCGCTTCCAGTTTCCGCCGTTTGGGGAAAGTTACACCGAAAAAGAAATAAAGGAAGGAAGGAAGGAAGGAAGGAAGGAAGGAAGGAAGGAAGGAAGGAAGGAAGGAAGGAAGGAAGGAAGGAAGGAAGGAAGGAAGGAAGGAAACGAAAAACTCCGCTGGATTTTTTTTCCTACCCGAGGCAGGAAAGTGCTTTTTAAGGAGGCACAGTCGGCGGCGCTGGCCTGGCATTGGCGTCCCCGCGGGGAGGAAGGCGCGGGCCAGACCGGGCACCCGCGCCATCCGGACCGCGTTCTTCTCGGTGCAGCGCCGCCGATGCGGGCGTGGGCGAATGGGAGAGGCGAGCGGCGGCGGTGGGTGCTCCTGGTGCCTGCGACTTGTTTATGGTCGCCCGTCTGCCCTTCTGCACTCAGGGGCTGCTTCCTGGGCCGGACTGGGGGGCGGTGGGTGGAGTGGCGGCGGTGGGTACAGTGGCGGCAGTGGCTGCCGTGGCTGCAGTGGAAGCAGGAGAAGGAGAGGCCGGCACGGGTGAGGATCAGGGAGCTCAAGGGCCTTAGGATCTGCTCCGCATCCAGCCTACTGCCCAACGGAGGAGGCAAACTTGAGAGAACGGCGGGCCAAGGGGATCGTTAGCGGAGGAAAAACTTTAATCGCGTCCTGAGGGTGGGGGAATAAAATCCAAATAGACTAAAAAAAAGGGGGGGGGGGTTGGGGTTCGAATCCCGCCCCTGAGAGAAAGTTGACCCGCCCAGCGGCTTGCTCCGCCCCAGGCCCGCCCTAGGCAGGGGTCGAGCCGCACGCGGGTTGGATCAGAGCTCTTGCCCCACCCTTCCACAAGGGACACAAAGGTAAACTTCGCTTCTGTTTCCCTTCTCTGTCCTGCAACCACTGACCAACTTACTTTTCCTCCTATCTCCTTGCTGATTCTTCTTTTCTTTTTCTTTTTTTTGGGGGGGGGGTGGAAGAGGGGCAAAAAACGGGGTCTCTTTCCTCATGCAACTACCTTGGGCGCCTTTTCCAAGCCTCCCCACTCCCGCCAAGCCTTCTGTATTCCTTGGCCCTCTCCTTTGCCTCTTTGGGGCCAACACTAGAAACATGCATTTGAGATCACCCAAAGTCCCCAGAAACCAAAATAGATTGTAAAAAATTATTCTAAGTTAAGGGAAACTGAGACGAGAAATAAAAACCTGTGTGTGTGTGTGTGTGTGTGTGTGTGTGTGTGTGTGTGTGTGTGTTGAATTCTCATTTCAGTTTTCGTAGATGGTTGGTTGTGACGTCTTTATTGGTGTGGGGAGCCCTGAAGACTTTGTACTGGCTACCTCGGTTGCGTGGAGTTTTGGGCAAGTTTTTATTAAAACACTGATTCGAGTACAGAGCATTTCTCGGAGTGTAGAAAAATAGAGAACTTGCAAAACAGGCCGAGGGCGTCCTCTAGTGGTAACACGCATCTTAGGTTCGCTAGGCAGAGAGCAAAGTTTGGCCTTTACTTGTAGCTACCTAGTCCCTTTAGACTTGGAAGTATTTGGAGGACCCCAGTTAGCAACTGGATGTGGGAACCGGTGCTGATCAGAAATAGAAAGTTTTGTGAATCAGAGAACAATGAACTGGGAGTTTTCGGGTCCTCTGATTTCCGCTCCTTCTTGCTTACATTAAAAAATAATTTTATTCTGAGATATGAGATTGACATGCCTCAGATAAGGAAATTTGTTTTATAATAAACATTGCCTGTATCTTTCAGCGTTTACCCCTCTCTAAGGAGTCATAGCAGGTAGCTTAATTTAGAACGTTAAGGAAAAATTAAACAAAACATGGACTGAAAAGTTTGCAAAAAGTTAAAAAAATAACATTTTAAATTTGCTTTTCTATGAGCCCAACGTTTTGTTCTCTGATCCATGTCATCTCAGGTTAACGAGTTATTCACTAACCTACATATATGTATTTCTAAAATAAATATTCTCATTGTAACAATATAATTTTGATTCACTGGGTAAGAAGTTATTTTGGGGATACTTTGAATAATTTAATGATTTAAAACATATATATGTGTGTGTGTGTGTGTGTGTGTGTGTGTGTGTGTGTGTTTTAAATGAGTTACGTATCTATTTCCCAGTATGTATACTGTAAAGGATCTTAAATTTTAAAGGTGAAAACCAGAGAAATGAAGGTTGTGTCAAACCACCCTTGTAACTGCCACCTGTCAGTCATACATACAATGAGAGAGACTGGTGTTGAACTTACATCCTCCTGCCTCAGTATCCCTAGTGCTTGGGTAGCAGTACACTTATTTACAATGAGGACTTTTACTGTGTAAACTTAGAAAATGGGGATGATGTGAATGATTAAAATTAATTCCACCTCATGTGGAACTGGTTGACTTTGTTCTAACACAGAGAGTGATGCCCTGTGGACTGATGCGTGTTGGGTTTGAATTTGGATTACAGATGTGAAGGCTTGAGGAGAGGGCTGTGATTTTTTTCTTTCTTCCTTCCTTTTTCTCTTTGAAAATCAATGCTAGATCCTTGGGAGAATCTTGGGGTGCACAGCAGTTGTGAAGGCCGCCAGACAGTTCTGCCTTTCACCACTGCCTCGAGGTATGAGTCACTTGTTGTGACCAATTGTTTTCTTATGTACTAGGAATGCTGAACACTGACTGCATTTGAAAATCAAGGAGAGTGTGTGCCAGGGTTAGTAGGAAACATAAAAAACACTAAGTGTGTGGGAACTGCTTTGAAAGTATAAACAAGTAGACACCAGGTGTGCTTGAAAATTGAGGAAAAGTGAGACTGTGCTAAGGTGCGTGTGTGTGTGTGTGTGTGTGCGCGCGCGCTAGGGTGTGTGCATGATTTTGCTGTGGGTGCATGGCATGGGATGACCAGAGATAAGCTGGTGGTGTTACTTACCTTCCTGTATTGCTCTACACTTTCTTCTTCATCTTCTCCCCCAACTCCCAACCTGATTGTTCTCTTTAAATCTGGCTCACTGATTGGCTAGACTGGCTACAGGGCTCCTTAGGTTGCCACCCTCCCCTAGTGCTCAAGCTACAGATGAGGATGTTTTTGTGGGAGTGCTCAGGATCTGAACTCAAGTCTTCCTCTTCATACTTTTGTGGCTGTCACTTTAGTGAGCTCTTTCCCCAACCCCACATTGCTAGATTATTTTCTGTTTTGTGGGGATGGGTGGGAGGGTGTGTTTTGAGGCAGGGTTTCTTTGTGTAGCCCTGGCTGTCCTGGAACTTTCCCTGTAGACCAGGCTGACCTCTCACTCACAGAGATCCTCCTGCCTGGGCCTGAGTGCTGTGATTAAAGGCCTGTGCCACCAGGAACCAGCTATTATTGGATTCTTAATTAGCCTTTCAGTACTTCCTTTTCTACTGACAGCAATTTCTTTCTTTGGAATGGAAAAAGTGAGAAAACCAGAACAAAGCGGTTATGAATGTCGGCCTTTATAAATATACAATGGTAGGGAAGAGCTGGGAACTTTAAATGTCTTTGGAGTATGAGCTACAATTTTGTACTTAAAATTTATGGCAGTGTGGGGGAGGGGAGTTAATTAATTAACATGTAATGAATATTTAAGTGTCTCCTATGGATTAAATCCAAGAAGGCATTACTTGCTTCTGTCATATACCATATCTTAGGGATATAGCACAGATTTGTGAGTTTTTGAAAACATTTCTATGATTATATATAGTTTTGTATAGTTTTTGTCTAATAAGATCTCTTTGCTCATCTTGGAGGGTGCTGGCTTAACCTCAATAAATAATCCAGGACCTACCTTTAGGATCTGGACCATTTGGTGGGGGAAACCACAGATGAGTTTGAATATCTAAATATTACTTTCTGTTATGTATTCTGTTTCTACTCTTAAATCTTTCTTCTTTCCCTCTTGCTTTCCTGCCTCCTCTGTCTTGAGTACTAAAGAGTTTGCTAATTGGGCTGTAAAGGTGGCTCAGAGGTTAAGAGTCCTGGCTGCTCTTATAGGAGTCCTGAGTTCAATTCCCAGAAACCACACAGCTGCTTTCAACATCTGTAATGAGATCTGGTGCCCTCTTCTAGTGTGTGAGCATACATGTAAGCAGAGCACTGTATACGTATGAGTTAAATCCTAAATAAATAAATACATACATACATACATACATAAATCACTTTGCTGATTCCTGTTTGACAGAAGCAAAAGGAAATAAAAGTTAACTTCCTTTTAAATTTTATTTCTTTGTTATTAGTATTCCTGTGTGTGTGTGTGTGTGCATGTGATAACTATGATCCTACAAATTACTCACTAGGTAGCTGTTACCATTTACTTCTGGGATCTTCTCTCAGTTCTGGACTAGTCTACCTTACATCATAGAAGATTTGAGACACAGCTCCTGATGGACCCCTGAGGTTGCATTGTCACTGGTATCACAGGACCAGAGGGCCCCTCTCTCCCAGGGTCTTTTCTCTACAGCAGACTGCAGGCACTGGCTCAAGGAACTCTTAAAGTTCCAGAAGGAAAAACCAAGTAGGTATTACCTAGATTATCAGCGGACAACTCCATCACATTTGATAGACAGGGTGGGTCATTTCCTGGTAGTCTTCCTGTCTGAGATCCAGTGATGACCACAAGGATTCCTCTTTCTCATCTCACCTCCCAGTGTTTCTCATTTTGTACTAACTAATTGGTCCAGACACTATGTGGCCTGCTAATAGGCCACAAGTCAGCAAGCATCAATGTAAACTTCCATTTTTTTGTAGCACAAATAATAAAAACCCAGAGACAGATATTGGGGTTCAAGCTGAAGATCAGGAAAGCAAAGCAGCCAAGACACTAGAAAGACCTTGCCTCTATCAAGACTAAGACAAGCAAAGGGACCCTCCTGAAATGCTCTCCACAAACCTCACACTCCATACTCCAGTCAGTTCCTGTCTCTTCTCCTTTATATTCCTCTTTCCTCACAGCCATATCATTCCTGTCTCCACCTCTCAAGTGCTGGGATTAAAGGCATGTCACTCTCTGGTACTGGGATTGAAGGTGTGAGCCACTACCACATGGATTCTGAATTGATCTTGAGTAGCCCATGGTGGCCTTGAACTCACAAAGATCTGTCTGCCTCTGTCTCCCAAATCCTGGGATTAAAGGTGTGGCTTCCCTTACCCACAGATCTTCAGGCAAGCTTCATTTGTTAAAACACATATACTATACAACTATGCTTATAGCTTCTCACTTATAGCTGTCCTTGTACCAGCTCCACGTCACTGTGAAAGGCTTCACTATCTTTCTCTGACACAATTAAACACAACCAATTGTGCCAACATCCAGAAAGTTCTACCACATTAAGTATGTCACATTGTTTAATGCTTTGATAGAAATTTGCTTTCTGTTTTAATGACACAAACTCTGCAAGGACATCATTCACACAGCTCCACTCGTCTCTCTACTCAGGAATTATAAACAGTTATTACAAAGAGTCCCTCTGACTGCCTGAAGAGAAGGTGGTGATGCAGCCGTGTTTTTAACTTTATCCAGAATTTTCCTGAATATTTTTAAGGACCTACATCAAGGACCACAGATATCACCCAGCTTCCATATACCATGAACACCACCCAGGTTCTGTCTTCCAGGCAGTTTTCCAATAAGGAAGAATCTACCATCATAGCATTAGTCATTGTCATCATCATCTTACTTATTCCTTGCATTTACAAGAATATGAAGAGAAAATGTCATTCCCAAGAAGGTAAGAAACAGACTGGGGTCTCACTCTGGTTCTTGGTAGGGTTGGTCAGCTGAGGACATGGAACAGGTGTCCCACTGGGTATCAGGGATGTGAATTCTGGTCTTCATGATTCTATAGAAAGGGCCTTACCCACTTAGCCATCCTCCCAGCCCCCAAAACTGAGCTTTTGACTGTCTGGTTACCAAGTCAATATACTGTCTTCTGCTTAGCCAAGGAGAACTGAGTGTAACAAGCTTCTGAACACATCACTTGCATGCAGTCCTGTCATGGCCCTTAGAGGGACCCTTACCATATACTCATCACAAACACAACTGCAAAGGTGTTTTCACACAGTCAACTAGGACTGCCCGTCCACTCATTCTGCCTCGCTTCCCTCTGTACCACTTGCAACTGAGAGGCTGCTGACCCCAGAAATGGGTCTGTCTGAGAAAGGCTGGTGTGGTCTGCATTCAAATCCCCTTCGTTTGTCAGGGGTCATGGGATGTTGAAGTACAAGGTAAGCAATGCCTGTCATACTTCTCTCCTAAGGTAAAGGGTTAAGTACTTTCAGCCTCTCAGTCTGGAGCTTTGAATCTCACTGCAAAACCCTTCCAGACAGAAACCTTCAGCTGCCCATGAGCTGTCCCATCAACTGACACAAGCCACAGAATCAAGAGAGGACAATGAAGCCAAATGGAGATTTCCCCAACTATCCACCAAAATGTTTTTCCAGGAAGATGAGCCCATGACGTGAGAATAAAAGAATTTACTAAACCACACATCTACATCACAACACCCAAGAGTCAGGATCTCATTAAAAAGGGAGAAAAAAGGATGTAAGAGAATCCTGTGTTCCAGCCATGACATGGCTGCTGCACTGCTGAACTCTCAGCAGCTCTGAGCACTTGCATGATCCCTGCACAAGAGCAGGCCTGTCAGCCTTCCCTTCATGGAGAAAAGGGGGCTCATGAGGCCCCAGGGACCCCTGAAAATCTATCTGCAGTTAATGATGCTGGAGTACGATTGACATTTTATCAGTGGTGTGGCCACTCTTCAAGAATCCATATTCTTATAAGTAGCTCCTCACCGAGCTTCTACAAATGATCCTAAATGGGATCATTAGATAAAATAACTTGTACGTAAGCCTCACATGAAGGTAGGGGAGGAGTAATTGGGAAGAGGAAGCAGCTGGAGGGAGTGGGAAGGGGACATGAGAGGTGATAGAAGGGCTGATAATAATGAAAATAGCATATGCACAATTATAGAAACATCACAGTGAAACCTATTATTATGTATCATTAATGTGCCATCATTAAAATATTGATTAATTTTTATTTTACTGTGTATAATTATTTTACTTATATCTATGTGTGTATGTGACATGTGTACATGGCACTTACAAAGTCCAGAAGAGGGCATCAGACACCTGGAACTGCAGTTATAGATGGTTGTAAGAACTGAGAATTGAACCCAGATTCTCTCCAAGAGTAGCAAGTTCTTTTAACTGCTGAGCCATCTCTCTAGCACTCTAATAAGTTTCTTAAAAAGAATATAAATGCTTGAATATAATTAAATACAGGGAAGGTCTTACAGCAAACTTCTCAATACAGTTAAATGTTTTAGAATCAAAAAGAAAAACACATTGTTTTAATAATGTGGATTGTAATAGCCAGTTATGACATCATTGTAGTAATGTACCACTGAATCTTGGTGACAGGGAGTCACAGGTCCTTCTATCATAGATGTCAGGTAATATAGCAATAATGAATGAAACTGGTAAATGTAAGGTATATGCTGGGTAGTTTTGTGTCAACTTGACTTAAGCTAAAGTCTTCTGAGAGTAGAGAACCTCAATTTTAAAAACGCCTCCATCAAATCAGGCTGTAGGCAAGATTGTAGGACATTTTCTTAATTACCGGTCAATGGCAGTGGTCCCACTATAGTTTTCTATAAGAAAGCAAGCTGAGCAAGCCATGAGGAACAATCCAGTAAGCAGCACCCATCCATGCACGGCCTCTACTCCAGCTCCTGCCTCCAGATTCCTGTCTGCCCAGTTTGAGTCCTGTCCTGACTTCCTTCAACTGATGTACAGTGATTTAGAAATGGAAGTCAAATAAACCCTTTCTTCCCCAAGTTTCATTGGTCATGATGTTTCTACACAACAATAGTAACCCTCAAGAAGACAAGTTCATATCAAGATAGTGTGATATTCCTGTGACTGCTTACCATGGGATTTGGGAAGGCTTGTAGAAGAACTTTGGAAATATGGGCTGGAAAATCATCAAGTGTTGAGAGGTCACTGGGCCATTCTTTGGGAGCTGGCAGCTAAGAGTGTTGAGAGCAGCGCAGACAACGGGGGCCTGGCTTGTGACGTTAGAATAATGGTTCTGGGTATTGGGGGCTGAAGTATCAGCTGTTATTCACAAGGTACCAGAACTACAAAAGTGAAACCTTTGCTTTGTTGGGATACTCAATGCTGACTAGCTGGAGTTGAGAAATTAGCAGTGATTCAAAAAAAAAAAAACCCAGCATTTTAGAGGAGAGGTCTTCTGGAAAGTGTTTCCTGAGAGTCAGCACACACAGGCTGTGTTCCAGACATGGTCAAGATTGTGCCTTGTGCTGGCAGCCAAACTTGATAGTGTATAAGAATCACCCAGGTGGTGCTAGTTCTGAAGGTATAAAGGTGTCATGGGTGCTAGGCACTGTGTAGTAGGACTGGACTCCATGGAGAGAGCCCAAGATAGACTACTAGTGTAAGCACAGTTGCAGCAGAAGACCCCAGCATTTTGAAGGTACCATGGGATGACGCCCAAAAACAGCAGCAGCAGTGGAGTGAAGCCAGACAGAGCTGAGAAGACCAGCTGTGTGTGCCACAGAGGGCGAGCTGCAGAAGTAACTCGAGAGTTGATGGTGTGCAACACATAGTTCAGTCATGGACCTGTGTCCAGGTGCTCACTGGGGACTCTACCACTGGGCCTGTTCTTAAAAAGAGTTTCTGGTGAAGCCAGACTCCTAAAAAAGGGATTAAGAGCAAAGTCTAAGGAACTGCAGAATGTAAGAGTTTGGAGCAAAAGGGAAGGATCTGGAAAGTTTCAGCTGAGCAACCTGAGACACAAAAGCAGATGTCCTCCCCCAAACCAGCAGAGCTGTAAGTTTAGTAAGTGTTCCATTGTTGTGTAGAGACAACATAACCATGGCAACTATTATAAAGGAAAGGTTTGATTGGGCCTTGTTTACAGGTCCAGAGGTTTAGTCCATTGTCATCAAAGCATGCAGCAGACGTGGTGCTGGAGAAGGACCTGAGAGTTCTACATCAGGACCCACAGGCACAGGATGAGAGAGAAACACAGGACCTGGCTTGGCTTTTGGAATATGAAAGTCCTCTCCAGTGCCATACTTCCTCGAACAAGACCACACCTACCCCAATATAGATATACCTCCTATTCCTTCTAAGTAGTGCTACTCCCTGATCACTTGGAATTCAAGTACACCAGGGTCCTTGTTCAAACCCCCATGTAGTCTAACTCTTCACATTCCCTCCTGTGCTCTGCACATCCACTCCAGACTGCAGGTCTGATCAGTGACTGGATTTGTAAAGTTCGTCCTTCCCTACATTTCTACAGAGCATCTTTTACAGAGCCAGCATCCACACACCCAGGATGACAACAGCTGTTACAGATAAAGCCTGCCACACTAGTCCACTCTGTTTGCTGATATCAAACCAAGACGTGATCACACAAACCAATTGGATCTTATGAAAACTGATGTTGTACTAGAGACTTTACCTGTGTAGATGAATGTCCACACACACACACACACACACACACACACACACACACGAAGGAGAACCTATGACAGAGCATAGTACCAACACCATGAAGGGCCATCCTGTGGGACAACCGGGTTTTCTTTGGGGTTGCTAACAGGGGTGTGGTGAGGAGTTACTTACAGGAGCTGGAATGGATTCACAGCAGCTGCATCCCTGCAGAGCCCACCTCAGCTCAGGCTGTGACTCAGGGGACAGCACAGCTGAAACTGCACAGCTTGCAGGCCTAGGGACAGGTCTGGAGTCTTCTCTGAAGCTGGTCAGGGTCTCCTCCTTCTACAACCTGGGTGAGTCTTATAAACTTAAGAGTTTCACTTTCTCAATGATAGGAAATTGCTTATTTCCTGTTCTAAGGAGCCTCTCCCATCCTCTGAAGAGAGTATTTCCATAGGAGGAAAGACTAAAACCCACAAGTGACCTTTCCAACAAGCAGAAGAATTTGTCACACAGACAGATTAAAGATTAAAAGAAGCACAAGTCTCAACTCTGCAGAGGACCCACAGTATTGATTTCCAGTCCCTTCTTTGATTATAATAAGTGAGATCTTCCTTTGGGTTCAAAGTAACAAAAGCAAACAGCTTGTCTGTACTTTAGGATGTCTTCTGTTTCCCTAGGAAGGCCTTCTCCAGGAAAAACCACTTTACAGCTAATGTTTCTGTCTTCAACCAATGAAAAAAGCAGAAAGTAGAGCCACAGTGTCTCCACAAATATTAATTTCTATCATCTCTGGTATCACTCAGAAGTCATGTGGTTCTCCAGAGGAACCTGGGAGCTTCAGACATTCAAATCTGAGAACAAATCTAGTACTGTTACCTGATGTAAGAGCACACTACACATGGCACTCTGCTCTAGACCAGTGCTTCTCAATCTTCCTGATTCTGTAACCATGTGATACAGTCCCTCATGTTGTGATGACCCTGACAACCAGAAAATTAGTTTCATTGCTAATTTATAACTATAATTTTCCTAATATTATGAATTATAAATTAAAAATGTGAAATGCATGATAACTCATGTGTTATCCCCAATGGGGTCATGAACCAAAGGTTAAGAATCAGTGTGTCTGTGCAGAAGGTTAATGTCTGACTACAATGTAAGTTATATTGTATAACAAATTGATTTTTTAAGGCATACAGCCTCCCACTCAAGTCTTAACACAACAGACACTTCCTTCAGAGTAATTTGTAAATGAAGGTGCCTTGTTTAGGAAGGGTTTTGGGGGCTTTGGTGTCCAGTTGCTGGCCATAACTACCATGAGGTATAACAAGAGAAGTCAGACTGTCCCGTAGTCAGACTGATGACTATCTTGAATATCACCATAGAACTTTCTTACGATGACAGATGGAGACAGATCAGACCGACATCGGAGCACTGGACTGAGCCCCCAAGGTCCAGCTGAAGAGCTGAAAGAGGGAGAATGTGAGCAAGGAAGTCATGACCACAAGGGGTTGGTCCACCACTGAGACTGTGTGCCTGAGCTAATGGAGCTCACCAACCCCAGCTGGACCGGGAATGAACGAGCATGGGATCAAACTGGACCCTCTGAATGTGGTTGACAATTGGGGCAGACTGAGGGGCCAATGATAACGGCACTGGGATTTGTCTCTACTGCATATACTGGCTTTTTGGAATCCTATTCTCTTTGGATGCATACCTTCCTAAGCCTGGATGTAAGAGGGAGAGCCTTGGATTTCCCATAGGACAGGGTGCCTTGCCCTGTCTTAGGACTAGAGGGTGGGGGGGGGGGGCTGTGTGAGGAAGCGGGAGGGAAGTGGGAGAAGAGGAGGAAGTGGGAATTTTGATTGTTATTATTTATAAACTAATAAAAAATGTTTTTTAAAAAGAAAAGTTCCAAATAGTCAATTTACTTTTCATCAGTTTTATTTATTTTCTTGAGGGTATATGAGTGTTTTGCTCACCTGTATGTATGCGCACAATTGTGTAGATGATTGATAGCCACCACGTGGTGGCTAGAAATTGAACTCTGGAGCCTGTTCTGTGAGAAAAAAATGTTCTTAAATACTGAGCCATTTCTCCAGCTGCATCCAAAGTATTTTGAGAATGAAATAGCAGCGTGCAGCGTATTCTTTATTTCAATTATACCCAAAACGATAGTAATCAAAACAGTATATGAAAACTAGCCAACAATGGAATAGAACAGGAAGCCCACAAATAAACCTGCACAAAGATCTTCAACAAAGACGTTAAGATTAAATGGTGGGTGGGATGTGGAGGGAAGGAAAATCTATTCAATAAACAATCCTGGGGAAACTGGGAAGCAGCATGGGAAAGGCTAAACCTGAACTTCACAGCACACATCATACAAAAGCATCCTTAAAATGGACTGAAAATTTAAGTCTAGAATCTAACATTGTGAAACTGTTGTAAACACTCTAAGGAAACATTTTGATATTTATCTTTTTAGAGACATTTGAAACTGTGGTAGTTTGAATGTAATTGGCTCCCTAATTCCAAATCCTATTACCACAGAATCTCATAGGAAGTGTGGCTTTGTTGGAGTGGGTATGGCCTTGTTCGAGGAAGTGTGTAACGGTGAAGGCAAGCTTTGAGGTTTCATATACTCAGGATTCCTCCCAGTGTGTCAGTGGACTGCCTGTTGCCTGCAACACGTAGCCAGCACCATTCCAGCCTGCAGGCTACCATGCTTTCCGCCATGATAGACTGAACCTCTCAACTTTAAGAGAGCCACCACAATTAAAGGTTTCCTTCATAAGAGTTGCCATGGTCATGGTGTCTCTTCACAGCAATAGGAAATCCTAAGACAGAAACTTAATACAAAATGTACAGATAACAACAGCAAAAGTGAAAATATCAAACTAGACAGGTATAGGCAAAAGGGGAAAAATACCAATAACGGGTCAGGCATAGTGGTTCACATATTTAATCTCATAACTCAGAAGGCAGAGGCAGACAGACCTCCACGAGATTGAGGCTAGCCTGGTTTCTATAGAGAGTTACAGACAAGCCAGAGTAACATAGTGAAACTTTGTCTCAACAAACAAACAAGCAAACAAACAAAGAAATGGTGACTAGGCATCCCACATACATCTCCAAAGCATACCTTGTGCTTTAGAACCAAAGTGTTCTCAAAGAGAGGATGGGGGGAGAACTGAGGTTGGAATCCAATGCAGAGGTGTGCGAATGGGAGCAAGGCTAAGAGTGAAGACAGGGTGAGCCACACCAGAGGTGGCAAGAGCATTGTGGGAACTAAGCTGGTTTTGGGGTAGAGAAGAAAAATCTAAGGCAGTGGGGGTGTGGTGGAGCTGAGTTTTGAGAGGGAGGAGAGAGTTAACAGGGTGAGGCCCACAAAGGTAGATGGGGGATCAAGACAGGAATAATTGTGTGATAAGGATTAGGACAGGACCATACCATCCCAAGGTCAAGAAGGATTGAGAATGGGTTGGGAGAGAATAAGGCATTGGGGGTTAGGGATTGGAGGGCAAGATAAAGGGGTAAAAAAGGGGAGCAGCCAGTGAGAGGTTGAGGGCTGACAGCAGAGCAGAGAGGGACCTAAAGCTGGGCTAAAAAAGAAAGGAAGGAACTGGGTGGGGCTCTGTACAGTAGGGGTAGGACAGGACAGAGTGGGGGGAGAGGGGAGACAGTGGAAAGTGAGACCAGCCAAGCTTGGAGACATGGGACAGTGACTGGAGGATGTTAAGAAACCCCTCAAACAGTCCCTGATACTTGCTTTATGGCTGCAGGCAAGAGAGTGTTACACAACCCTAAATAACTGCTTTATTTATTCCTTGCCTTTCTGCCCTGCTTCAGCTGCCTAGCATCTCTGAGGCTGCATCCAGTTTGTGTGGGGAAGGGATGGCATAGAGTGGGAGGCCTGGGGACACCAGAACCAGGGAGTCTAGGCTGCTCAGCTTCTGCCTGAGTGCCATGGCCTCTGTCAGACAAAGGACCTGAGCCTCCTAGAGACTCTCCTGGAAGCTGATGTAACCACAAAACCTCTAAGAAATAAGTGAAGAGGTGTGACAAACAAACCACAAACTTCCTGAGGTCACAGCCCTGATTCTGAAATTTTCCTGAATGTCATCAGCAGGAAGCTGGCGTCTATTACAGTGCCCTTCACATCTGAGGCTGGGTTTAGAGAAGGGAACCCATGGCCTAGGCCACAGTGACCAAGCTCATTAATTGCATCCTGCCTCTGTGCTCACTCTGCCAGCCCATGAGTTTGGAGGAATTCAACAACAGAACTTGTGGGGACAGAGGACTACAGCATCGGAGAGGAAGGGTGCTCCTAGATGATCCTGGGCCTCCATCCCCATCCTCCCATCCCCTCAGACTCCTTCTGGATGACTGTACAGACCAGACCCTGGGGTTTGCTCTCTAGCTCACCCCATAGTCTTTTCCTCAGAGGCTTTCAGAAAAGCTGAGACGTCTCAGAAAAACTACTACATAGAAAGGGGAGACAGGGCCAGAGGAACTGGAAGTTCACTGTGGTTCACCAGAAGCCACTGACTCTCTAAAACCACAGCTGCTCTCAGGGGTATGAATCACACCACCCCAGTTCTCTCTTCATTTCTTTATTTATCTCCTCCTCCTCCTCATTTTTTTCTCACTGTATAAGCCAGGTTGCCAGCTTGCACCACTTCCCTCCATCAGCCTTCTGAGAGCTGAGGGCAGAGGTCACCACACACAGCTTCACTGACTGCTTCATATACTGAACCAGCATCCAGTTCACCATTTTTATATCATCCCCTTCCCCACCCTCTCACACAGGAAGGTGCTTTATCACCTTCTCAATCAGCTGGCACTGCATGCCCCTGCCTGAGGACCGACCCAAGAAATCCATGCACTCTCACCCATAGAACCTAAAATAGGGATAAGGGGCAAAGTTTAAGTCACATATGACCTGGCAATGGTGCTAAGTAGAGGGCATAAGGAAACCTCTGCCTCCCAACCCCCCCGCCCCCCCGCCGGCTAACTCCTGGGCAAACAATAGCAGATAATAGGGTTCATTTCAGCAGGCATTTCATTGCTTTTATTTACAGAGCACATAATAATATTGACAACTCAAACACTCTATTCCAACTTCAGTGTGAAAGTAGCACACGAGATTGGGGGGCAACAGGAGATCACATTTGGCCTCTGTACTCACCTGACCCCAGATCAGGTAGCATCCTGTATCCCAGTATTGATACCCATTCCCCTGAGCACTCTCTGCAAGTGATGCCAAAGCTGTGTGCTAAACAACCAGGAATGGTCCTGTGCTGCTGTGCCTCCTGGGTCAGCTGGAGAGGATATGGGAGTTCCTGGTATTTGTGCCCATTGTGCTCTGCAGTCCTGGGAATGAGGATGCTCCTGAGTCAGAGATGCTGGCTGGGGGAGAGGGGAACCTTGTTCATTTCTCTGGAATGCTATTTCCACAACCATCTTGGAAAAGGAGACTTCTTGAGGCAAAAGTCCTTTTCTCAATCTGCTTGGCATCTCACAACACATGACCACTATGTCCCTTTGGGTGTGTCTCACTTCTGGACATCTTGTCTGACTGTGATTTTTCTTCAAAATAGCCCAGTGGGAACTAGCTCACCTCATCATGTCTGCCTGAGGCCTGATGGGCCTTCTGATAACCCAGGACCACAGGCTGCTCTCTCCCAGGGCCCAGAACTATGTCAGGAGACACAATGACATGAAGTCTATTTTCCCTGCTGCAGGTGGGTCAGTCTGGCTTCTGCCCAAGTAGGGTGCTTCTCCAATTATGCACTGCCATGAACTCCACTCGGAAGCCGTTTCCTAGAGCTGACACCTTGGACTGACAGATTGTCCAGGGTACAATGGAGAGGCAGAGAACTCAGTACTGCTCAGTCCAGCAGGCTGGGTGCCTCAGCACTGGCAATCTGACAGGGAAAGCTGGCAACTGCTGACATAGAGCCATGGCTTTGTCACTAAAGAATACCTGTGGTGGTAGCAGCAATAGAGGCACTTCCTCTTTGTGGTGACCTGGGCTGGGTCACCCCACTGATGGAGGGTCTTACTGTGATTCACTGTTCCCTCTGGAAACACTCCCACAGATACAGCATCTCAACAATTCTCCATATCTGCTCAGACAGTCAGGCCAACAACAGAGCCCACGATCACTAACCCTTACAGTTCTATTCTCTGTGTTTTAACTGACAGTGCCTACTACAGAGTAAACACAGCATGGAGGCAGCACTGACATGAAAAACACACACTGCACTACAGACACCACTACAGCCTCCCCCACCCCTGCCCTACTGTGCCCTCCTCTCCCAGTAACTCCCATTCCCTTCTCATATATTCATGTTCTGCCGTCCTTCTTCATCTCTGCCTTATACCCTCTCCCATCTCTTGAACCTTCTTTTATTTCCTGGTTTCTCCCCACACTTATTCACCAGTAGATAACTATATTTAACTTTTAGAAGCTGGATACACAATGAGTTCAAGGTCATTTAAGATGCAAATCTGGGCAGAGGTGAGATTTTTGGTATTCACTGGCCAGAAAACATAGCCAACTCAGAGAGCTGAGACCTGTGAAAGACACTGTTTCCTAAAGCAAGATGGATGGAACCTGTGGATCCACAATTAGGTTAATTTCTGTCCTATAAGTATAACACACACACACACACACACCTTCACAAACATACAGTTCACCTGCAAAAACACAGTAAAAAGTGACAACAAATTAAAAAAAAATTTACCTAGGATTTGGGCTTTTCCTATGTAAAATCCTGTTGTAAAACAAGGGGAAAATATCATTCATTTTTATCTGATGAGTGTTTTATCTGTGCATGATTCTCTGCTGTATGTATGTGCAGTGTCCATGGAGTAGAACAGAACACAATCCTACCTGATGGACTTTATTCCATTTTGAACATCTTCAAACTGAAGGTGGGGGTACTGGATCATGGAAGAGAACATCCAGCACAGACCTGTGTCCTAAAGGGATGGATATCCTTGATATTGGGGACAGGAAGTGAAAATTTCTAACATGAAGGTTGTGTAGTGACCATTAGAGAATGTAAAGTCAGAGGTTTGGAATGACCATCACTGGGGTGCTCTTGAGAAGCCTCAAAATGACTTTGAAGAGTGAGTGCCATAATTTGGTTAAAGAAATTTCCACATAAAATTACTTTGGCTTCGGCATATCTAGGAATGTACATTGCAGGCACGTGGGGCGTGTGGAGTGGGAGGGATGAATGGACTTTTGACATTAAAAGCACATAGCAAAATAAGGAATTGAAGTAATTCTCTTGTTTTGGACATCAGGTGAGTATTAGGCCTACATCTGAAAAATGAGTTCAGTATTTCCATGTTCTGGCATGAGTCAGAGTCAGATGAACAAGAGGTAGAGAAGGAAGAGATTAAACAATGCTGGACAGAAGCATAAAGTACTTGCCATTTCCCCAGTGAATGATTAGTAAGGGGTGGAAGAAAGGGCAAAGAAGCATCTAGTAGCATATTGCTTTTCTGGGGAAAAAGTGGTCTGATGTGAGATTTTCCTTTGAATGTTGTGAATATGTTTTATTATCATTGGTTAATAAAGAAGCTGCTTGGTGCCTATAGCATAGCAGAAAAGAACAAGGCAAGAATTCCAAGCAGAAATAGGGGGAAAAACAAGGCAGAGGCAGAGAGATGCCATGTAGCTGTTGAAGGAGACAGACACCAGACAGAACCTTATAAGTAAACCAGGAGCCTCGTGATAAAATACAAAATGATAGGAATGGGTTCCTTTAAGATGTAAGAGTTAGCTAAAAGTATACATAAGTTATTGGTATTGTTATGATTAATATAAATAATCTTTGTGATTATTTTACGTCTGAGGATGAACAAGCAGCCTCCAGCAACAGTGGTCCAATGTATTGATAACAGCACCAATTTATATAAAGAATAAAATTGACATCTAGTTCTAATTGCATTTCTGCTTATCTGAGATGGTGTTTTTCCAGGCTGGGGGAGGGGAGGCAGTTGTTAAAGTCCTTATTCTGATAGGTCTTCAATATCTTCACTATCTCCCCTATGTAGGGCTATTACAATTAGAGACAAAGTTTCCACAGTGACTTTGGGAACAGAGATACAATGTATTGTATCCAACTTCAAGCTATTCCCATTTCTGTTGGCCAACCCTCACCAGGGCAGGTTTCCATGTGAGGCATACACTCTACACTCTTGACTGTAATAGGCCTCCTTCAAATGGTTGTCCTTCATAGACTCTTTAGATAATGGGCCATCATACATCCTGGATGTACATTTTTCCTTATTGTTCAGGGAACACCTCCATTGTTCTTGCTACCATAGTATTTACTACTGAACAAAATTGCACATAATGTTATTTTTGGTCATCTTTTTATCTTAGGCACCTTGGAGGAGAGGCAGGTGGGTGTGGCAGCTAACACCTACTATCCCAGCCCTTAGGATGCTAAGTTAATAGAAATAAAAATATCACCTAAAATTTTCTAGAGAATGACTTTGAGATGGATGAAGTTTTAGCAAGAGGAATTTGAAATTAATTTTGATTTTCTTAGCGGCAATGTCTTAGATTACCACAAAACTCATGGTCTTTCTTTCTCTTGTAGTCTGCTTTTGGTCATTTCACTTTGTGTTAATTAGAGTTGGGAAGAAAAGGGGAGAAGCTGAAATTCCTGCCTACTAATGAAGCTGCCCTTGAAGCAGGTTGACTAAATCAGTCCTCAGGTGGTGGTCTGATGTAATCAATAGCTCTCACTAACCAGACAGTCCCTGCTGCACACACCTGAACCAGTGCCTGTGCAGGCAACACATGAAGCTTATTTTATGAACTCATTTCAACTCTGCAAGACTAGTGAGCACCTGTGTCCCAAAGCACCTGTCAAGTCATTTACCTCCATTTGGGAGTTGGAGAGCTGGTGTCTACAGTAACAGAAGAAATAGGTGGTGATCTGTTTCTCTAGGGCCATTTCAGGGGCCTAAGGAAAGAATTTAAGAGGTTATTTTCTGAAACTGGTTTAAAGAACATTCCTTAAGTGAAAAAATTCAATCAAGAATACTCTTACTTTTTAGGGGAAGACATTTTAATATGGAATTTCCACCTGTGATATATTTAAATTCTAGGCAACTACAGTGGAGAAAGGCCTCTGTAGCCTTCATTAGAGACAAAGCAAAAGTACAGCTGGGGGCAGAGCTTTCCTTTCCTTCCCCACTGCTTTCCCTTTTTCCTCAGAGAAGTGCTAGGCTTGTCTCACCATCTCTGAAATCACACCTTACTGCTGTATCCCCTTTCCCTTCACCGTGAACTCTCTTGTTGGCATCAACATACATATTGCAAATTTAAAGACTTTGAATTGTTTTGTCTGCCCCTGAGCCTTGTAGAAAAGGGGAACCATAAACCCCCAAAAAGCCAGTTTGCAGCCCGTCCATAAGCAGATGACTGTCAATATCGAAATACAATACTAGCTTGATCTAGAATTGAAGCGCTGACAAAGGCAGAGTTTGCTATTTAGGAGGGCTCAGCCATCTTGCCTGAGTACATTAAGTGCGTGGTCCCATCTTATAGCCTAGGCACTTCACCAAAGATTTCTAAGTTGAGGTAGAACTCCCAGCGTCCCCATAACAGAGGCCTGCTACATCCACAGCTGTCTCGCCAGTGTAGCAGAAACGCTGACTAGGCAGGCAAGTGTCGCTGGAGGATTGGAATTTGTGCTTCTCGGAGCTGTGTGTTCCAGACGGTCCCTTGGCAATCAGCTGTGGTCATGATGCCACCTGAGTCGCTATTTGTACTGACTCGACTTGGAGCCATATGTCTGTCTTTTCCCTTGTCTGTGTGTTCTTTGTGATTCTTGCATATTGCTAACAGATCAGACTATTCCAGGCAGTTGCAGATACAAACAAGACTGCTAAGGACATTTTTGAATTCTGCTCCACTATTAATTAAAGCCTTAAAAAAGTAGCCAGTTCTGGGAATTGCCAGAATCATCATTAGGACAATTCCTTGATGATGTGGAACAAAAGGAGTTAATTTTACTAGGAAAAACCTTAGAAGCCTTAGGCATTTGCCTGAGAAATATGTACAGTTGTAAATAGAAGGCCTATGAAACCTTTCTTGTGGGAAGAAAAAGTCCTAACCTAAGCTGACAATATCTAAGCCTGAGAATTGAGAAGGGAGGAGAGTTGATGTTAGTGATATAGAGTAAACTTCAGAGAGATTCAAGACTATGTATTAGAAATTTCCTAGCAGAAAGCTTTCCCAGGGAGATAGTAGCCTTTTTCTTTCTCACCCAGGCACACAAGGTCACTTAGCTCAAACCAACCAGCTACCTGCAAGCTGATAAAGATGGTCTAATTCAATTCAAGGGCAATAGCCTCTCTGAAGGCAAGAAAAAAGAGTTTATTTTACAAAATATGAGAGAGCAGAAGTCCTTGTGCTCAAGTCAAAGCATCTTCAAAGATTCTTTTTGTAAACTGTTTTATGCTGTTCTTTTCTGTTCTGTGATTTGATGATGTATGCCTTTGCCAAGTTCTTTGATTGTAAAAAATATATAATCCTGCACTGAAAATAGTAAAACGCAGCAGCATTTTCAAAATACATTGAGAGTGACTGCCTGTCATTCCTCCGCCGTATCCTGATTACTCCTGTTCTTTGTCCTGTTCCCTCACAGTCTGAGTGGCTCCCCTGAGCCAGTCCGTAGCAGAGGCCTAACCCACTGAAGCTGTCAAAAGAAATCCCATTTATGATGCCGAATGAACATGCAAGTTTCAGACTTTATTATGCATTCTTCCAGTCTCGAAAAGGACAAATTAAACTCCATACAATTTATCAACTTCATTTCTTTTTTCTTTTTTTTTCTTGACCTGTGGCATGTGTTCAGCCCCTGGGTAGCAATTGATGTGAGACCAGGGCCCATTCCTTAATGACTGAATACATACATTTGTCCAGCACATGGTGGATTTGCTGTTCTGAAAATTTGTCTTAAGAAAAAAAAATTGTCTGCAAAAGCAGACAAAGAAATCTATAATCTTCTCAGTCTTTCCCATTTGTTAGAGACATTCTTTGACCCAGCTTGGATGCCCCAGCGACAATGATCCCAAAGCGATGCACTTGAACCAGTGTTTGAGGGCAACTCCCTTGGCCTAGCCTTCCAGCAGCAAAGGCACAATGGGAAGACAGCAGGAGCTTCTCTGGGGGCAGAGCCAGAGGCAGCAACAGGGCAGTTTTCCCTCTTCCAGATCTGATTGGAAAGGCATTTGACCTTTCATTTCTCAGGACAATTCGTGAGACAGAGGAAAAAAAAAATGGGTAAGAAGCAGCTGATTAAATCTAATCTCTAACTCAGGCCTCCACTGGATTTTTCCCCCTTGTTTTTTAAGGGGGCACGGCTGGCAACGTGGCCCGTCATTGGCATTCCCATAGTGAGGAGGACAGAGGCCAGGGCGGGCATCCATGCCTTCGCTTCTGCATTCTTCTCTGTGCTGGGCTGCCTGTGCGGGCACTAGCTGGCATGTGGGAGTGGTCAGGCAGCTGCGGGGGGTCCCTGGTGTCTGCAATTTGCTTAAGGTCACCTGAGATGGCCAAGGCCTGGGAGCCTGGAGGTCCTAGAGCTGTACATGTGTGCCCGCCATCACCTCCGCCCTCTGCCTGCTCTTTTGCCTTCGCTGGCTGCTGTCTGGTCCCTGCTCACCTTCTGGGCCCAGCGCACTTGCTAAGGAAAACTTGATTGCATTCTGGGGTGGGGAAAAACGTCAAAGAATCGGGGAGGGGGTTTTCTGGGATCGGAACCTCGCGATCGTGGCCCACTGCACGGCCCTGAGAGAAAGAGCACCCTAAGCATGGCTTGTTCTGCGCCCGGCCCACGCGAGGCAGAGGTGTCTGTCTGTCTGTTCATTCTGTCTGTCTGCGCTCCGTGATAGCCGGGCTGGGAGACACAGCCACACTGACAGGTCGCATGGATCAGGGTTCTTGCTCCACCCTTCCCCAGGGGGGATGTGAAGGTAAATGTCACTTTTGTTTCCCCAGTCTGCCCTGCAGTCACTGCCCAGCTTCCTTTTCCTCCTCTTTCCAGGCTGATTCTCTCTCTCTCTCTCTCTCTCTCTCTCTCTCTCTCTCTCTCTCTCTCTCTCTCTCTCTCTTGTGGCAGGCAGGGAGCAGGGGTACAATCTTTTCCCTTATGGAGCTTCCTCAGAAGCCTTTTGCAAGTCCCTCCGCCCCCCCCACCCCCCCACCCCGCCTTCTACATCCCTTGGCCCATTCCTATGCCACCTCAGAGCCACCGCCAGAAACATGCATTTGACATCACCCAAAGTGCCCAGGAACAAAAATAGATTTAAAAAAATTCTTCTAAGTTAAGGGAAATTGAGACAAGAAATAAACACGTGTGAGTGTGTGTGTGTGTTGAATTCTTATTTTGGTTTTCGTAGATGGTTGGTTGTGATTGTTAGGACTTTTTTCTAATGCGAGCTCTCTGCCGACACAAATTCACAATCAAGCCAAATCAAAACAAGCAAAATTAAGAAATATCCAGGTTTAATGGAATTCCTGCGCTCTTCGGTGGACCCAAGGTGGGGTCAGGACTTGGCTTGCTGGGATTTGGAGTCCAGGCCAATACAACTCTCAGGCCTGGGGGCTAGGAGAGATGCGAGTGGCTAGGGTCTACGCTTCAAACTTAACAGTGATGTCTTTATTGGTGTGGGGATCCCTGGAGACTTTGTACTGGCTACCTCCGCAAGTTTTTAGAAAAACACTGACTGAGGAGTAGAGAGCATTTCTCCAGAAAGTTTCAAGTGTAGAATGAGCAAGCCTGAAAAACTGGCCCAGGGGGACCTCTAGTGGTACACACATCTTAAGTTCGCCAGGCTGAGAGCAAAGTTTGACCTTTACTTGTAGCTACTTAGTCCCTTTAGACTTGGAAAATTGGAGGACCCCAGTTAGCAGCTGGATGTGGGAACCCGTGCTGATCAGAAATGGAAAATTTTGTGATTCAGAGAACAATGAAGTGGTAGTTTCCTGTGATTTCCACTCTTTCTTGCTGACATTAACAAATACATTATTTTATTCTGAGATCTGAGATTGGCATACTTCAGATAAAGAAATACGTTTTATAATTACCATCATCTGTATTTTTCGCCGTTTACTCCCCTCTAAGGAGTCATAGCAGGTAGCTTAATTTAGAACGTTAAGGAGAAATCAAACACAACATGTGATTAAAATTTTGAAAAAAAAAAGCGAAATAATTTTTGTTTGCTTTTTCTATGAGCAGATCATTTTGTTCTCTGATTATGTAATCTCAGGCTAGCAAGTTATTCACTAATCTACATATATATTCATAAAATAAATATTCTCCTTGTAAGAATGTAATTTTGATTCACTGAGTAAAAGGTTATTTTGGGGATGCTTTGTGTAATTTGTTTATGAATATAAAACGTATATGTATATGTATAAAATGAGTTAAATACCTATTTCCCGGTGTGTATACTGTAAATGAGTTACATACTTATTTCCCAGTGTGTATACTGTAAAGGATCTTAAATTTTAAAAGTGAAAACCAGAGAATTGAAGGCTGTGTCAAACCACCCCTGTATCTGCCGCCTGTCTGTCATACACACAATGAGAGAGGCAGGACCACCTATGGCTGGTGTTGAACTTATATCTTCCTGCCTCAGCATCCCCAGTGGTTGGGTAGCAGTATTCTTATTTACAATGAGAGTTTTACTGTGTGAACTTAGAATATGGGGTTGATGTGAATGATTAAAATTAATTTCGTCTCACGTGAAACTGGTTGACCTTATTCTAACACACAGAGCAATGCCCTGTGGAATGAAGCATGTTGAGTTTAAATTTGGATTACAGATGTGAAGGCTTAAGGAGAGGGCTGTGATTTTTTTTCTTGCTTCCTTTTCCTCTTTTAAAATCAATTCTAGATCCTGTGGAAAATCTTGGAGTGCACAGCAGTTGTGAAGGCCGCCAGAAGTTCTGCCTTTCACCACCACCTCGAGGAAAGAGTCACTTGTGACTCTTAATGTTTTCTTATACACTAGGAATGCAGAACACTGACTGCATATGGAAATCAAAGACAGTGTGTGCCAGAGTCAGTAGGAAACATAAAAAACACTAAGTTTGCGGGAGTTAGGATCCACGTCATGTACCATCATGCCTGTCGTTTTCTGTTTGTCTTTTCTTATTGCTAATTTTTTTCTTTAGATTTACTTGTTTATGCTGCAAAGTAGTGGTGCACGCCTTCCATCCCAGCACTCAGGAGGCAGAGACGGGGGATCTCTGTGAGTTTGAGGCCAGCCTGGTCTACAGAGTGAGTTCCAGGACAGCTATAGCTACACAGAGAAGCCCTGTCTCAAAAAAAAAAAAAGCTAAACAAACAATCACCAATAAACCAAAACAAACATATACAAAATAGATTACTTATTTATATATTACTTTATATGTATGTGTGCTTTGCTTGCATGTATGTCTGTCTACCACATTTGAGCTTGATGAACTGGAAAGTCAGAAGAAGGAGTTGGAACCCCTTGGACTGAGGTGGGTGCTGGAAGTTCAACTAAGGTCGTCTACAAGAGCAACAAGTGCTCTTAACTGCTGAGCCAATTCTCCAGATCCCATGTCTTTTATTTCTTATGAAAAAACATGTTGGTTGTTGAACAGAAGAACAGCACTCTATCATGTTGCTGGTTACAAAGCCTGAACTTGGTCCCAAATGAATAGAAGGGCTAAAGGAAAGAAATGATTAAAAATAATGCCTGCTGGTGGGAACAGTACGGTGAGGGAAGCATGGATCAGTATGAGGGGAGTCTGTTTACTGTCATTAACATTTTGGTGGTGTCCCCAGAGTCTGCCTGGAAGGGAGGGTGAGAGAATAGGAGACTGGGGCGGTAGTAATGGGAGTCACTGGGGAGAGCAGGGATTGACTCCTGAGAATGACTGCTTTGAAGGAAAATTTCAAATAAAACCCCCTACCTGTTCCTTTTAGATGTCTTTGATGCTGTCGTGCTCATTATTGATAACTCTCTAAAATCAAGATAGAAAGAGAGAGAGAAATACGATGTTATTATTTTTATCCTAATGGTGCTGAACCTGACACAGCAAATCCTGACATGCTTTGGTTTTATTAGTTTTATTTCATCTCCTTTTTATAGATTATCCAGTCAATATCCTGAGGGTCTAAACACTCAGTAGTGAAGGAGAGAATATGTTCTTGTCCATTTATCTAATCCTGGAGTAACTGAGAGGAGGTAGTTCTTGAGTAAACTCCATGTTTTGTTGTTGTTGTTGCTGTTTTTAATGTTGTGCCTATTGGCATTTTGCCTTCATGCATGTCTGTGCACCACTGTGCCTAGGGAGGTCAAAAAAACATCTTGGAATCCCCTGGAACTGGAGTTATGATTTGGGTCCTCTGGAAGAGCAGCCAGTACTCTTCACCACTGAACCATCTCTTCAGTCCATCATGTGTTGTCCTAGATAAGATAGCCATGGTTTATGGTCGATAGATCAGGACAAGGACATTGTAGGAGAAGTAGCTTTATGTGGTGTGTGATAGTGGAACCATGGAGTCCCATGGACAGATAGGTCACAGAGTCTTCCCTCAAGCAATGATTTTGATAACAGGAAGCTGACAAAAAAGAAAGTGGAAAGTATCCTTGAATGCACTGGCACAGGAAACCACTTCCTGAATACAACACCATTAGCACAGACACTGAGATTGACAATAAATGGAACCAGAACCTCCTGAAACTGATAAGGTCTGTAAGGCAAAGGACACTGTCAACAAGACAAAACAGTAGCCTACAGAATGAGAAAAGATCTTTACTACCCCCGTGTCTGACAGAGAGCTGATCTCCAAAATACAAAAAGAATGCAAGAAAATAGACATCAAAATACCAAATAATCCAATTTTAAAATGGGTACAGACTTAAACAGAGAATTCTCAACAGAATAATCTCAAATGGCCAAGATACACTTAAAAGAATTGTTCAACACCCTTAGTCATCAGGGAAATAAGAATAAAAATAATTAAACAAAATAAAAATGACTCTTCATCTTATGCCTGTCACAATGGCTAAGACCAAAAAAGCTAATGACAGTCTGTTCTAGAAAGAATGTGGAGTAAGGGGAACACTCCTCCACGGTTGGTGTGACTGCAAACTTGTACAGTCTCTTTGAAAATCAGTATGGTGATTTCTCAGAAAATTGACAACCAGTCTACCTCATGACCCAGTTCTACCAATCTTGGGCATATACCCAAAAGTTCAATCATACTGCAGAACACTTGCTCAACTCTGTTCAAAGCAGTGTTATTCATAACAGCCAGAACCTGGAAACAGTCTAGATGCCCCTCAACTGAAGAATAGATAGAGAAAATGCTGTACACTTACACAACGGATTATTACTCAGCAGTAAAAAACAATGTCATCATGAAATTTGCAGGCAAATGGATGGAACTAGAAAACAAATCATCCTGACTGACATAACCCATACCCAGAAAGACAAACATGGTATGTACTCACTTATAAGTAGAATATTAATGATAAATTAATATAACCAGGCCACAATCCACGATCCCTGAGAAGCTAGGCAACAAGGGGGACCCAAAGAGAGAAGCATGGATTTCCCTGGGAATGGGAAGTAGATGAGATCTCCTGGATAAACAGGAAGTGGGGGGATGGAGGTATGGAAACATGAGGGAATGGTTTGGGCAGGTTGGGAGCAGATGGATGGGGGGAATAATTAAAGAAGTCTCTTGACGGGGGGATTTTTGCTAACATATCTAGAATACTCCATCTTGGAAGAGCAAAATACATGCTCTGTTTTCATACATGTGGGATATCCACCATAAATGCTCTTCCTTCTTCTGGGGATTGTTGTTGCTGATGTTGTTTTGTGTTGAGTTGAGTCAGAGGCTCACTACACAATGCTAGCTAACCAGGAACTCACTATTGTAGACTAGGCTGGCCTTGAACTCATAGAGCTTCACCTGCCTCTATTTCCAAGTGTTGGGATTAAAGGGGTGTGTCACTATGAAAGATCAGTTTTTGGCCACCAAATAGAGTTTTAAAAATATACACAGCATAAAGTAATAAAATAAAACAAAGCATGATATCTGGACACAATGGCAACAAAATAAGAAATCAACAGCAGGAAGACATGTGGGAAATCTTTAGACATTTCAGTCTCAAAGAACATGCTTCCATATAGCTACGTGTTAAACAAAAAATTGACATGAAAACTAGGATATATCGTTTAAATAAAGATTTATTTATTTTTGTATAAGAGTGTTCTATTTGTATGTATGCCTGCATGACAGAACAGGGTGTCAGATCCCATCATAGGTGGTTGTGAGCCACAGCATAGTGACTGGGAACTGAACTCAGTACCTCTGGAAGAACAGCCAGTGTACTTAATTGCTGAGCCATCTCTCCAGGCCTGAAAATCTAGAAAATATTTTAACATGAGAAAACAAAAAGACCAGGTTTTAAAAACACAGTGAAAGTCTTAATCCTAAAGCAACTGGGTAGAACAACTTAGCAGGTATCTTGAACCAATTGTCTAACCAGACGTCCAATAAATAAATGAGTGTGAAATTTCTTGATGGTGGAAAGCATTCAGAATGAACATTCTTTGGAGCCTGGTATTATAGGTGAAGGTCGTTCATCTGATTCCTGATGCCCAGACCTGAAATAATCAAACAGAAACTATATTAACTGCAACACTGCTTCACCAATGACTCTAGCATATTCCTAGCTAGCTCTTATATCTTAAATTAACCCGTTCCTATTATTTTATATCTTGCCATTAGACTCGTGGTTTTCCAGTAAGGTTCTTTCATCTGTCTGCTTCAGCAGCTACTTGGTGTCTCTCTGACTCCGTATTATTCTCCCAGCATTCAGTTTGGTTTTCCCACCTAACTCTGTTCTGCACTGCCACAGGCACAAAGCAGCTTCTTAATTTACCAATGATAATAAAACATATTCACAGCATACAGAGGAAAATCCACATCATGGTATTATGGCTAAAACTCACCTGACATGTCATGAGAACTCACACCTTCCTATGAGTCAACAAGCAGAGGATCAAAGTGACAGGAGCCTTCTGGGTTAGGGTAAGAATAATGTATCTACAGAGACACATTGGTAGAGATTCAGAGAACATTTTTCTAAATCTGAAAGTCGTGTTGATGAAGTCATTTCAAATGTGGAAAAGGTAAAATTAAAGTAAAGACAGAGACTACAGTTCAGAATTAGTTTAAAATGTATCGGAAAGACTCAGGAGTATGAACATATTGTTGTAAGGAAAGATGGAAAAATCATTTTTTCTCCTGAAGATTCAGAAGTTTCTAATAGAGAAGCAACTGTAATATATTATACCACTTGGTATAATTGTGTAATTACTATATTAATACATAATACACCCAACTCCCAAGGCACCAGGTGGATGCGTGGGTATCTACGCTCAAACTGGGGCATTAAGGACCCCAGCTGGCTAGTCCTCATCTGAGCAGAGTGGTTAGTACTTTTGTTTTCAAATTCTAGCAGATCTAGTCTTAAAACATTGATACAGAATAATATATTCATTAACACACTTCTAAAGCCTTCTCCATCAATAAGTTATAAACATCTAAAAACCTGTGTTCTTTCTTTCTTTGGTGTCATTCTCACTATTAATATTTGTGTGGTTACTCTCTCCTTAGTAAGCTCCCAGCTTGCTCACTGGTGGACCGTGTAGAAGAAGAATCCAAGTGGGTTTTATTCATCACAGTAATTTAAAAATAAATGAACAAGTTTAGCAATGCAAAAATAAATAATATATAAACACAATGCCTAATTTTTCTGAGTAGGCTTTTTTAAATTAAGTTAAGCTGAAGAATGAAACAGAGCCTGGTTGTGAAATAAATTCATGTGGATTTTCTTAGTTATAAAGATAAATACAGCCTTTAGTCACTAAGCTGCATGCCAAAGCAGTCTTCTCTCAGTTCTATCCAGAAGTCACCTGATCAGAGGCTTTACAGATCAAGAAGGTATGAAAAGCAGTTTTAAAAAATGAAAAGAAAGAAAGAAAGAAAGAAAGAAAGAAAGAAAGAAAGAAAGAAAAAGAAAGAAAGAGAAATATTACTAAAGAGATCTAGAATTAAAGTGTTGGCCCCACGAAAACTGACAAAGTCTTCAATGTTTTAAAGTGTGTGAAGAGATCTTAGTTTAGAAGGACAATGGGACCCAGGGGCAATGTCAGAATAGCCCTGTAGCACAGAGGGCAGAGCGATGGGAACAGATGAACTGCTTGAAGAGGGAGCTCTCAGACACCAGAGGTTCAGGACAAGGATGGAAACTGCTAAAGCAGGAGAGTGATGACACACCCGATGGCTGATGGAACAGCGTTCACAAGCCCGGTGTGATCAGCATCATTCTAGCTGCAAGGAGACTTAACCTTGCCAGGAGCGTGTCAAGAGAATCCCGTAATCTTTCAGGGATCAGGGCACATATTTAAAAATAAGATGACAGATGAAGATGGCTAGATGGTCTTCTGCAATACTTTCAGTTCTAGACAGTCTCACTCCGCAACCCTAACTCACCTGGAGCTTGCTGTGTAGACAAGGCTGACCTCAAACTCATAGACCCCCAAGTTCTGACTCATTACATCTGGCTTTTTGAGAAATTTCAGCTCTCCAAAGAAGCCTTATGCTGGCACGATTTGCTATTCAAGGGAAATTATCTTCATTTTCTTTTGGAAACATTCTACAGGAGAACCAAACGTCTCTCACTACAAACCCATAAAATCACCAGGCACTCTGGCCTTTTGGTTCAGACTCCAAACATGTTTTCATTGTCCTCCAGTTCCTACAAGTTAACAGGAGTCCTGCACAGTGCACCCATATAAAAGATGAGAAAGCCTCTGTCAACGTGGTTATATGGGATCCTGAGAGGTTATCAATACCATAGCATTCAGAGCAGAGGTTCTCAACCTTCCTAATGCTGCAACCCTCAATACAGTTCCTCATGTAGTGATGACCCCAACCATAAGATTATTTTCATTGCTACTTCATAACTGTAATTTTGCTACTGTTATGAATCGTAATGTAAAAATCTGTGTTTTCCAGTAGCCTTCAAAGGGACTGTGACCTACAGATTGAAAACCACTGATCCGAAGGAAGGGGGGTGTACAACACTGAAATACCTGTCCAGTGGTACAGATTATATCCATTTCTCTCCAGGACTCTGTATGTTCTCTGAAGCACTTGCATCTGAACTCACCTTGCCACTTGCTTTGTTCCTGGGGATCACCCAGATGTTAAGATGTGAGAGCGATTGGGAGATCTTTAGATCACTGGGAGCTGTTCTTGGGATGATTATAGTAGTCATCCTGGGGCCTCAGTGCTCCCTAAATAGTAACAGGAAGTTGTTAGAAGACCAAACCTAGTCCTTGAATCACTCTCAGGGCAAGACTCTGCCTTTTGCATGTTCCAGCCCTGTGTCAAGCTGATGCTGTGAGCTGTATGAACCTCTGGTCTTTATAAAGAGTTAGCCTCTTTCCAGTATTTCATTATAGTGAAGAAAACTGCAAGACGACATAAAATAATTATTTAATGATAGACAGGCTAGCCGTGGTAGCACAAATCGATACTCTCAGAGCTTAGTGGTGGCAAGAATGAAGCAGGAGAATCAGTTCATGACTAGCCTTGGATATAGGGGAATTCATGGAATATAGGGGAGTTCATTGCTAGTCTTGGCTATAGAGGAGTTCGTGGCTAGTCCTGGCTATAGGAGATGTAATCTCAAAACATTGTAAGAATAGGAACAAATAAAAGCAATAGCAAAGGCAAAAGCAAGCTAGACATAAAAGAAATTGGATCATTGAACTTTCTAATACCAGGTAATTTAGCAACAATGGCTCTATTTTATTTCAAAGAACTCAATGGCTCTACCTTTAATTCATTCTTCCTCATTTGTCAATGGGAATTTATTCTTTAAATTATCATTTCGCATTTTTAAAGTTTTATTTACTGACATTCTGCACATATCTTATATGTGATGAGCTTATATGTGATGGACATTCTGAATGAGGGACTCCGGATCTAACAAGGGAAATATCAGCAGTTCGATGACCACATAACTATGCTTCTTACCCACATTTTGCCCAATCTGGTTCTCCATCTGATGACGGCTTCCTATGTGTTGCCATGACCACAGCAACCCTAATGATAGAATGTAGTAGATAAAATCCTGGCTCCCACATGTGTTTATTTAAGGAATTAATGTCAATTTTGTTGTCATTTCTTCTCAATTTATGCCCCAGGCCTAAGGAAGTGTCAGGAAATGTGAACTCTAAGGATCCAGAAAACAGTAACTGCCAGCTTACCAGAGGCAGCACTATGCTCCCAGGCTCTGTAGAGGCCAGAGATGCTCTCAGGCCAGTGTAACAGGGAGAGCCCCGAGGCCTCGTCTCACATTTTCATGTAAATAAGATGTGTCTGCAGAAACCCTTTGCCTGAAAAATCTATAAATTCCCAAGAGCACAGGAGTACGTTTCAGAGTGTCTTCTGACCTCTGATTCCAAGTTCTTCTTGGACACAGCAATTCCTGACTCCTGAGAGAAGTTAAACACAAAGGATCAAATGTCAAGAGACTTGGAACTGTCTTCTTTGTTCTACATTCTGCTCTCTCCCTCCAGACCTGAAATCATTCTCTCCTTCTTCTCTTATCTAACAATGATATCTTTGAAGTCCTGAATCCTCACTGCCCTGTGCTTTTCAGTGAAATTACATATTTAGACAACTTAGTTTGTACCTATTTATCTATCTATATGTGTGTGTTGTGTGTGCATACATATGTATATATGAATGTATATGTATCTATGAAATGTGACTATAGAAATCACTAAAGACATCCATGATGAGACTATTATTACTAGAAATCCACAAAAAGGAGCTTTGAAACTCAAGCCAAAGCAATGAGACCATAGTCTAGCTGACGTTTGCCCTACTGTTCACAGGATGAACAGTATAACTCAAGAGAAAGAGTAATTATAGGACAAGATAACTTTCAGGAAATGAGAGTACATCAATTTCAAGATGATTAGGTAAAGTCTTTTTTGGTAGCTGGGGCCATTCCTAAATTAGAATGTAGTATAGATATTAGCATTCAGTTGAGCATAACTGTCCACGTTGAAGGTTTCCTCTAGCAGCCATTTGGAAATGGTCATGACGGATCAAAATAATTTTATATAATCATTACTAACAAATATAAATTATAGTAGCAATTTTGTTAACTTTGGGAAGATATGGTTAAGATACAAAAGTGCTATAACGCTCTTAGTTTTGCATCCTAGTGTTCAGGAGTGGGCACTACTTGCAGTCTTCACAGTCTTAGCAGTCCTTTCCAGTCTCCTGAGACACACCAGCAGGCAGATCTTTATCAAAGCATTGATAGACTGTGCTGCACCCATGGCTTTTAACATGCTTTGGTCTGGAGCTCTGAGAGGTACTGCCAATTTCTATGAGCATTGTTTTTTTACTGAATTGGAAAAGTGGGTACTTTATTGCACAAAATAGTCCACAGCATGCCTTCTGCACGCTTCTGGGACAGGTGGGGAAATGTCAGACTCAGTCAAGCAAGTAAACACACTTTTAATACTAAGGTAATGTGGACAAAAAAGAAAAAAAAAGTTATTCTAAAGTCTAGTGTCAAGAAAGAAAGAATGCTCTCCCCACTTATTTAATGTTTTCCTTGTGTTTCCTCTGAATGGTGCTTGTTCCTTCACAAGCTTTTCCTGCCCACTGACTCTAACACTTCTTTTCTGGGATGGCTCAAGAAGCCACTGGGTTTGTTTATTCACTTCCACTGCCATTCCTGTTCTCATCCTCAGGAACATATGTCTGCAGAGCAGATGGTGAGAAGTGAGTGTCTTTCTGCCTGCCTAGTTCCCTGAACTTTTCACCAAATTGCTTTTTCATATGCCTTTTGCAATCTCATTCCATCTTGCTCAAGTATCCTGGATTAGAAAGGCAGTCTCTGGAGTCCTGTGCAAAAGGAGCCTCACATAGCTTTTAAGTCCTCCACATTTTATGATGCAGATATTCTGAATCTGGGGTATTAAGCAAGAAAGAACAAAAAGCTGATGGGGATAGACAAAGGAATATGGTGGCTTATTTACAAGGGTGGCTTCTTTACAAGATAATCATTATTGGAATCGCATGGTCACCTGTGTCTTTTCTAGTTCAGAGAAAACTATCAATTACCAGTAGACATTATACAACTGATGCAGTGTGCCTGCTCCCACCACAATGTGTGTGTGTGTGTGTGTGTGTGTGTGTGTGTGTGTGTTGTGTATCTCATGATCTCAGGCAGCTCCTGCTACTTGTGGGATGTTCAGGAAAAAAAAAAAGGTTTACCTCAGAAAAAGGAACTGTGTGGTATAGGAATTCTTAAAAATAACTTTTAAAAAATTATACTCCTGACAAGATTACTGTTTTCTCAAATATCAAACATGCAGCATATTCGGCCTGCTTTCAAATTTCAAATACAAGTAGGCAAAATAATAGACATTTAATAAAGATTTAGCAGAAAAAAAAGTCAGTTTCCCATATGTTGTATTTTAAAGCCTTGCAAAGAATGCCTGTTTGAAGTTCCCTGACTTTTGTGTCCAGGCCATTTCGTCTCTTCAATCCCAATTTTGGGGCATATAAGAAATGTACAGGTATAAAGATTCAGGAGATCAGTAACCTGGGGTGTTTTGAAAGATTACAAAATGGGACGGGTAGGGGCCTTTGCTTCTCCTCTTATTTATGGGCAGATAAATAGAGGGCAACCCTGTACATCTATCTTACTTTTTTTTCAAAGTGGTCTGCTTGCCATCCAGCCTTGCATAAAGCTTTGGCACTGCAGAACCCTTCGGAATACTATTAAGTACTCTCAGGGCAGGTTTACATTAAAAATGCCTTGAGGTTTGTAACCTTCAACGAAATACATAAGGACAGAAGAGTTTATGGGTTTGTGCTTCTGGAGAAGACCAGGACTTCAACAGTGGATAGCACCTCAGGGCCCTGACTCTTCCCCAGTGCTGTGTTGGCCTGGGAACCTGGTTTTCCCTGCTACTGCCATGAGTCCTCCACCCCCACCCGACTTGTGCTGGAAAGGGGAGCAAGAAATGGACCTTTTTGAATTCTTCCCAAATGGGGACTGTCTTTCCACATAGTGTTCCTAGACTACTAGATGTACAAAGATCCTCTCAAGAACATTAAGAGACAAGAGAGAGCGCCTAACAGGTGAGCTGAACACAGGGGGAAGTGCCTGAGAGGAGGAGGAATCTTTTTGAACCAAGGCAAAGGCTGGATTTGGAATGCAGCCTCAACAGGATAGTTTTTCCATTCAAAAGGTCCCCAAAGCACACACCTCTGGCTCCTCCCCTTGGGATCAGGAAAATCACCTTCAAGATGACGGATAAAGCCCACCTAACCACCTCTTGGGATCACCTGCCCAGCACCTAATCACAGCTACTCTCATTGGGGAGTGGGGAAGGAGGGCAGGGAGACAAGAACAGAGAGAAACCGCCACAGACTAAGGAGAGCTTGAGAGGAATCTGTGACCAGAAAACCCAGGAAACAAGCGTCCAATGGAAGAGAGGCAAGGCGGATTGCCCAGGACCTGTTGCTGGAGTGAGGAGGGGTGTCTGAAAAGCCAAGGGACTGGGTGACTGCGACGTGGAGCACCCTACCAGAGGTCGGGGACAACAGAACCATTGGGACCTGGGGTACTTAGGACAGCTGGATCAGAAACCTCAGTGCACCCAGTCCCAGTGCACCCACCTCACCCGGTCAGAATTATCTCTCCGAGGGCCTCCCCTTGCTGTGTCCAGAGATGCTCCAGCACAGATCCAGGACCCCTTAGGCGCCTATTCCCGTCCCTCTGCCAAATCTTTTCCAGCTCCCTCTTTCCCTCTTGAAATTGAAAGTTACTGAGGTCGCTTGGGGTCGTTGCAGTTTCTCCGAGCTCCTCCGCCCCCCCCCCCGCAGCTATCCCCCCTCTCCCCTACTCTCCTCCACCTCCCGAATGAGGTGCTCCCAGTACTGCCCGACACTGGGGCGACTCCTATTCGGGAACGCCAGAAGCAGCTCGGGTATCTCCAGCGCTCCCCGGCACTCCCAGGTTTCGAGACTCTGCAGGAGCCGCCGCTGCCTCTGAGCTCCAGGGTTCACTGCTCTCGGGGATCCCGCCCAACGCCCTGCGCAGTCAAGGCTAACCGGCCGGCCGCCAGCCAGCTGGAAGTCTCCTGCACTCGTCGACGACAGCCACCTCAGAGCAGGCTGTATTCTGACAATTTGAGACCGCAGTTTTTGGTTTCCCTGCCCACCCGCCCAATTTCGCTTTCTATCACGCCTGTTTGATCTCAGTGATGTCCGGCTCCTCTGGTTCTTCAGTGCTCCATACAGACACGCCTAAAACCTAGGTACATATTTTTTAAAAAAAAAAAAAAACAACAAAAAACACTTAATATAACTAACAGTCAAAAGAAAAACGAAAGAAGGGTAACATCACTGAGTTACTATGCATTTGCAACTAATTTCTTGATTTTTTTTATCATTTTGAATTTTATGGACTACATTGACAGCCAAAACGCCTCCCAGAGATAGCGCCAGTGAAGAAGTAAGTGCAGGGTTTGCTTTTGGGTTAGGGGTTTTTATTTTGTTTTTATTTTTGTTGCTGTTGTTGTTTTGGTTTGGGTTAAGCGTTTGCTCCCTTCCATGGCATTCACCTGGGGTCTCCTCGCCTGCCAGAGGAAATAGTCCTTCCTGTCTCCATCCTATGCCTCCCATAGGAAATAACAGTTCGTGCACGGGCTCTGCTTCTCAAGCCAGAGCTGGAGTCTGTGCACCTGGCACTAGCCTGGCTCCCGCCCCCTTGTAATTGGGGATCCAGAAACGTCCCTTTCTTGCTTTAGGGATGTGTGCTTTCCTTTTGAGACTCCAAGGGAGGCCTAGAGTCCCAGGCAGCTGTGACGCCCTCCAGCCTTCGGGTGGCTTGATACTGGCCCAAAGCGCAAGGCCAGCACACCACAAGTTGCCACCTGGCTCAGGGGAGCTTTGGCTGGGCCCTCAGGCTGCTTTAAGGTAGTCAAGGTAAGCATCATGGGGCATATCTTGGAGGGGGTGGTAGTGAGCAAGTGCCTGAGCTGCAGCTTTCCATGATGTGCAAATATCATGGAGTAGAGTGGAGTAGAGTAGTGCGGGTTGCTGAGGCTTCCATGAAGTTCTGCAGAGTTGCCCCATGTCCCATGCTCTGGGGTCTGAATGGAGAGGAACTCCGGAGGTTTGGAATTCCAGTTACCTTCGTGCCTGTGTTCTGACCCTGCCATAGAGAGGATATCAGACTTTTAGAATAATTAATTTTATGATCTCCAGATTGCCATTTTCTCAATATGTTTAGAGAATAAGCTCTTCTGCTCAAATAGCATAGTCTTGATAAGTATTGCTACAACGTGGACAAATGTCAAATAATTGCACACCAAACTTTCTCAACATTATTTGATTATCCAAAGGGCTCTATAGGATGATATTGTCCCAGAGGGTTACTGTCTGAAGCAGGGCATCAGGGACTAAGATGCTCTTCAAATATGAACATCTATTATTTCTTCTTAGTGTTTCACACTATACACCAGGCATGTTTTAGAAATTCATTATATGTCTAACAATTAAAAAACAGTTACTACACTCTTTAGAAAAAGCATGAAAAAGAAGCAAGAATACAATAAAAATAATTACATTGATAATATACTTACTGGAATATATTGATCACCATTTATGACAGTGTAGCAAATGCTGACTTATGGTGTAAGGTTCTGATTTACTCTTGGTGATTTTACTGCTGGTCCTGGAAGACAAGTTAACAGATGAAAGAAGAATGCACTGTTATTTTAAGATGTTAATTTGAATGTTTCATTTGGAAGTTGGGAACAACACATTTTTTCCTCACTGGACTACATTCGTCAACTATATGCCTCAGTTTTGAGAAAAATAGCTGGACAGAGATATGAGCAAAATCTGTTGGAGAAAGTGCATCTAAGGCACATCATAGTATGAATGAAAATCAAAGATAAATACAATTTCCTAGGAAGTGGTGGCAACACAAAAATAGAAACAAAATGCATTTAACTTCATAAATTCTAAGGGAGCCATCTTTGAACTAGAAAGGTTGTTTCCTATAATACCTTGTTGCTACTCTAATTTAAATCTGTGTTTACTGCTTCAGTAGAGAGATTTTCCTAAGCACTTGAAAAATGGTAATTTGAAATACTGTCATTTTAACCCCTGTCACTCTAAGCATTGCAGATATAAGAGCAAGTGAAAAGGGTGTACCACGAACATTTCAATAGTCCTTTGAACAGCACTGTGAGCAGCAGTTAAGCTTGTAACTAGATAGGCTTTACTGAGCCATTTCTCCATTAAAGAATTCTATGGTTTTTAATGTTCTACAAATTAGGTCTCCAGAAAGCAATGAATTGAAATTACAACATGCAGCAAAATTTGATTTTACTACAAAGTGACTTTATTAGGCATTTGATCCTTTTAGATGATTTGAATCTGGGTAGGGATCTCTAGGTTGCTACTAAATGATTTTCTAGTTAAATGTCTAATTGTTAATCCTTCATGATAAAGCATTTCAGAACTGTGCATAAAGTAATATTGACATATTACTCTGAAATTACGAAAATGAACTTTAAAAAATACAATTATTACAGATATTCTAATTTACTACCTTTTTCTCTTTATCTTGTCTTAAAGCACTCAACTTGAGCACTTTTCTGATTCATACACCTATTCCCAGTCAGTAAAATACCATTCTCAACTTTCAGTGAATTCCTAAAATAGCACCGGAGTGGTTATTGTGTTTCCTGAAATGTAAGAATCAACTTTGGTTGCAATTAGGAAAATTTCCAAAAGTTCTGGGAATATATCAAGAGCCAGTCATAATAATGTGTTGGAATTGTGTTTGACTTAGCGAAGAAGGTCCCCTCTTAGTGTGTTTGACTTAGCGAAGAAGGTCCCCTCTTATATTTGTTGTACACTGGTGTTATTTCCAAAACAATTTAAAATATCTTGACTCATAACTTGGTGGATTTTGTCCTGCTTTTGACCTTGTGAGAAAATACAGACAGATTGCTGCAGCTTTTTAAAGATTGCAATGAACAAGTCATCTTGGAAATTACCTTTTATTGAGTCACCTAGAGATTTTAAATACTTTACAATAATCTTAATAATATACATGAAGTATAAATAGAAAGTTGTGGAAGATACTGGAGAATTGTTTGTGTAGTGTACCCAATCACATCTTTTAATTCAGAAGCATACTAGCACTCTAATGGTAATATTCATTAAGAAGTGCTAAAAACAATGGAGTGTTCCATTATCAAGGGCTATAGTTTGACAAGAATGCTAAATGTCTTGGTGTCACTGAATGCTAAGATTCCCATTTTTCCGCCTGAAAATTTCCAACAAGGCAACACTTAAATAAAGTATCTGAAATCATTTTGTACATGGACAGTGCTCATTCACAGAACATCCACTGACAGTGCCTCTTACCTTCTAAGGTCCGTCTCTGCCTTGATCACAAGGTCTGTAAGTGATGTAGGTACCATTTATCACCACTACAGTTCTCTGGAGAGTAATGGAAACAGCTGAGTGGGACCAAAGAGCAGATTCAATCATACACATGGATAATTACAACTGTCTGCATTATATGCAGAATATTGCCTAACTCTTCAAGGCACTGATTTATATAGTGTTGCATCTGATCTTTAATGATTTGGTAACAAACAAGTTTCATAAGTTTGTGATAAAGACTGAGACCTGAAAAGAGAGAATCCCCAATGGGAATTAGGAAGAGTGGAATGAGAGCTAAAGATCTCCATTCATGACCCAGCATGGTTACTAGTATTTACAGGACCCATACAAACCCTTGTTACCATAGTAGACAGCATTTTCTCTGTGGTAAGATAAGAGGGTTGAGTCATTTTTTTAAAAAGTGTGCCCTGTGGAAGTACGAAAAAGTGAAATCTGATAACCACATTAGGAACAAAAGGCCCAAACTATGACATTGCATGGTGAGAATAAAGCAGATGACTCATGCTGATGAAACCAATAGCCCTTGGTTCTTCATTGAGTATAAAGAAGACAAGGAAGCAAGACCATATTTGACATCAATTTAGGAGCATTAGGATTCAGATGTTGGTAATTACAAAAATAATAGACACAAGCAAAGACAAGAATGAGACAAGTGGGTTTGGTTAAAAAAAAGTATTTTACTTTTGAGTTATCTTTAGTTTGAGGAGCTTGGAGGACACTTAGGACTTGAACTCCAATTTCAGAGAGGAACAAGGGCTGCAGTGAAGGACAGGAGTGTCACTATAGAAAAGAGAGAGTGGGGAGGGAAGGAGGGAGGGAGAAAGGAAAGAAAGAAGGAAGGAAGGAAGGAAGGATAGCTGGACATAGGAGATTTTTAAAAAACCAGGAATGACTTCCTTTATTTATAAAAGTGTTTATTCATGCAGTGTCAGCGTGATTACATTAAATCATTTAGTTCATGTTAAATGCTTTAATGTATTATTTTCAACAGGAATTTCCTGGTTATAGTACTTACTGTTACGTAAGAGCATAGTTGCGGGTGTCACGAATGATAGTTCTAAGTTGCCAAACTGTGTAGCTGACAATTAGGCTTAGAGGTTCTACTATGTGTGGAACGTGTTACTTTGCCACTGATCATAAGGAGACTTGAAAAACTTTCTAGTAATGGAAGACACATTCCTGTGAGATGTTGAATGGCCTTGAACCACTGTACTTGGACCTAGCATCTATCTAGGGCTTTGCCACTTTCAAGTAGATTTCTCAGTGGAAGGGTGCTCATCTCAGGAGAGGATGAAATTGGAAGGCATGCAGTTACTTCATCTGCATTGTGCAACATCCAATCGGTCTTTAACCAGCTATCATAATAGTCAGGTCCAAGGTTTGTTATTGGTTCCATCTATTCATTTTGAGGCTTCAATGCAAAGAGAGTATATTTTCCCCAGTATTTAAAGGACTTGACAGAAGAATGAGTTAGATTTATCTTACTTTTGAACACCTTTATAAAATTAATATGCAGTAAAGTAGGCTGTATATTCCCTCCCCAAAACTGTTTCTAGAAATATGCTCAGAAGCATATTTGTAATTATATCCCAACAGAAAATACATTCCTGAAAATGAGTGGTGAAAAGGCCCGCATTTTATTACTACATAATAAAACCATGACCACACATTGTAAAGTAACAGAATCTAAGAGCTACTTATTTTAGAAAACCACCTCCCTGACACATATTTAGTCAAATAAGAGAAGGATTGCTGCATTTGACAGCTACAATGGAACCTTACAGGTATGAGTATGATCACCTTGACAAGTGTTGTCACATACACAGAACAAGTGTCATTTCGACAGAGAGGCGAGAGAATGATATTTCCAAGTATGTTAAATGCCTCATATGAAAGTAGAGCTTCGCGGCTCTCAGGTCACGGTAGCATTCTCTGTATTTTACTTTAGCATTTGCATTTGTCTTTTAAAGAGAATATTATAGTAACAATAATCCGTAATTATCTTCTCGCCTCTCAGAAGTAACACTTTATTTGGTGTGTTCCCAATAAGATCCCATTCAGCACACCCATCCTAGAAGTAATGTGGAGTTTCATTTTATTTGTTTATTATTATTTATTGTTTATTCTGTTAGCACAGAGATGATATTCCGTTCCTAGATGGCCATTCAAGTTTAACTTCAAAGTCCAGGCCTTTCAAGATTCACCTTCTTTTCACTCTGGAGCTTGGTCCCTGAGTCATTGTGCTCTCACACTCCACCTTAGTCTTTCTCTTCCTTTCCTTCCTACTGGCTCTTCTCACTCCTTGTGTTCTCCAGCTCACCACTCTCCTTTGTCCTCTCTCCTCAACCTTCCCTATAGGCAGTTTCTAACCTAAGCTGCCCATCATCTTTAAACCACAAGCAATAAAATCAGATGGTTTATTTGATGTATTATAAAATCCGTCTTCCCAATTTATGTCTTATATATCCAAGACAAGATTTATTTAGGCATGAAGATGTGGGCAAAGCTGTAATTCTGTAGTTTAATGTCAAAACCCTTGGATAGAATTTACAATCACAATTGGCATTTCCCTGACTAGATTTTTGTTATCCAGGAAGTTATATTTATGATATTTCATAAAGTCTCTTATTTATATTACTCTCATCAAGGCCATTAATAATAACTTTCATTCTGAATTTTTGCTTTAAGGGCCTTCATACGGAGAGATGCTGAGTTCATACTAGAATCACCTGGAGAGCTTTAACAATAAAAAACAACTAGCCCCGATGATGCCATCTCTGGAGACAGGGACTACATAGTCTCAGTTTTAAAACTTGTCCTGGGGATACTAATGCAGACCTGAGAGGGCTATATTTTCAGATCCCTAATTCAAGGATATGCATTAGAGATAAGCAACCGTTGAAAACTATGCCAGCTTTATAAGAATTAGATGGACAAAATAAACCTGTGTGGTGTGATAAGGGATGAGATATGATGTATCATCTGTGTGGTGTGATAAGGGAGGAGATGTGTATCATCTAAACAGCAGAAAGCCCTCTCACTGCAGGGTCTGATTTCTCAATAGGAAATTGATAAACTCATGGCACTGAGCTGAGCAAGCAGGGCTGTCTGAAAGAGAATCAATCACTTCATTCTAAAGAGAGAGCAAAGTACACACAGGAAGGCATGGGCAGGGGAGTGTGCTGGATCTCTGCAGGATAGTTCTCAGGGGAAGGGGACTGCACTGCTGTGGTGGCCAGGGAGGGAGCAGTGCAACTGTGGAAGTAAAATGGGGTGCAAGCCATGCTCAAACTTTGTTTTTCAAAACTGCTTAATAATAAATAGCTGGGGTTTTTTGTTGTTTTTTTGTTTGTTTGTTTTATAATGTCTTACCAGATGATTTGTGATGTGCCCGGTGTCCTCCTTGTTGTCAGGAAAACCTTAATGGGGAGGCAACTGCCTAACAAGATGTAAACATTCCTTTCTTTTAAAATTTCTTTTATGATTTTACAAGTGTCTACAATTCCCAACTAGCTTAGCTTGACTACTGGTGATCAGTAAGACTACTATAAATAGCATGGGGGGATTTAACTCTATCAAATGGATTAAGTTTAGGGCAGATCATTAGTTCAAAAATACTTTAATTTTTCTCCTACCCTGCTCTTCTCTGAGCAGTTGTCTCACTAACTCTCCTTTATTATCTTTTAAAGCCCATACAGAATTTTCAAATCTTACCATAAATTAGGGAAAACTCCGTGTAAAAACCAGATGGAAGTCTGGGCTTGCTGTCAGAGCTCATTGTGCTTGTTAAGGGGATTCTTTGGAAAAATTTGGGTTGCAATGAGTCATTAGGCCAAATCTCAATAACCACAATTGCCAGAAGTAACTAGACTGAGGAAAGCCAGGCTCCTTGGGAGGAGGGTCATCACAGCATGCTTGAGACATTGCTCCTTGCTCAGACCTAGTTACTTGTCCCTAAGGATTGGGAGCAATCAAGAGTTGCAGAAAGCAGAAAACTACCCAAAACAATACTTTCCCACCAACTTTCTTCTCAACATGTCATTAACCGTGAGCATGCATGAGATGGAAATATGCCACCAGCACTGCTGCCAGTTGTGGTGCAGTGCAAGTCACAATCCTCATAAAGCACCTGTCTGTCTGCAAGAGTGCAAAACCCACATGGAGAATGCCTGCTGTCATCTTGGCAAGTCTGCCTCCTCCCTTCCCCAGCAGATAAAAAGAGTCCCAGGCTTTTGGTCTTTGTAAAAGAATTATCTGAGGGGGAAAGAAAGGAAGGAGAAAAACAAATCCCCGTAAACATCCTCAGGTCAATTTAGACATAATATTAGTGAAAGGACTTTTAATGATAAGAAGATGGTAATGCTTGATGATGGCAGGGCAGAAGAGCTGAAATCTGCAATTAGAAAAGGCCAAGGGCGATTTAGGATTCCTTGTACTTAATAAACTGACCCCTATCAGAAGCCTGGTGTCAGATAAGCAGAAATTATCAACGAAGAAGCGGAGCTATCATTTGAAAGTTTCAGTATAAGAAACAGAAAGACTGTTAAATCTTTCCATGCAACAAGCACAGAGGGATCTGTACACAATAATCCAGGGGAAAGTTTGATTAGAAACCATTGCCTTGTCTGGAATACTCAGGGTGTCCTATTGCCTTGTGGGATGGATCTTTAATTGAACAAAACCAGCGCAGTTCCCCCTCTCCCCAGTCCTGATTTGAGCACTGTGCCTGCAGCCCTGGACCATTTGTTAGGTAATGCCTGAGACAGAGAAAAATAAAAGAGAAAATTTGGGGGCAAGAAGTGGCTGATGGAATCTAATTAATGCGCAGCTCAGGCTGGAGCCAAAGCCATTCATATATTTATCTGGGTAGGATGAAAGTTTCAAGAACTAGAGAGGGAAGGAAGTTCACCCTCATCTTGGGAAAGTGATCAGGGAAAGAGGGGAAACCTTAACGGGGGTTATGGAGTAGGCAAATGACTTGGAAGCGACTGGTGGGGGAGTCTGTGAGCATCTCATGCTGAAGTAGTGAATGCAAAAGCGGAAGAAAAGAGAGAAAAGAGAAAGGGAAAAATGGGGGGAGGAGAATAGACTTAAATTTTTTCTCTTTTTGTGCACACACTGCAAGGGTGTGTGGGGTCGTGCGGAAGGGAGCTGCTGTCACAGGTGCACAGGCTGCAGGATGTGTAACCCGCCCACTCTGAGCGAGCCACTTAGACTGCTCTTTTGACAGCAGGTACGGGGCGGCGACTATGGGAGGGGACGCTGCGTCAGAGGAGAGGTGACGCGAACCCCGTAGCGGCGCCCCTGCTGCCCCTCAGCACCTGTGGCCACCACGCCGGACTGGCACCAGGAAAGTGAGCGAGTGATCGAGCGGGGGAAAATTCAGGTACCGGAGACCAAAGCACTGGGAAAGAGGCCGGAGCATTTGCTTCCAGGCTCGGGTGCGGAGAACTTATCAGAAGCTCTCTCGCTGGCGCGGCGGAGTGCGGCGAGAGTTTGCCTTTGCTCTCCCTGCTCGCCTCCGCCCGCGCTCATCGCTGCCGCCGACTGTGGGAGAATTTTCTACAGATCGCCTCCAATTTATGCCATTTAGGGAAAGTTACACGGGGAAAAAAGAAAGAAAGGAAGGAAGGAAGAAAGGAAGGAAAGAACGAAGGAACTAAAGAAGAAAGAAAGCGGTCCTGTGAAGTTGTTTTTTGGTTTTTTTTTTTTCCCCTACCGGAGGCAGGAAAGTGCTTTTTAGTGCTTTTTAAGGGAGTGTGGCCGGCGCAGGCCCTGCATCGGGGTTCCCTCGGGGAGGAGGGAGTGGTCCGGTTCGCGCTCTCGCGCCGCGCAGCGGCGGCGGGCCGAGCTGTTCTCCCGTGCACGAGCTCACAGGAGAAGCCAGCGGCAGAGGGGGCGGGGAAGTTGACGCCCGTAGGACGAGCCGGGGAGGAGGGGGCGAGGGGAGGATTTGGAAGAACAGGAGCCCAGGCACCAGCGCTCCCCGCCAGCCGCCGATTAGAGGAGGAGGCAAACTTGAGGGAGCAGTGGGCAGAGGGTCGGGCTGGAGGAGGGAAAACTTGATCGCCTTCTGGGGTGGGAAAAAAAAAAAGACGAAAAAAGGAAGGGAGGGTGTTTGGGGTCCGAACCCCGCGATCGCGGCCCACTGCTGGGCCCAGAGAGAAAGTTGACCCGCCCAGAGGTTTGTTCTGCGCCAGCCATCAGGAGGCAAAGGTATTTGTCTATTTGTTCTGTCCGTCTGCGCTCCTGCTCCTTAATAGCCGGGGTGAGAGATTGAGTCGCACTGCCAGGTCGTATGGGTCAGGGCTCTTGTCCCACTTTTCCACGGGGAACACGAAGGTAAACGTCGCTTCTGTTTCCCTTCTCTGTCCTGCAGAAAACTGCCCAGTTTCCTTTTCCTCCTCTTTCTCCTCTGATTTCTTTTTAATTTCATTTTTTTGGGGGGTAGGTGGGAGTGGGGCGGAAAACGGAGTCTCTTTCCTTATGCAACTTCCTTCGATGCCCTTTGCAAGGCCCTTCCCCAATCCCCACCCCCAACACCCCCCACCCCCGCCTTCAGCATACCTTAGCCGGCTCCTTTGCCACCTCAGGACCACAGTCAGGAATATGCATTTGAGAAATAAAGTGCACAGGAACAAAAATAGATTTTAAAAAATTGTTCTAAGTTAACTGAGCCGAGAAACAAAAACCAGGTGTGTCTGTATGTTGGTGTGTGTGTGTGTGTGTGTGTGTGTGTGTGTGTGTGTGTGTGTTAAATTCTCATTTCGGTTTTCGTAGATGGTTGGTTGGGTTGTGTTGTCTTTATTGGTGTGGGGAGCTGTGGAGGCTTTGTACTGGCTATCTCGGTCCGGGTTCGGGGGGGGGGGGATTTTTTGGGCAATGGTTTAAAAAAAACTTTGACTGGGGTAGAGACCTTTTTTCAGAAAGGTTAAAGCATAGCACAATAGCCAGTCTGCAAAACTGGCCAAGGGGGCCCTCTAGTAGTTACTGCATCTTAAGTTCGCCAGGCAGGGAGCATAGATTGCCCTTTACATATAACTATGACTTTAGACTTGGAAGTAATTGGACGACCCCAGTTAGCAGCTGGATATGGGAACCCATGCTGATCAGAACTAGAAAATTTTGTGAATCAGAGAACAATGCAGTGGGAGTTTTCGAGTCCTGTGATTTCTTCTCTTTCTTGTTTACATTAAAGAATAAATCCTTTTATTCTGAGATCTGAGATTGGCATACCTCAGATGAAGAAATTTGTTTTATAATTACCATCGTCTGTATCATTCACCATTTACCCCCTCTAAGGAGTCATATCAGGTAGCTTAATTCAGAACGTTAAGGAGAAATCAAACAAAACATGTCCTTAAAATTTTGCAAAAAGTGAAAAATTTTGAATTTGCTTTTTCTATGAGCTGATCATTTTGTTCTCTGATCCATGTAATTTCAGACTCACAAGTTATTCAGTAGCCTATGTATATATTTGTAAAATAAATATTCTCGTTGCAAGAATGTAATTTTGATTTACTGAGTAAAAGTTTATTTTGGGGATGCTTTGTATAATTTACTTATTTATGTATATATAAAACATATATGTGTATGTATGAATGAGTTACATGCCTATTTCCTAGTGTGTATACTGTTAAAGAATCTTGAACTTTAAAGTTAAAAACAAGAGAAATGAAGGTTGTGTCAAACCACCCCTGTATCTACTGCCTGTCTGTCATACATACAGGAGAGAGAAGGAGTCACCTGTGTAGCCCAGGCTGGTGTTGAACTTACATCTTCCTGACTCAGTATCCCTAGTGCTTGGGTAGCAGTACTCTTATTTACAATGAGGAATTTATTGTGTGAATTTAGAATATGGGGATGATGTGAATGATTAAAATTAATTTCGCCTCATGTAGTTGACTTTATTCTAACACACAGAGCTATGTGGACTGATGTATGTTGAATTTGAATTTAGATTACAGATGTGAAGGCTTAAGGAGAGGGCTGTGATTTCTTTTTTCTTGCTTTCTTTTTCTCTTTTAAAATCAGTGCTAGCTCCTTAGGAGAATCTTGGGGTGCACAGCAGTTGTGAAGGCCACCAGACGGTTCTGCCTTTCATCACCGCCTCAAGGTAAGAGTCACTTGTTAAAACTAATTTTTTTCTTGTATACCAGAAATGCTGAACACTGCATTTGGAAATCAAAGAGAGTGTGTGAACTGCTTTGAACATATAAATAAGTAGTAGACACCAAGTGTGCTTGAAAATTGAGAAAAATTAAACTGTGCTAGGGTGTGTGTGTGCTAAGGTGTGTGTGTGTGTGAGCTAGGGTGTGTGTGTGCTAGGGTGTGTGCATGGTTCTGCTGTGGATGCATGGCATGGGGAGGCCAGAGATAAGCTGAAGTTGTTACTTGCCTTCCCATATTGCTCTACATCTTTTTTTTTTTTTTTAAATCTGATAACTCTCCCTGAATCTGGCTCACTGATTGGATAGATTGGCTGACCAATGAGCTACAGGGCTCCTTAGGTTGCCACCCTACCTTAAGTGCTCAAGTTGTAAATGAAGGGTGTTTTTTTGTTTTGCTTTGTTTTGTTTTGGTTTTTTTTTTTTTTTTTGATGTGCTCAGGATCTGAACTCAAGTCTTCCTCTTCATGTTTTTGTGGCTACCACTTTAGTGAACTCTCTCCCCAAATCCATATGACTGGAATATTTTCCTTTTTGCGGGGTGGGTGGGAGGCTGTGTTTTGAAGCACGGTTTCTTTGTGTAGCCCTGGCTGTCCTGGCTCTTTCTCTGTAGACCAGGCTGACTTCTCACTCACAGAGATCCTCCTGCCTGGGCCTGAGTGCTGTGATTAAAGGCCTGTGCCACCAGGAACAAGCTGTTGTTGGATTCCTAATTAGCATTTCAGCACCCATTTTCTACTGACAGCAATTTCTTTCTTTGGAATGGAAAAAGTGAGAAAACCAGAACAAGGCATTTATGAATGTTGGCCATTATCAATATACAATGGTAGGGAAGAGCAGGGAACTTTAACTGTCTTTGGAGTATGAGCTACAATTTTGTAGCTAAAATTTATGGCAGTGTGGGGGAGGGGAGTTAATTAATTAACATGTAATGAACATTTAAGTGTCTCCTATGGATTAAATCCAAGGAGGCATTACTTACTTCTGCCAAATACCATGTCTTAGAGATATAGTATAGACTTGTGAGTTTTTAAAAACATTTCTATAGGGATATATAGTTTTGTATAGCTTTTGTCTAATAAGATCTCTTTGCTCATCTTGGAGGGTTCTGGCTTAGCCCCAATAAACAATCCAGGACCTACCTTCAGGATTCAGCCATTTGATGGGGGAAACCACAGCTGAGTTTGAATATCTAAATAGTTCTTTCTCTTATTTATTCTGTTTCTACTCTTTAATCTTTCTTTCTCCTTTCCACGCAGGCTTTCCTGCCTCCTCTGTCTTGAGTACTAAAGAGTTTGCAAATTGGGCTGGAGAGGTGGCTCAGAGGTTAAGAGTCCTGGCTGCTCTTGTAGGGGTCCTGAGTTCAATTTCCAGAAACCACATGGTGGCTTACAACTATCTGTAATGACCTCTGGTGTAATGAGATCTGGCTCAGAGGTTAAGAACAGTCAGTGCTCTTAAACCTCTGAGCCATCTCTCCAGCCCTCTTCTTTCCCATCTTTATATGGGTTCTGGGCATTGAACTCAGGTTGTCAGGCCTGAATGACAGATGCCTTTACCCACTGAGCCGTCTCACTGGCCCAAGCCTCTTTTTACAGCAGAGTTAGTTATCTTTTGCAGGTCAGGTGTGGATTGCAAGTGAAGCTGAATAGTGGCCGAATAAAAGTGATGTAAACAGTGGTTTATTGTCATTTTCTGCTGTGCACTGACTTAATTAGTGCAGTTAGGAGAATTCATAGATCTAGTCCTCGGGCGTATGTGGGTGATCCTGCAGAGACAGTGGACGGGAAGAGTCACCAGGCTGTGCCAACACAAGCACGGTTCCAGGGAGAGGAGACCCCAGCTACTACTGCTGGAGTGGTCAGTGCAGTACCTGTGCGCTGAGCTGAAGACAATGCTTATTAGTCTTCATCTGAGCAGCCACTGTGGCTGTAGATAGCAAGTACAATGGGAATGAGAAAGCTGAACTCTGTGATCCAATATGTCATTTTGCATTAGTTACTGGGCCTCCCTCAGCCTGGATTTTCCCCCTATGAAAAATGGGAATGTCAACATTGGCCTCTCTTTCTTTCTTTCTTTTTTTTTCTTTCTTTCTTTCTTCTTTCCTTCCTTCCTTCCTTTTTTCCTTTACTTTCCTTTTTTCTTTTGTAAAGGAAGGATTTTGAGCCTGTAAAGAGGTATTCAAGTGTATGGTGGTCATTTGACCCTGTCACTGTAGCAGGCTTTGTGACCTGCTACAAGAGTCAGACTGCTTAGTGCAGAGCCTGGTGATTCAGTTACCATCTTCATAGTTCATATAGCATATGTACCTGTCAGAAATTTCTAGCCATGTCTTTCTTTTACTTCACTTTTCTTTCTTTCTTATTTTTCTTTTTTTGAGACAGAACCTTGGATCTGTTGCTCTGACACTCACTATGTAGACCAGATTGACCTGGAACTCACAGAGATCCTCCCACATTTGCCTCAAGAGTGTTGGGATCTGAGTCATGTAAAATTATGCATGAACAGGCCTGGAGAGGTGGCTCAGAGGTTAAGAGCACTGACTATTCTTCCAGAGGTCCTGAGTTCAATTCCCAGCAACCACATGGTGGCTCACAACCATCTATAATGAGATCTGGTGCCCTCTTCTGGTCTGTAGGCACACATACAGACAGAACACTGTATACATGATAAATAAATAAATAAATAAATCTTTAAAAAATTATGCATGAACCTGCCTGTCTCTCTTTCATATTATTTAAGTTTTTTATTATATTTATTTGTTTATGCCACAACGTAGTGGTGCTCGCCTTTCATTCTAGCACTCAGGAGACAGAGACAGGTGTTTCTCTGTAAGTTTCAGGCCAGGCTGGTCTACAGAGCTAGTTCCAGGACAGCTAGGACTACACAGATTAGCCCTGTCTCAAAAAATCTAATCAACCAAAACGAACAAACTCAAAACAGGTTTGTCTATCTATCTATCTATCTATCTATCTATCTATCTATCTATCTATCTACCTACCTACCTATTATTTTATATGTATGTTTACTTTGCATGCATGTATGTATGTCTGTGTACCATGTTTGTGCTCTTGAACTCCTCAGACAGAAGAAGCTGTTGGATCCTCTAGGAACAAAAGTGGGTGCTGAGAGTTCAACTCAGATCATCTGCAAGAGCAACAAGTACTCTTTACTGCTGAGCCAGTTCTCCAGCTCCAATGTCTTTTATTCATTATGAAAAATATGTTGGTTGTTGAACAGAAGAACAGCACTCTATCATGCTGCTGGTTACAAAGCCTGAACTTTGTCCCAAATGAATAGAAGGGGAGTCTATTTACTGTCATTAACATTTTGGTGTTGTCCCCAGAGTCTGCCTAGAAAGGAGGGTGAGAGAATAGGAGACTGGGGAGGTAGTAATGGGAGTCACTGGGGAGGGCAGGGATTGGTTCCTGAGAATGCTTTGAAGGAAAATTTCAAATGAAACTCCCCATCTGTTTTTTCAGACATCCTTAACACTGTCTTGCTCATTATCGATAACTCTCTAAAATATAGATATTAAGAGAGAGAGAAATATGATGTTATTATTTTTATCCTAATGATGCTGAATCTGACATTCTCCAGTTTTATTAGTGTTTTTCATCTCCTTTTTAAAGATTATCCAATGAATATCCTGAGGTCTAAACTCTCAGTAGTGAAGGAGAGAATACGTACTTGTCCATTTATCTAATCCTGGAGTAACTGAGAGCGAGGTAGTTCTTGAGTAAACTGCATGTTTTGTTGTTACTTTAATGTTATGCCTATTGGCATTTGCCTTCGTGCATGTCTGTGCAGCACTTGTGCCTAGGGAGGTCAGGAAACATCTTGGAATCTCCTGAACTGGAGTTATGATCTGGGTCCTAAGGAAGAGCAGCCAGTACTCTTCACCACTGAATCATCTCTCCAGCCCATCATGTGTTGTCCTAGATAAGATAGCCATGGTTTATAGGTGATAGATCAGGACAGGGACATTGTAAGAGAAGTAGCTTTATGTGATATGTGATAATGGAACCCATGGATCCCATGGACAGATAGATCATGGAATCTTCCCTCAAACAGTGTTTTTGGTATCAGGAAGCTAACAGAAGAGAAAGTGGGAAGTATCCTTGAATGCATTGGCGCAGGAAACCACTTCCTGAATATAATACCAGTAGCACAGACACTGAGATTGACAATCAATAAATGAAACTTCCTGAAACTGAGAAGCTTCTGTAAGGCAAAGGACACCGTCAACAAGACAAAACAGCAGCCTAAAAATGAGAAAAGAGGGGCTGGAGAGATGGCTCAGTGATTAAGAGCACTGACTGCTCTTCCAGAGGTCCTGAGTTCAATTCCCAGCAACCACATGGTGGCTCACAACCATCTGTAATGAGATCTGGTGCCCTCCTCTGGCATGCAGGCATACATGGAGGCAGAATGTTATATTTATAATAAATAAATAAATAAGCCTTTAAAAAGGCTTTATTTACTACCCCCATGTCTGACAGAGGGCTGATCTCCAAAATACAGAAAGAATGCAAGAAAAAGGACATCATAATACCAAATAATCCAATTTTAAAATGGTTACAGATTTAAACAGAGAATTCTCAACAGAAGAATCCCAAATATCCAAGATACACTTAAAAGAACTGTTCAACATCTTTAGTCATCAAGGGAATAAGAATAAAAAATAATAAAACAAAATAAAACGGCTCTCCATCTTATGCCTGTCACAATGGCTAAGATCAAAAAAGTTAATGACAACCTTTGCTAGAAAGAATGTGGAGTAAGGGGAACACTCCTCCACTGCTGATGGGAGTGCAAACTTGTACAGTCCCCTTGTAAGTCAGTAGGGTGGTTTCTCAGAAAATTGGCAGCCAGTCTACCTCATGACCCAGTAATCCCAATCTTGGGCATATACCCAAAGGACACTTGCTTGACTATGTTCACAGCAGTGTCATTCATAAGAGCCAAAACCTGGAAATAATCTAGATGCTCCACAACCAAAGAATAGATAAAGAAAATGCTGTACATTTACACAACAGAATATTACTCAGTAGTAAAAAACAATGTTATCATGAAATTTGCCGGCAAATGAATGGAACTAGAAAAAAAAATCATCCTAAGTGATGTAACCCATACCCAGAAAGACAAACATGGTCTGGCCTCACTTAAAAGTGGATATTAGCTGTAAAGTAAAAGATAACCAGGCCACAAACCACAACCCCTGAGAAGCTAGGTAACAAGGAGGACCCAAAGGAGAAGTAGATGAGATCTCCTGGGTAAACAGGAGATGGTACTGGGATGGAAGTATGGAAACATGAGGGATTGGTTTGGGCAGGTTGGGAGCAGATGGACAGGGAGAATAATTAATTAAAGAGATCTCTTGATGGGGTGCCATTTTGGGGTTTGAGAGAAACCTGATGCCAGGGAAACACCCAGGAATCCACAAGGATGACCCCAGCTAAGACTCCTAGCAATGATAGAGTGGGCTCCTGAAATGGCCTTCTTCTGTAATCAGATTGGTGAGTACCCCTACCTGTCATCAGGGAACCTTCCTCCAGTAGCTAATTGAAGCAGATGCAGAGATCACACCCAAGCACTAGGCTGAGATCTGAGAATCCTGTTGAAGAGAGAGCAAGGATTGTATGAACAAGGAGGGTAAAGATCATGAGAAGGGAACCCACAGAGACAGCTGACCCAAGCACTTGGGAGCTCATCAGCTCTACACTGACAGAGTACACGGGACTGACCTAGGCCCCCTGCATGTGTGTGACAGTTGCGTAGCTTTGTCTGACTGTGCGGCTCCTAGAAGTGGGATCAGGACCTGTCCCTGATACTTAAGCTGGCTTTTGGTAGACCATTTCCTTTAGCCGGAGGCTTTTCTGTGTTCTTCTTGGTCCCACTGGACCAGTTTCTCTCCCACCCACCAGTCCCCACAGCCACTTATAAAATAATCATTCAGAGACTTAATATTACTTATAATTGCTTGGCCGATGGTTCACGCTTATCAATAGATAGCTCTTACATTTAAACGAACCCATTCCCATTCATCTGTGTATTGCCACAAGGTCCGTGGCTTACTGGTAAGCCGTGACATCTTACTCCTCCATCAGGTGCAGGCATCTCTCTCGACCCCACCTTCTTTCTTTTTGTATTCCATTTAGTTTCTCTGCATAACTATATTCAGCCCTGCCATCGGCTAAAGCAGCTTAACTCATCAACCAATAAAAGCAGCACATGTTTGCAGCATTCAGAATGGTATCCCACATTACTTCTCCATGCTGAGTTGCTTAGTCCAACCTTGATGTTCTTGGTCTGGCCTAAACTTGATGTGCTATGCTTGACTCCCATGATAGGCCTGTCCTTTTCGAATAGAGATGGAGGAGTGGATAGAACAGAAGAGTGGAAGGAATGGAAGAAGAGGAGGAAGGGGAAACTGTGGTCGGTGTATAAAATAAATGAAAAAAATTTATAAAAAAAGGAATAATACACAGACTAGAGGAGAACAGGGCATGATAGTAGGTTTGCTTCTTCATCTATTCTACAAGCTCTCTAACCCTTCTCCAACCTGCAGATCCACAACCTCTCCAGCTTTCTCTGGACACTCAACACTTAACCCCCTTTCCATTCTCCAGGAGATCACAACACTTGCACTGGTACATACACTGTTTGTGTGTGTGTGCGTGTGCATGTGTGTGTTTGTGTGTGTAAGAGAGAGACAGAAAGAGAGAGAGAGAGAGAGAGAGAATCACACTCTGTCATCCAGACTGGCTTTAATTTGCAGCATCCCCTTTCTTTAGACTTCTTAGGTCTGGATTTCAGTCTTGTCACCACCAAGACTTCATTTCCCACTTGATTTCCTGAGCAAACATTGAGCTCTCCTCCAGGCTCTACCCATCAAGAACTTCCACACCATTTTACCCAAAAAGGGGCTTAAACTCTCCCTTCCTTAGGCCTGAGGAAACATCACGCCAAAACCATGCCCTCTCAGCTTCAGAACCCAAACCAGGAGAACAGGGCTTGTTTCCACAGCAGGACAGTTGTAGAGGTGCTCAGTGGGCACCAGGGAAGCTCCAGCTCTTGTATCCTTAGATAGTGGTGTCTATTTGGGGTGAGTCTAGTTTTCTCTAAAGGGGTCACTAACTATGTGCATCTTTCAAGTCACATCATATCTAGCTCCACATCGAAGCCCCGCTCCACCTTGAGTGTGACAGCAGCAGACTGTAACATGCAAATGGACAGGAGACTAGATGTGGCCTTTATCTTAGTCTTCTGACTCCAGATCAGAGGATAGTCTGTATCCCAACATTACTGTCCATTCCTGAGACCACTTCATTAAGTCCGGCCAAAGCTGCCTATTTCACAGTCAACAAAGCTTCCTGCGCTGCCTGTGGCTTCTGGGAACTGAGATGACAGGAGATGGTCCTGGGGTTGTGGTCCCCTGCTCTCTCCTTTGCTGTCCAGTGCATCCTTCACTCAAGTGATAAATGAGTTGATGCTTAGGTGATAGTTTAGGAGACGATTGATCTGAGTCGTTCTTTGTGATAAGGTTCTTTGTGATAAGGTTTTAAGTCTATGACCTGGAGGAGAAGAACAGCTATGTCAGGCAGACCTCTCTCCCTTGTAGGATGGCTATGATCTTACAGGTGACTCACTAGTTTCTGTTACCATTTACTTCTGGAATCTTCTCTCAGTTCTGGACCAGTCAAACTCACATCATAGTAGATGGGGGACCCAGCTCCTGATGGACCCCTGAGGCTGCAGAGTCACCGTTATCACAGGACCAGAGGGCCCCTCTCTCCCAAGGTCCAAGACCATGCCAGATGCCTCTTTGAAATTCCTTGACTGCCTGTGCTGTCACTATACAGGCTTGCTTTCCAACTCTGGGGTGTCTATAGTGATTCTTTGATTTACCACCAAGAACTCCACATAGCCCCTACCATACACGCCACAATGTCACAGATCGTCCTCAGTCATGACATAAAGGACATCTATCCTGCCACACTCACCATTCAAATATTGTCCGTGGAAGTTTTAACTTACAAGAGCAGAAATAAGCATTTTAATAGAGACTATCTGTGTACAAACCATTTAGCCATCAAGGGCAGGCTCTAGGGGCCATATGTCTGCATAGTTGGAGCAGTGACCCTGGGAGAAGAGCTGCACCTGCTGTGGGGTGAGGAGTCCTCCTTATCTGAATCCTTTCTCTCCTCCCAGAAAGGACTCTGGGATCTATGAGAAGTGGTCATGTTGTGGACACTGGGCCCAGGAGCCCATCTTTTTCCTGGCTGGCAGTTCTCATATGGTTAATTATCAATTTCCGGCAGCATGTAACTCACTGACCATCTGTTTGCCTGTAGAACCTGTGTGTTCTGTCACTTTGGGGGCACGCACCCCACCCTGATGTCAGAGCCTGGGTTGCATACACATCACAAATCATCTGAGCCCTGGTCCCTCTATGATGCTGTCCCCTGACCACTCCACTTTGGTCTACTACATCAGGACATTTCTGCCCATGTTCCTGATGTCTCATTTCAGGAACGCCGTCTGCCTTCCCTGCCCTGGCTTTGTACAGTTTTCATTACTGGGCTTCTGCAGAGGCCCACGTCCTTCTCCCTGGGCAATCTTTCTATGCATGACATGCAAGAGTCCTCCATGCTCTTCTGTGGAACAGAGTTGACGTATTTCATATTACATCTACTTTGGCACGTGTGCTTGTCTTAGTCTTTACACACGCCCTTCATTACCAAGTTTAGGAATTCTTGATCTTCTAGTTCATGCAGTATGGACCAGCCTCTGACCAGGTCCCTGAGAGCCACTCCTGGGGTCAGTGGTAAGCCTGTCTAGTCTACTTGTGGAGTCCCACATCTCTTAGAGACCTTGTCTAATCAATACTGCTGTAGCACAGTTGTGAGAGGTTATAGAAATGCTTTCCTTACTAAAGTCTGGAGGGTCTCTATATAAATACTTTCTTCTAAGTCATTCATCATCATCATCACCTATTATTATTATCATTATTTCTATTATTAATTGATACATGCTGGAAGTTGGAGATGCTTTCTTTAAATCATCTTCAAAATTCACTGTTCCTCCTACCACAAAAACAACTGGTGAAAGAAATAGAAAGACAATTTTCTTGATAGGTACAACATACCAAAATTAAATAGAGATCAGATAGAAATTTGAAATAGACCTATAACCCCTAAAAAATTAGAAACAGTCATTAAAAACCTCCCAACCAAAAACAAACAAACAATCAACAACAACAAAACAGGGCCAGACGGTTTCAGCACAGAATTCTATCAGAATTTCAAAAAAGAGCTAATACCAACACTCCTCTGGTGTGGGAAGTCCTTCTGTCTATGTGTTGCCTTTATTGGTTAATGAATAAATCTGTTTTGGCCAGTGGCTTAGCAGCATAGGACAAGGTAGGAGTTCCAAGCGAATAGAGGGGGAGAGATTAGACAGAGTCAGGGGAAAGCCATGTAGCCTTCACTGAGGACAACAGAGGCTGGCACTGGAGCCTGGTGAAACTTTTCTGGTAGGACATGACCTCGTGGCGATACACAGATTAACAGCAGTTCTCAACATGTATGACCACTATGTCCCTTCCGGATATGTCTCACTTCTGGATATCTTGTCTGACTGTGATCTGTTCACATAACAACCTAGTGGGAAAGAACTCACCTTATCATGTCTGCCTGAGGCCTGATGGACCTTCTGATAGCCCAGGACCACAGGCTGCTCTCTCCCAGGGCCCAGGACCATGTCAGGAGACACAATGAAATGGAGTGTATTTTCCCTGCTGCAGGTGGGTCAGGCTGTCTTCTGCACAAGCAAGGTGCTTCTCCAATTAGACATTGCTATGAGCTACACCCAGGGCCATTTCCTAGAACTGACACCTTGGGCTGACAGATTGTCCTGGGTACAAAGGAGAGGCAGAGAACTCAGTACTGCTCAGTCCAGCAGGCTGGGTGCCTCAGCTGTGACAATCTGACAGTGAAAGCTGGCAACTGCTGACATAGAGCCATGGCCTTGTCACTAAAGAACACTTGTGGGGGTAGCAGTAATAGAGACACTTCCCCTTTGTGGTGACCTGGGCTGGAGGGTCTTACTGTGATACACTGTTCCCTCTGGAAACACTCCCAGAGACAGAGAGCATCTCAACCATTCTCCATATCCACTAAGCCAGTCAGGCTGACAATGTTGATCACCGTCACTACCCCTTACAGTTTTTACTCTGTGTTTTAACTGACAGTGCCTACTACAGAGTAAACACAGCATGGAGGCAGCACTGACATGAAAAACACACACTGCACTACAGACACCACTCACAGCCTCCCCCACCCCTGCCCTGCTGTACTCTCCTCTCCCAGTAACTCCCATTCCCTTCTCATATATTCATGTTCTGCTGTCCTTCTTCATCTCTGCCTTATACCCTCTCTCCCATCTCCTGGACCTTCTTTTATTTCCTGGTTTCTCCCCACACTTTACTCCCCAGTAGGTAACTATATTTAACTTTTAGAAGCTGGGATCCAGAATGAATTCAAAGCTATTTCAGATAAAGAAGTGGGGAGAGGTGGGGTTTCTGGGACTCACTGGCCATACACCATAGGCAACCCACAGACCTGAGGCCAGTGGAAGACACTGTGTCCTCAAGTATGATGGATGGCACCTGTGGATCCACAGCCATGGTCAATCACCATCCTGCATGTACAGCACCCCCCACACACACACTCACACACTCACACACACACACACACACACTCACACACTCACACACACACCTTCACAAACATAGGGTTTACCTTCAAAAAACTGAAAAATAAAAAACCCTAAAAACAGTGACAGCAAATTAAAAAATATTCCACCAAAAATCTAGACTTTTCATACGTAAAAGCCTCTTCTAAAACAGGGGGGAAATCATTTTTATCTCATATGTATGAACACTTTATCCGTGTGTGTTTCTCTGGCCTGTGTGTGCAGCACCCATGAGGGCCAGAAGCCTGCATGGAATCCCCTGGAATCTCAGTTCCCCAGGCTGTGAGCTGCTGTCTGGATGCTGGGGATCCAGCCTGGGTCCCCAAAGAGCAGCTGGTGCTCTCACCCTCTGAGTTCTCTCTCCAGACCCCAGAAGCTGCTTTTAATTGGGAGATGTTTTTTAGTTGCAGAACTCCCCTGAAGGTCTTAGGTGCTAGAGTCACAGAGGAAAGCTCAGACTTCCTTCCCCACAAGACAGCTGCTGTCTCCAACAGGAGAAAGCGAAAGGAAGGAAATGGAGGGGGAAGGGAGAGTGATAAGAAGGACTGGGGGAGGGGCCACAGTGACAAGCAGGGGGACAGGAACTTGAGGGTTCAAAGACCTTCAGGTGGTGTGGGAAAGGGACCTGGAGGGGCAAATGAGTCTGGAATGGAGGAGAAACTTGAGAAAGAGGAAGTGAGAAAGAGCAGGCTGGAGGCTCCAGGGGACCCAGAGGGATGGTCTAGAGGGAGACAGAGAGAGTGTGTGAATCTAGAGAAGCAGAAAAACTGCTAAAGCTAACAGGACCACCTACTGGAAGGGCCAAAAGACTCTGTTGCTGTGGGTGTGGAAACCTCACAAGGACAATCTGGGGTAAATTCCTGGATCACGTTGAGCAGAGAACCAGCTGAAGGCACGACTGTCTTCATCTCTCCTGACTCTGTTGTCCAGGGTCCCTGAGGGCTCAGCTGAGGTGAGTGAGGTGAAGGGACAGCCTGTGTGGGAGCCCTGGACCACAGTACCCTTGCTCTCTGTTCACACTGAGTGCTCCGTGTGCCCAAGCTTGACTGAAAGGAAATCACAGTGGGCTCCAAGAGAGGACCGGAGCTGCATGGCCCTGAGGGACCCCCGAAGAGATGTAGGAAAAAGAGTTGTAGGAAAAGATGGGAACTAGGAACCGGCATGGCTGGAGCACAGGACGGACTGAATTCACATCCCGGGTGCCCAGTGTTTTGTGAATCTCTGCACAGGGTCCTCTGTGGGGCGGTACTGAGGACTCCCCATTCTCCATTCTCTCCACAGCTCCAGTCACACCTGCCGGGTGCCGGGCCTCAGGAAGGAACCATGGCAAAGGCTGCAGCCTCAGGATCCCTAGTTCTGTGCTTTTTCGTTCTGTTGATCTGTCTGGGATCTTCACTGCAAGCCAGTGAGTTATCAGTACTTAACTGGATGGGAGTGGGGAAGGGGAGCTTCATGGAGGAGGGGGGAAGGGGAGCATCAGGCTACTGAGACAGGAAGATCAAATATTTAAGTTTGGGTGCCCTGGTCCTCACCAAGTCCCTCCCCCCTTTCTCTTCAGTGGATTCACTAAAGTTGGGGGGGGAAAGTTACTGAGGCAGGGTCGGAAGGGGCTGTATGAATGAGGAGGGCACAGCAGCAGAGGGGAGTAGCTAGTGAGGCCCCCAGCACCACTGGGGTCCACTGAAGCCTAAGCCCAGTCACCACTGCTGACCCCTCCAGGAGGTGGTGTCAGACAGCTGCCCTGGACCTAAGGCAGTCTATGCTCTGAAGACTGCCTTCCCGGGGTTTCCTCACCAGCCCTCCACCATTCCAGGACCCCTTTGTTCTTGAATTTTCTTCCCCACCTTCTCTGGAAGATGACAATAAATGCTTCCAGGGACAACCACAGCCACAGGCAGCCACAACCATACAAATTCCTACTTTTTTTCCTATTATTCTTTTTCTTCCTTCTTTCTGTTTTTGTTTTTAATTTAAAGCAGGATTTTACACCACAGTCCACAGTATAGAATCTCCAATAATTCCATTTTCCCTCAGTCTAAGCTCAGTTTCCATCCCCATGGGACTCATCCTATGGCTCCTCACTTTCTGGTCCATCCTGCCTTTCCTGCTCTCCCATCCATAAAATGCATTTACGTTTTCGTCCACCAGGTGGCAGACTGCTCATGCCTGAAGACACCATGGCTAAGCAGGGACTATCACACTTTGTCCACTATGGAAGACTTTGGCATTGGTCCTGGGTGGGGTGTTTGAAATCTTGTGTCCTTGCTCCCAAGCCCATATAATCTACCTTCTGGGGAGAGGTCATCAGATACTGGTGTCCATTTAGGAAGAAGAGGGGTTTTTTTGTTTGTTTGTTTTTTGTTTTTTTCTGTAAATGGTAGGCACTATTCTCACTGTATCTGTCCCATATCAAATACTCAGGTCTGCATTCAGAGTGACAGCAGCAGAAGGAAACAAGCTGATGAATGGGACAGCAGATTTGTCCTCTGTCCTGACCCCAGATTAGGGCATATCCATGTCCCAGTACTGGCGTCCATCCCCATAGGGTGTCATTAAATGCACTGCCAAAGCTGTGTGCTGCCCAGTCAGCAGAGGGCTCTATGCTCCCTGTGACGTCTGGGATATCTGGAAATGACAGAGGAGGACCTGGGGTTAGGTCCTTTGTCTCCACTGTTGTTCAGTGGATTCTGTGGATTTCATGAACATAAAGAATGCTCCTTGGAGCCTGAGGTGCTTGCTGAGGGAAAGGTGGCAGCTTACTTGAGAACTAACCTCAGCAGCTTCCTCTACATGAGATAAGATCTCCACACCCACCTGAGAAACAGGAGATATTCTGTCAGACAAGAGTCCTAGTCTCTCCCTGCTAGGCAGCTCTCAACACACAACTGACTTATTGGGACATCTTGTCTGACTGTGACCTGTCCACCTAATAATCTAGTGAGAAAGAGTTCACCTCATGATATCTGCCTGAGGTCTGATGGACTTTCTGATAGCCCTGGACCACAGGCTGCTCTCTGCCAGGGCCCAGGATCATGCAAGAGCCATAGTGATATGGACTATATTTTGCCTGCTGCAGGTGGGTCAGACTGAAGTCTGCCCAAACAAGGTGTCTCCAGTTAAACATGATATTAACTCCACCCAGGACATTTTTCTAGAACTGACACCTCAAGCTCATAGATTGTCCTTGGTCATAGCACCCTAGGACAGGTCCAGCCAGGGTCTTCATGGATGTATTGTCACTGACTGTTTTCAAGCTCCAAGAGCAGAGCTGAGCAGGTGTAACAGAGACTGTCTGTCCTGTGAAGATTTCATTGTTGATATAGTAGCTGTATTTACCACTCTCCTCTGCTGTGATGAACACCAAGGCCACAGTCACACACAGAATGAAGGGTTTGGGATCTTAGAGTTTCAGAGGACAAGAGACCTTCACATCACAGCAGAGAAGCTTGACACCTGGGGTGCATGGTGGCTGGAGCAGCAAGCTTAGGGCTCACATAGCTTTAGTTTGGTTTGGGTTTTTTGTTGTTGTTTTTTAGTGTAGCACACCTCTTGGTGGAGTACACTTTTGTTTGCTTGTTGTTTGTTTATTTTTTGAGATAGGTTTCTCTGTGAAACAGTCCTGGCTTGTCCTCAAATTTACTCTGTAGACCAGGCTGGCCTCGACCTCGCAGAGAACCTCCTGCCCTTAACCCCTGCACCACCTCTCTAGCCCCAACGGTTCAGTTTAAACAATGGGCACAGGAGTCGGGGTTTTGACGGGACAGCAGCTTTCAGCTTCTTCATCATCTTGTCTTCTTTCTCTTCTTTGCTTGTTTTTGGTTTTTGTTTTCATTTGTTTGTTTGGACACAGAATTTCTCTATTTACTTCTTGCTATCCTGGAACTTACTTTGTAGACAAGAATGATCCCAAACTCACAGAAATTGGCCTGCCTCTGCCTCGCTGAGTGCTAAATAAAAGGCATTTGATACCACCACCCAGTTCATCTTTAATTATTAAAACCAAGTCACATCTGGGTTGGCTAACCATCTTTCTGTATTTAGGATTTCTGTGTTCTGTTAGTCATGTTCCTCTTAGACTTTAAGCTGGGTCTCTCTTTCTCATCAGTGGACAGCTGCATTTGATGTTACTTTCTCTTGACCATTCTACGCTATGGGGTTTTTCTGTCCAGTTTCCTAACACCAACCATAGCCTTGATACATCATCATCATCATCATCTATGAACTTCCAGAAACGCTAGTGCTATTCTCCCTGGTCCTTCTCCCTGTTCTTCTCAGCAGGGATGCTCCAGCATCCACAGACAACATGGACTCTGCACACTTCCCCTGGAAACGTTTGCTGTTCCATCCACTCCAGCAATGCACTTCTCTGAGATTTTTGATCCCCACTCTTCTACTGCCAGATTTAACCAGCCTAGATCTTCTGTGTCCTGTAGTGTGGGCTAGCCTCTGACCAGGTCCAGGAAGCCACCCCTAGAGCACAGCAGTCCATCTAGGGGAGTTGCATGTGATTTTCTAGTTTCATTCTGTTGCTGTGATAAACACTCTACCATAAGCAGCTTATGTGAGAAACATGGTCTTGTTCAGTGTTCTGTTGCTGTGAAGAGATAACATGACCATGGAAACTCTTAGGAAAGAAAGCACTTAATTGGTGCTTGCTTACAGTTTCAGAGGTTTCATCCATTATCCTCATGGTGAGGAACATGGTGGTACCCAGTCATATATTGTAGCTGAGATCTATATCCAGATCCAAAGGCAGCAAGAAGAGAGAGGCTCTGGGCTTGGAATGGACTTTTTAAACCTCAAAGCCCACCCCCAATGACACACTTCTTTCAGTAAGGTCACACCTGCTCAAACTAGGCCACACTCCCAGTCCATCTTAGGAAGTGCCAAATCCTGATGCCCAAGCATTCAAATATATGAGCCTTTAGGGGCCATCCTTATTCAAACCACCACAGCCCTGACCTTGTGTAGTTTACATTTCTGTGCATCTCTCAAGACCTGTGCTCATCTCCCTGGACATCCATTTTCATGCTTGGCAAACAAGTGTCATCCATGCTTCTCCATGGACAGAGTAGACATATTTCATATCGCATATCCTTTGACACATGTACTGAGCCTTTACACACACCCTTCACTTCCAGCTTTAGAAGTTCTGGACTTCCTGTTTCATGCAGTGTGGCCCAGCCTCTGCAAGCCACTCCTGGAGCACATGGGTTTTGTCTCCAGAAAATCCTGACTGTTTGCTGACCACTGAAAGTTAGTGTGTCCAAACACGGGAAGAGAGCTGATTGGTAGAAGGCCTGCTTCAAAACCATGAAAACTTGGTTTGATCCCTAGCAACCCTGTAATAGAGCCAGGTATGGTGCTGAGTGGTTTTATTGTCAGTATTAAGAAGGAAGAGGCAAGAGAACCCTGGAGTCAATGTCAAGCCTGACTGTCCTGCTTGGTGAGTCCCAGAGCTTCTAGAGACCTTGTCTAGTCAATACTGCTGGGACACACTTGTAATAATGTATGAAAATGATTTCCTTCTCTAATCTGGAAGTGTGAGTTTAAACACTTCCTTCTAAGACATTTATATTATTATTATTATTATTATTATTATTATTATTATTAGTGCATACTTGGACGTTATTACGTCAGGGATGCTTTCTTTCAATTACCTTCATGAATCCATGTTCCTGCTTTAGCAAAAACAGTTTCCTCTCATCAAACTTCTAACTGTATTTTTCTTATAGACAACTGATGCATATTGTATCTGACCCACCAAACTGCTGAGTTTGTGACCTTTGGTTCACAACCACAGAGCTAGTTCTCGGCTCACAAGGGCTCACGTTCATGTCCACCTGTCTTCCAGTAGGAGGTTCTGAGTAAGAAAAATTCCAGCCACTAAAGAACAAATTCAAGCCTTAAAAGTGATAGAAGCAAGAAAGTTGTGGGAAACCACAGTGATGGAAGAAACAGGTGGCAGAAGAGGTAGAGAGGAGGAGGAAGAAGAAACTGGCTGAAGGGGACAGGAGAGAATGTCCCCAAACCTCCAACAGCCCACCTCATTGCGGAAGTTTTGGGATGAGAGAAGAGAAGAAGGGTTTTTTTTTTTTTGGCTTTTTAAAAAACATTTCTTCATTTTTTAGTATAATTACATAGAAAACTTTTAAAACCTTATTTAAAAATTATAATTTTAGATTTCAGGTTTGCACATAGACAGAATAGTACACATGTCCATGGCCCTCTAGGACTTTCCTCCTTGTTTGTGCAGTCAGCTGAACAGAACACCCATAGGATATTGTGTCTTCTCTTGATGTTAGCCTGGGAGACCAGGGGCCATAAGTGTGCTGGGAAACAACTGCCTGAGGAAGAGGAGGGAGATCAGGGCTTAGAGCAGGTCACAGGCTGAGATCTCTTCTTGAGACTGACTTAGGGATGTGTTTAACATGAGATAATTTGAGATATGATGTTCAACATTGTTGTGTGAAGGGCCCCAGTGGGAACACGGTGAGTACTGTGCTCACAGGTGACAGTTCCCCTCCCATGACAAGTTACAGCATAGTCCAGGAGGCTTTCCTGAACTCCAGGCTCCATGTGAATTTACCACATGTTCTATGATACCTCCTTTCCCCTATGTGCTCAGTAGATTTTTAGTCCTGGGAACAGATACTATCTGACAGATTTAATTCCTCAACACTTGAAAAAATTCACTAAAGTACTTCTGAGATGAATCCCCCTGGTGATATGTTGTGCATCTGAGGGGTCCTTCCACCCTAAGACAATCAAAGATGGCACGGAAATATGGATCCAGAAGCTGATGGACACCTTGACTAGAGGCTTCTCTTAATGCCCGGTTACCCTTCAGAGGAATTCTGGGTGTCACAGAATCATGAGTCCTGTGGCTTTCTGTTCCCTCTTTGTACCTCTCTTGCTTGTTTCTCTCACAGATACACACTCTCTTAGTTGTGATGTCATTGTCAATGCTCGGACCACACCTGGGCAGTCCTGGTGTGAAGGTCAGTGCTCAGTGGATGGAGAGCCTTTACTTCAATATAAAAATAGCAAATTCACACCTTTGGGTGACCTGGGAAATGCAGCCAATGGGACTCAAGTGTGGACAGATATGATCCAAAGGCTGGAATACTTGAGGCAAGAGCTCAGGAAGATGTTGGCTAACTCCATGCAAAAGATGACCAAGACCAATGGTAAGTGTGGGACGAGTACTGAGGCAGAGACAGGTGGCAAGAGGGAGAAAGGACAGAGCACGTGTGAGAATGAGATGGTGAGTGTGTCTGTGTGAGAGAGCTGAGCACTGGTCCAGCCTTGGAAGCATGTGGTACCCAATGGGTAACAAAGGGCAAGTCATGTGGAAATGACCCTGGCTCATAAGCCAGTGGGAAAGTCCTGGCCTTTGGAGAAGTGATGGATCTATGAGAGTGAAACAGAATGGTATTGTGTGTGGTTTGCAGGTCAGCCCACTTTACAGGCCACCATGCTTTCTCAATATGAACACGAACAAAGTGTTGGTGCCTCCTGGAGATTTAACATCAGTGGAAAGTACTCCTTCCTCTTGGACACAATGAATATGAATTGGACACTGATTGATCGTGAAGCTGGTGGTATCATGAACACATGGCAGGATGATGAACAATTCATAAAAGATCTCATGATAATCTCCACAGCAGACTGCAGGCACTGGCTCAAGGAACTCTTAAAACACCAGAAGGAAAAGCCAAGTAGGTATTACCTAAATTATCAGACAGGAACACCATCAAATTTGATAGACTGGGTGGGATATTTCCTAGTCGTCTTCCTGTCTGCGATCCAGTAATGACCACAAGGATTCCTCTTCCTCATCTAACACCCTACTGTTTCTCATTTCTTATTAACTAATGGCCCAGACACTACATGGCCTGCTAATGGGTCTCAAGTCAGCATCACTGTAAATTTACATCTTTTTCTGTATCACAAATAATAAAAACCCAGAGACAGATATTGGGGTTCATGCTGAAAATCAGAAAAGCAAAGTAGCCAAGACACTAGAAAGATCTTACCTCTATCAAGACTAAGACAAGCAAAGGGACCCTCCTGCAATGCTCTCCACAAACTTCAGACTCCATACTCCAGTCAGGTCCTGTCTCTTCTTCTTTATATTCTTCTCTCCCTATAGCCATATCATTCCTGTCTCCACCTCCTGAGTGCAGGGATTAAAGGCATGTCACTCCCTGGTACTGAGATTGAAGGTGTGAGCCACCACCACTTGGATCTCTTTCTGGATTGATCTTGTGTATCCCATGGCGGCCATGAACTCACAAAGATCTGTCTGCCTCTGTCTCCCAAATCCTGGCATTAAAAGCGTGGCTTCCCTTTGCCCGCAGATCTTCAGGCAAGCTTCATTTGTTAAAAACACATATACTATACAACTACACTTTCCTTCTCACTTATAGCTGCCCTTGTACCAGCTCCATGTCACTGTGACAGGCTTCACTCTCTTTCTCTGGCACAATTAAACACCACCAATTGTGCCACCATCCAGAAAGTTCTACCACACTAAGTATGTCACTTTGTTTAATGCTTTGATAGACATTTGCTTTCTCTGGTAAGGAAGTAAACTCTGCAAGAACATTGTCCACACAGCTCCACTCCCCTCTGTACTCAGGGATGATAAACAGTTATTACACATGAGACCCTCATACTGAATGGAGAGAGAATGTGCTGAAGGAGTTATGTTTTTAGCTTTATCCTTAACTTTCTGATTTTTTTTTTAAAGTACCAACATCAAGTGTCACGGATATCACCCAGCTTCCATCCATCACCCAGCTTCCATATACTATGTACACCACCCAGATTCTGTCTTCCAGGCAATTTTCCAATAAGGAAATATCTACCATCATAGAAGTAGTCGGCGCCATCATCATCATCATCATCATCATCCTGTCTGTCATTTTTGGCATTTATATGTATGTGAAGAAAAAATGTCATCCCCAAGGAGGTAAGGAACAGACTGGGGTCTCACTCTGCTTCTTGATAGGGTTAGTCTTCTGGGGACATGAAACAGGTGTCCCACTGGGTATCGGGGATGTGAATTCTGGTGTTCATGCTTCCATAGCAAGGTCCTTACCTATTGGGCAATCCTCCCATGCCCTTAACACTGACCTGTTGACTGTCTGGTTACCAGTTCAATACACTGTCTTCTGCTCAAACAATGAGAACTGTGTGTAACAAGCTTCTGAACACATCACTTGCATGCACTCCTGTCATGGCCCTTAGAGGGACCCTTACCATATACTCATCACAATCACAACTGCAAAGGTGTTTTCACACAGTCAGCTAGGACTGCCCGTCCACTCTTTCTGTCTCGCTTCCCTCTGTGCCACATGCACCTGAGAGGCTGCTGACCCCAGAAATGGGTCTGTCTAAGAAGGGCTGGTGTGGTCTGTATTCAAAACCCCTTCATTTGTCAGGGTCATGGGATGTTGAAGTACAAGGTAAGCGATGCCTGTCATACTTCTCTCCTAAGGTAAAGGGTTAAGTACTTTCAGCCTCTCAGTCTGGAGCTTTGGATCTCACTGCAAAACCTTTCCAGACAGAAATCTTCAGCTGCTCATGAACTGTCCCATCAACTGCCACAAGCCACAGAGGGAAGAGAGGACAATGGAGCCAAACGAAGAGTTCCCCAACCAGGCCACCCAAATGTTGTCCCAGGAGGTTGAGCCCATGACATGGGAATAACAGAATTTACTAAACCACACATCTGCATCACCCCACCCAAGAGTCAGGAATCTCATTAGAAAGGGGAAAGAAAGGATATAAGAGACCCCTGCGTTCCAGCCATGACATGGCTGCTGCACTGCTGAACTCTCAGCAGCTCCGAGCACTTGCATGATCCCTGCACAAGAGCAGGCCTGTCAGCCTTCCCTTCATGGAGAGAGAGGGGCTCATGAGGCTCCAGAGCTCCTTAGAATCTATCTTCAGTTAATGGTGCAGGAGTGGGAGAGACATTTTTGCAGTGGTGTGGCCACTATTTAGGAATCCATGTTCTTATAAGTAGTTCCTCACCTCACTTCTACAAAGAACCCCAAATGGAATCATTGGATAAAATAACTTCCTAAATAAACCTCACATGAAAATAGAGGACGAGTAATTAAGAAGAGGAAGCAAGTTGGTGGGGGTAAGAAAAGGACGTGAGAGGGCTGATAATAACCAAAATAGCATATGCACATTGTGAAACATCATAGTGAAACCTCTAATTATTTGTCATTAATGTATTATTATTATTAAAAATTTAATTTTTACTTTTACTGTGTAAGAGTATTTTGCCTATGTCTCTGTATATCTGATAAGTGTACATGGCACTTGCGAAGCCCAGAAGAGGGCATCAGACACCTGGAACTGGAGTTATAGATGGTTGGAAAAACTGAGGACTGAACCCAGATTCTCTCCAAGAGTAGCAAGTTCTTTTAACTGCTGAGCCATCTCCCTAGTACTCTAATAAGTTTCTTAAAAAGAATTTAAATGCTAGAATATGATTAAATACAGGGAAGTTTTCACAACAAACTTCTCAATGCAGTTAAATGTTTCAGAATCAAAAAGAAAAACACTTTGTTTTAATGACTGTAGATTGTAATGGCCTGTTGTGACATCATTGTAGTGATGTGCTACTGAATCATGGTGGCAGGGACTCACAGGTCCTTCTAATAAAGATGCCAAATAAAAGAGCAATAATGAATGAATCTGGTAAATGTAAGGTATGTGCTGAATAATTTTATGTCAACTTGAAATAAGCTAAAGTCATTTGAGTGCCAGGAAACTCAATTTAAAAATGCCTCCCTACAATCAGGCTGCAGACAAACTTTTAGGGCATTTTCTTAAGTACTGATGGATGGCAGAAATCCCACCCATAGTTGTCCTTTTTTATAAGAAAGCAAGCTGAGCAAGCCACGAGGAACAATCCAGTAAGCAGTGCCCACCCATGGCCTCTACAACAGCTTCTGCTTCCAGCTTCTTGCCTCGTTTGACTCATACCCTGACTTCCGTCAACTGATGAACAGTGATTTAGAAATGGAAGTCGAATAAACCCTTTCCTCCCCAAGTTCTTTTAGTCATGATGTTTCTACACAACAATAGTAACCCTAAAGAAGACAAGTTCATACAAGATAGTGTGGTATTTCTGTGGCTGCCGGCCATGGGTTTTGGGAAAGTTTGTAGAAGGACATTGGAAGTATGGGCTAGAAAACCATCAAGTGTTGAGAGCTCACTGGGCCATCTTTAGGAGCCTGGTGGATAAGAGTGTTGGGGTCATATGAGTTAAGAATCCATGGTTCTTGGTATTGGGAGCTGAAGAATCAGCTATGATTAGCAAGGAATCAGAATTACAAAAGTGAAACTTTTGCTGGAATACTCAATGTTGACCAGATGGGGTTGATTACAAAGAGACCAGCATCTTAGAGGTGAGGTCTTCTGGACAGTGTTTCCTGAGAGTCAGCACACACAGACTGTGTTCCAGACATGGCCAAGATTGTACCTTGTGCTGGCAGCCAAACTCGGCAGTATAGGAACCACCCAGGTGGTGCTAGTTCTAAAGGTGAGAAGGCGTCATGGGAGCTAGGCACTGTGTAGCAGAACTGGATTCCACAGAGAAAGCCCAGAATAGACTACTAGTTAAAGTGCAGTTGTAGTGGGAGACCCAAGTATTTTGGAGATGCCAGTTCCATGGGATGACCCCCAAGCACAGCAGGAGCAGTGGAGTGAAGCCAGACAGAGCTTAGAAGACCAGCTGTGTGTGCCACAGAGGGCGGGCTACAGAAGTAACTCAAGAGTTGATGGTGAGCAACACATAGTTCAGTTATGGACCCTGTGTCCAGGTGCTCACTGGGGCCTCTACCACTGGGCCTGTTCTTCAAAAGAGTTTGTGGTGAAGCCAGACTCCTAAAAAGGGGATTAAGAGCAAAGTCTAAGGAACTGCAGAATGCAAGAACTTGGAGCAAAAGGAAGGATTTTGAAAGTTCCAGCTGAGCAACCTGAGACACAAAAGCAGAAGTCCTCCCCCAAAGCCAGCAGAGCTGTGAGGTTAGTAAGTGTTTCATTGTTGTGTAGAGACAATATAACCATGGCAACTATTATAAAGGAAAGGATTGATTGGTGCTTGTTTACAGGTCCAGAGGTTTAGTCCATTGTCATCAAAATGTGGAGTCTGACGATGATAGGGGAGTTTAACCAATCACAATCTGTGGGGCGTGTTGCCCAAAGGCAAAAGTTTACTTATTAACCTGGAGGGTGCATTTCCCCGCCCTCTCTGGCTCTGGCCTGGATCCAGCTTTCTGGACGGTTGGGATTCTGATGTTAAGTTTTTCCTTCTGTTTTATTAAAGCTGTATCTTTTGTAAGATAATCTGGGGACCTTTCATTACCAATCGCACTGCGTCTTCATGACAGCCAGCAGCAGACGTGGTGCTGGAGAAGGACCTGAGAGTTCTACACCACAGTCCACAGGCACAGGAAGAGAGGGAGACACGGGACCTGGCTTGGGCTCTTGAAATATGAAAGTCCACCCCAGTGCCATACTTCCTCGAACAAGACCACACCAACCCCAACATGGAAACACTTCCTATTCCTTCTAAGTAGTGCTTCTTTCTGATCACTTGACATTCAAACCACCATGTAGTCTAACTCTTCACATTCCCTCCTGTGCTCTGCACATCCACTCCAGACTGCAGACCTGATCAGTAATTGCCTTTGTAAAGTTCATCCATCCCTACATTTCTTCAGAGCATCTTTTACACAGCCGGTATCCCCCCACACACAGGATGACAACAGCTGTGCAGACAAAGCCGGCCACACTATTCCACTGTCTGCTGATATCAAACCAAGACATGATCACACAAACCAACTGGATCTTATGAAAACTGATGTTGTACCAGAGACTTTACCAGTGGAGATGCATGTAACACACACACCCACACACCCCAAGAAGGGAACCTGTGACAGAGCAGAATACCAACACCATGAAGGTCCATTGTGTGGGACCACCGGGTTTTCTTTGAGGTTGCTAACAGGGGTGTGGTGAGGAGTTACTTACAGGAGCCGGAATGGATCCACAGCAGCTGCCTCCCCGCAGAGCCCACGTCAGCACAGGCTGTGACTCAGGGGACAGCACAGCTGAGACTGCACAGCTTGCAGGCTAGGGACAGGTCTGTGTCTTCTCTGAAGCTGGTCAGGGTCTCTCCTTCTAAAGTCTGGGTGAATCCTCTAAAACTTCTGAGTTTCTCTTTCTCAACCACAGCAAATTATATTATTTCCTGGTCTAAGGAACCTCTCCCCTCCTCTGAAGAGAGTGTTGCTGTAGGAGGAAAGACTAAAAGCAACATGTGACCTTTCCAACAAGGCAGAGAACTTTGTCCTGATGACAGGTTAATGATTAAAAGAAACACAAGTGCCAACTCTACAGAGGAGTCACAGTATTGATTTCCAGTTCCTTCTTTGTTTATAATTAACAAAACTTTGAGTTCAATGTAGCAAAAGCAAACAGCTTATCAAATCTTTACTATATCTTCAGTTTCTGATATTTATGATAGAGAAAGAAATGTAATACATTATACCAGTAGATATAATTATGTATACAACTATATTAGCATATAATATGTCATATATTTTAATATATAATAAATGGTTATATATTAAATATATGACTTTATCATATACCATCTGAGAGACTTGAGAGAAATATGAACACTATGCTGTAGATGGAAAAATCATTTTCTCAACTCATCACCCTGAAATTTCTGATAGAGAAGCAACTATAAATGTTATATCACTCAGATGAAGGTGAACATGAATTAAGACACATGTGCACATATACCTAAAGACTATACTGTAAGCAGAATTCCCCAGTGGTAGACAGATGCAGTAGTGGGTCCCATGCAGAATCTAAGAACTCAGTTCTGGGAGCATGAGCCATGACTGAAGGGCATTGACTGAAATTTGGGGTTTCTAGAAAGGACAAGGCCCATTCTCTTCCCACGTTCCTCCTCCTTCCACAGTGAATGTCTCAAACAGAGGCCCAGGAGCATTGCGAGACAGCATAACTCACAGAAACAGGTGATGTGTTCTGAAAGTTTTCAAATGACAGATCCGGGAGAGGGGGCAGATTACAGACAATGATTGACAGGCTTTCTCTGCATGACTCTAAAGAGAAAAGATGAAGTCAACTCTTCAGTATACTCCTGTCCATCTCCCGAAGGGTTTTTTGTTTGTTTATTTGTTTTGTTTTTGTTTTTTGTTTTTGGCATAGAGCAGAAGGTCCACAGGTTGGCCACTCCTGATGATGCTTTGCCCCTGCACCACCAGCCCTGGAAGAGCTAGTCCCAATGAGCAGGCACTGGAGAACTGACCTGCCCCTCAGAGCAGAGGAGACCCCTGCACATGGGAGAGCTGGTTCCACCCCTTGACTGAGGGGCATGGTCTCAGTGGCCCAAATGTACCAAATCAGCTACCACTCAGGCACATACACAGGACTTTGACCCACCACAACATATAACCCATCTTTGACCTGCCAGAATGCTAAAATTTTCTAGAGAATGACTTTGAGATGGATGGAGTTTTAGAAAGAGGAATTTGAGGGGTTGGAGAGATGGCTCAGAGGTTGAGAACAGTGACTATTCTTCCAGAGGTCCTGAGTTCAGTTCCCAGTCACCACATAGTGGCTCACAACCATCTGTAATGAAATCTGGTGCCCTCTTCTGGCCTGCAGGCATATATGCAGACAGAACACTGTAAACTAACTAAATAAATCTCTTTTTAAAAGAAAGAAAGAAAGAAAGAAAGAAAGAAAGAAAGAAAGAAAGAAAGAAAGAAAGAAAGAAAGAAAGAGGAATTTGAAATTAATTTTGATTTTCTTGGGGGCAAGGTCTTAGGATACCACAAAATCCTGGCCTTTCTTTTTCTTGTTGTCTGCCTTTGGCCATTTCACTTTGTGTTATTCAAGAGTTGGAAAGAGTGGAGAAGCTGACATTCCTGCCTGCTAATGAAGCTGCCCTTGAAGAGGTTGAATTTAAGGACTGAAGTCGGGACTGAGGTGGTCTGAGGTAATCAATAGCTCTCACTAACCAGACAGTCCCTGCTGACATCCCTGAGTCAGTGACTGCACAGGCAACACATGAAGCTTATTTATTTTATGATCTCATTTAAACTCTGCAAGGTTAGTTAGTGCCTGTGTTCCAAAGCACCTGTCAAGCCATGTACCTGATTTGGGAGCTGGAGAGCTGGTGTCTACAGTAACAGAAGAAATGGGTGGTGAATTTCACTGGCATGAGGAAAGAATTGAAGAGTTAATTTTCTGAAACTAGTGTAAAGAACATTTCTTAAGTAAAAATAAATTATAGTCAAGAATAATCTTCCTTTTTAGGGGAAGACTTTTTAATATGAAATTGCCATCTGTGGTATATTTACACTTTAGGCCTCAGGCAACAATAGCAGAGAAAGAGGCCTATAGCCTTCATTAGAGGCAAAACAAACAGTACAGCTGGGGGCGGAGCTTTCCTTTACTTCCCCACTGCTTTCCCTTTCCCCTCAGAGAAGAGCTAGGCTTTCCTCACCATCTCTGAAATCACACCTTACTGCTTTATCCCCTTTCCCTTCACAGCAGACTCTCATCGACATATGTATTGCAACGTTAATGACTTTGCTGCCCCAGAACCTTGGAGAAAAGGGGGATTATAAACTCCCCCAAAGGCAATTTCCAGTCCTTTAGCAGAAAACTCTCATTATCAAAATACTATACTAGCTTGATCCAAATTTGATGTGCTGACAAAGGCAGGGTTTGCTATGTAGGAGAGCTTAGCCATCTTGCCTGAGTACATTAAGTGGATGGTCCTGTCTTATTGCCTAGGCACTTTACTAGGGATTTCTAAGTTGAGGTAGAACTCCCAGCTTCCATTAGAACAAGGCCTATCCCACTGAAACTGTCAATAGAAATCCCATTTGGGATGTGGAACGGACTTGCAAGTTTCAGACTTTATTATGCATTCTTCCAGTCTCGAAAAGGGCAAATTAAACTCCATACAAGATTAGAACTTCATTTTTTTTTCTTGACCTGTGGCATGTATTCAGCCCCTGGGTAGCAACTGGTGTGGAACCAGGGCCCACTCTTTAATGGCTGAAAGCACACATTTAACCAGAACATGGTGGATTCGCTGCTCTGAGAATTGCCTTAGGAAAAAAGTTAAGTGCAAAAGCAGACAAAGAAATCTATAACCTTCTCAGTCTTTCCCATTTGTTAGAGCCATTCTTTGACCCACCTTGGAAGCCCTGGCGACAAGGATTGCAAAGGGATACATGTTGGAGGGCAGCAGACTTGGCCCAGTCTCTCAATTGCAGCTAAGGCTCAGCAGCAATAATGGGAAATCTCTGTGGAGCCTCCCAGGAGGAGGAACCTGAGGAGGCACCAGTGCAGTTTCTCCTCCCCACGTCCCCTGAAGCGCACCTGGACCATTCATTTGTCAGGCCGACACGTAAAATGGAGAAAAAGAAAAGAGAAAATTGGGGGTAAGAAGCAGTTGATGCCATCTAATCTCTAATTAATCCGCACCTCAGCCCGTGCCAAAGCCATTTATTCATTTATTATTGATTGATTGATTGATGATTGATTGATTGATTTTTCTGGGTGAGGATGAAAAGCTAGAGAGGGAAGGAAGAGCACTCTTGTCTCGGGAAAGAGATCAGGGGGAGGGGGAAAGCGTTTCTCCTCCACTTATTTGGGCCCCTGCGAAAGCAAACACTAGGATAAGAAAGTGGGCAAGTGGCTATCTTGAAGCGACTGCTGAGGGAGTATGTAGGCATCTCACTCTGAAGTAGTGAGTGCAAAAGAGAAAGAAGAGAGAGAGAAAAGGAAAAGGAAAAAATGGGAGGAAAAGAGGCTTGTATTTTTTTCTCCTTTTGTGCGCACACAGGGAAGGATGTGGAAGGCTGTGTGGAAGGGAGCTGGCCTAGGTTATAAACTATCTATAAATGGTGTGGGAGAATTGTCTGTATTCTGTCAATCATATTTTAATAAAACGCTGATTGGCCAGGCAGGCAGTATAGGCGGGAAAGCCAGACAGGAAGTAGAGGTGGAGCAAAGAGACTGGGAGTATTCTAGAAAGCAGGAAGCTCCCTCTGCAGTTCTGCCCAGACCACCGGAGAGGAAAGATGTAAGCTGCCCCAATGGAAAAGGTACTGAGCATTGTGGCTAACATAGATAATGATAATGGGTTAATATAAGTTACAAGGACTAATAAGAAGCCTGACCTATGGGCCAATCAGTTTATAACCTAATGTAGACTCTGTGAGATTTTCTTTGGGACTTGCCAACTGTGGGGTACCGGGCAAGGACAGAAACCCCAACAAGCTGGCCCTCATGTTACAGTACTTTAGAATGTCTTCTGTTTCCTTAGGAAGGCCTTCTCCAGAAATAACCACTTTACAGCTAACATTTCTGTCTCCAACCAATGAAAAAAGCAGAAAGTAGAGCCAGGATGTGTCCATAAATATTAATTTCTATCATCTCTGGTATCACTCAGAAGTCATGTGCTTCTCCAGAGGAACCTGGGAGCTTCAGACATTCAAATCTGAGAACAAATCAAGTACTGCTACCTGATGTACGAGCACACTACACACGGCACTCTCTTCTAGACCAGTGCTTCTCAACCTCCCTGATGCTGTAACCATGTGATACAGTTCCTCATGTTGTGATGACCCTGACAACCATAACATTAGTTTCATTGTTAATTTATAACTATAATTTTCCTAATATTATGGATTGTAATGTAAAAATGTGACATGCATGATAACTCATGTGTGATACCCAATGGGGCCATGAACCACAGGTTGAGAATCAGTGCGTCTGTGCAGAAGGTTAATGTCTGACAGCAATATAAGTTATATTGTACAACAAATATGTCTTTAAGACATACAGTTTCCCACTCAAGTATTAACACAACAGACACTTCCTTCAGAGTAATTTGTAAATGAAGGTGTCTTGCTTAGGAAGGGTTTTGGGGGTTTTGGTTTCCAGTTACTGGTCATGATTATCATGAGGTATAACAAGAGAAGTCAGATTGTCCCGTAGTCAGAACTGATGACTATCTTGAATATCACCATAGAACCTTCTTACGATGACAGATGGAGACAGAGACCGACATCGGAGCACTGGACTGAGCTCCCAAGGTCCAGTTGAAGATCAGAAGGAGGGAGAATATGAGCAAGGAAGTCAGAATCATGAAGGTTTGGGATACTGTGTGCCTAAGCTGATGGGAGCTCACCAACCCCAGCTAGACTGGGACTGAACGAACATGGTATCAAACTAGACCCTCTGAATGTGGTTGACAAATGATAATGGCACTGGGATTTGTCTCTACTGCATATACTGGCTTTTTGGGATCCTATTCTTTTTGGATGCATACCTTCCTAAGCCTGGATGTAGCGGGGAGGGCCTTGGAATTCCCACAGGGCAGGGTACCTTTCCCTATCTTAGGGCTGGAGGGTGTGCAGGAGGGTGACTGGAAGAGTGGGAGGGAAGTGGGAGAAGGGGAGGAAGTGGGAATTTTGATTGTTATTATTTATAAACTAATAAAAAATGTTTTTAAAAAAGAAAAGTTCCAAATATTCAATGTCCTTTTCATCAGTTATACTTATTTTCTTGGGTGTATATGAGTGTTTTGCTCACCGTATGTATGTGCACAATTGTGTAGATGATTGATAGCCACCACGTGGTTGCTGGGAATTGAACTCTGGAGCCTGTTCTGCGAGAATAAATGTTCTTAAATACAGAGGCATCTCTCCAGCTGCATCCAAAGTATTTTGAGAATGAAATAGAAGCATGCAGAATGTTTTTTATTTCAATTATACCCAAATCTATAGTAATCAAAACAGTGTATGAAAACTAGCCAACAATGGAATAGAACAGGAAGCCCACAAATAAACCTGCACAAAGATCTTCAACAAAGACGCTAAGATTGAATGGTGGGTGGGTGGGGTGTGGAGGGAAGGAAAATCTATTCAATAAACAATGCAGGGGAAACTGGGAAGCATCATGGGAAAGGCTAAACCTGAACCTCACAGCACACATTATAGAAAAGCATCCTTAAAATGGACTGAAGGTTTAAGTCTAGAGTCTGACACTGTGAAACTGTTGTAAACACTCTAAGGAAACATTTTGATATTTATCTTTGTAGAGACATTTGAAACTGGGGTAGTTTGAATGTAATTGGCTCCCTAATTCCAAATCCTATTACCACAGAATCTCATAGGAAGTGCGGCTTTGTTGGAGTGGGTATGGCCTTGTTTGAGGAAGTGTGTAATGGTGAAGGCAAGCTTTGAGGTTTCATATACTCAGGATTCCTCCCAGTGTGTCAGTGGACTGCCTGTTGCCTGCAAGTGTAGCCAGCACCATTCCAGCCTGCAGGCTACCATGCTTTCCACCATGATAGACTGAACCTCTCAACTTTAAGAGAGCCACCACAATTAAAGGTTTCCTTCAAAAGAGTTGCCATGGTCATGGTGTCTCTTCACAGCAATAGGAAATTCTAAGACAGAAACTTAATACAACATGTACAGATTACAGCAAAAGTAAAAGTAAAAATATCAAACTAGGCAAAAGGGGAAAATTACCAATAATGGGTCAGGCAGAGTGGTTCACACGTTTAATATCATAACTCAGAAGGCAGAGGCAGACAGACCTCCAGGAGATTGAGGCTAGCCTGGTTTCTATAAAGAGTTACAGACAAGCCAGAGTTACATAGTGAAACTCTGTCTCAACAAACAAACAAGCAAACAAACAAAGAAATGGTGACTAGGCATCCCACATACATCTCCAAAGCACACCTTGTGCTTTAGAACCAAAGTGTTCTCAAAGAGAGGGTGGAGGGAGAACTGAGGTTGGAATCCAATGCAGAGGTGTGTGAATGGGAGCAAGGGTAAGAGTGAAGACAGGGTGAGCCACACCAGAGGTGGCAAGAGCATTGTGGGAACAAGGCTGGTTTGGGGGTAGAGGAGAAGAAAGAATCTAAGGCAGTGGGGGTGTGGTGGAGCTGAGTTTTGAGAGGGAGGAGAGAGTTAACAAGGTGTGGCCTTCAAAAGTAGACAGGAGATCAAGACAGAAATAATTGTGTGATAAGGATTAGGACAGGAGGCAGTACCACACGAGCCCAAGGTCAAGAGGGGTTGAGAATGGGTTGGGAGAGAATAAGTCATTGGGGTTTAGGGGTTGTAGTGTCAAGATAAAGGGTTGAAGGAGGGGAGCAGCCAGTTAGAGGTTGAGGACTGACAACAGAGCAGAGAGGGACCTAAAGCTAGGCTAAGAAAGAAAGCAAGGAACTGGGTGGGACTCTGGACAGTAGGGGTAGGACAGGACAGAGAGGAGGGAGAGGGTGGTAGTGGGAGAGAGAGGAAGGTGAGACCAGCCAAGCTTGGGGACACGGGACAGTGACTGGAGGATGTGAAGAAACCCCTCAAACAGTCCTTGAAACTTGCTTTATGGATGCAGGCAAGAGAGTGTTACACAGCCCTAAGTAACTGCCTTATTTATTCCTTGCCTTTCTGCCCTGCTTCAGCTGCCTAGCATCTCTGAGGCTGCATCCAGTTTGTGTGGAGGAAGGGACAACATGGAGTGGGAGGCCTGGGGACACCAGAACCAGGGAGCCTAGGCTGCTCAGCTTCTGCCTGAGTGCCATGGCCTCTGTCAGACAAAGGACCTGAACCTCATTTAGAGACTCTCCTGAAAGCTGATGTAACCAGAAAACCTCTAAGAAAAAAGTGAAGGGTGTGACAGACAAACCCCAAACTGTCTTAGGTCACAGCCCTGATTCTGAAATTTTCATGAATGTCATCAGCAGGAAGCTGGCATCTATTATAGTGTCCTTCACATCTGAGGCTGGGTTTAGAGAAGGGAACCCATGGCCTAGGCCACAGTGACCAAGCTCATTAATTGCATCCTGCCTCTGTGCTCACTCTGCCAGCCCATGAGTTTGGAGGAATTCAACAACAGAACTTGTGGGGACAGAGGACCACAGCATCGGAGAGGAAGGGTGCTCCTAGATGATCCTGGGCCTCCACCCCCATACCTGATCCCCTCAGACTCATTCTGGATGACTGTACAGTCCAGACCCTGGGGTTTGCTCTCTAGCTCACCCCATAGTCTTTTCCTCAGAGGCTTTCAGAGAAGCTGAGACATCTCAGAAAAATTACTACATAGAAAGGGGAGTCAGGGCCAGAGGAACTAGAAGTTCACTGTGGTTCACCAGAAACTACTGAATCTCTAAAACCACAGCTGCTCTCAGGGGTATGAATCACACCACCCCAGTTCTCTCTTAATTTCTTTATTTATCTCCTCCTCATCATTTTTTCCTCACTGTACAACAAGCCAGGTTGCCAGCTTGCACCAGTTCCCTCCATCACATTCTCAGAGCTGAGGGCAGAGGTCCCCACACACAGCTTCACTGACTACTTCATATACTGAACCAGCACCCAGTTCACCATTTTTATATCATCCCCTTCTTCCACCCTGCAACCCTGGAAGGTGCTTTATCACCTTCTCAATCAGCTGGCACTGCATGCCCCTGCCTGAGGACAGACCCAAGAAATCCATGCACTTTCACCCATAGAACCTAAAGTAGGGATAAGGGGCAAAGTTTAAGTCACATATGACCTGGCAATGGTGCTAAGTAGGGCATAAGGAAACCTCTGCCTCCCAACCCCCTCTCCCCCGGCTAACTCCTGGGCAGACAATAGCAGATAATAGGGTTCATTTCAGCAGGCATTTCATTGCTTTTATTTACAGACCACATAATAATATTGACAACTCAAACACTCTATTCCAACTTCAGTGTGAAAACAGCACAAGAGATTGGGGGGCAACAGGAGACCACATTTGGCCTCTGTACTCACCTGACCCCAGATCAGGTAGCATCCTGTATCCCAGTATTGATACCCATTCCCCTGAACACTCCCTGCAAGTGATGCCAAAGCTGTGTGCTAAACAGCCAGAAATGGTCCTGTGCTGCTGTGCCTCCTGGGTCAGCTGGAGAGGATATGGGAGTTCCTGGTGTTTGTGCTCATTGTGCTCTGCAGTCCTGGGAATGAGGACGCTCCTGAGTCAGAGATGCTGGCTGAGGGAGAAGGGGAATCCTGTTCACTTCTCTGAAATGCTATTTCCACAACCATCTTGGAAAAGGAGACTTCTTGAGGCAAAAGTACTTTTCTCAGTACGCTAGGCATCTCACAACACATGACCACTATGTGCCTTCTGGGTGTGTCTCACTTCTGGACATCTTGTCTGACTGTGATTTTTCTTCAAAATAGCTCAGTGGGAACTAGCTCACCTCATCATGTCTGCCTGAGACCTGATGGGCCTTCTGATAGCCCAACACCACAGGCTGCTCTCTCCCAGGGCTCAGGACCATGTCAGGAGACACAATGAAATGGAGTGTATTTTCCCTGCTGCAGGTGGGTCAGTCTAGCTTCTGCCCAAGCAAGGTGCTTCTTCAATTAGACACTGCCATGAACTCCACCCAGAAGCCATTTCCTAGAGCTGACACCTTGGCCTGACAGATTGTCCTGGGTACAAAGGAGAGGCAGAGAACTCAGTACTGCTCAGCCCAACAGGCTGGGTGCCTCAGCAGTGATAATCTGACAGTGAAAGCTGGCAACTGCTGACATAGAGCCATGGCCTTGTCACTGAGAACACCTGTGGTGGTGGCAATAATAGAGACACTTCCTCTTTGTGGTGACCTGGGCTGGGTCACCCCACTGATGGAGGGTCTTACTGTGATTCACTCTTCCCTCTGGAAACACTCCTACAGATACAGCATCTCAACCACCTCCATATATGCTCAGACAGTCAGGCCAACAACAGAGACCACGATCACTAACCCTTACAGTTCTGTCCTCTGTGTTTTAACTGACAGTGCCTACTATAGAGTAAACACAGCATGGAGGCAACACTGACATGAGAAACACACACTGCACTACAGACACCACTACAGCCTCCCCCACCCCTGCCCTACTGTGCCCTCCTCTCCCAGTAACTCCCATTCCCTTCTCATATATTCATGTTCTGCCGTCCTTCTTCATCTCTGCCTTATACCCTCTCCCATCTCCTGGACCTTCTTTTGTTTCCTGGTTTCTCCCCATACTTACTTCCCATTAGATAACTATATTTAACTTTTAGAAGCTGGATACACAATGAGTTCAAGGTCATTTAAGATACAAATCTGGTGAGAGGTAGAATTTCTGGTATTCACTGGCCAGAAAACATAGCCAACTCAGAGAGCTGAGACCTGTGGAAGACGCTGTTTCCTACAGCAAGATGGATGGAACCTGTGGATCCATACTCTGTCCTATAAGTATAACACACACACACACACACACACACACACACACACCTTCACAAACATACAGTTCACCTGCAAAAACACACTTAAAAATGACAACAGATTAAAAAAAAATTCTACCAAGAGTCTGGACTTTTCCTATGTAAAGGCCTTTTGTAAAACAAGGGGAAAATATCAATCATTTTTATCTGATGAGTGTTTTATCTGTGTGTGATTCTCTGCTGTATGTGTGTGCAGTGCCCATGGAGTGGGGCAGAACACAAACCTACCTCATGAACTTCATTCAGTTTTGGGCATCTTCAAACTGAGGGTAGGGGCACTGAATTGTAATAAAAGGAGGAGTGGCAGGCTGCTTCCTGCTGCCTGGCGCCCAGCTAGCTTTACCCAAAATATTACACAGAAACTGTATTCATTTAAACACTGCCTGGCCTATTAGTTCTAGCCTCTTATTGGCTAACTCTCACATCTTGATTAACCCATTTCTAATAACCTGTATATCACCACATGACTGTGGCTTACCTGAGAGATTCAGCATGTCTGACCTGGTGGCTGGCTCCCTGGCAGCTCTCTGTCTCTGCTTCTTTCTTCCAGCATACTGTTCTGTCTAGTATGCCTATTTAAGCTGCGGTCCTATCAAAAGGCCAATGCAGTTTCTTTATTTGACCAATGAAAGTAACACATACACAGAAGACCCTCCTACTCCACTGTATCATGGAGGAGGCCATCCAGCACAAACCTGTGTCCTAAAATGCAGAACATCCTTAGTATAGGGGACAGGAATTGAAGGTTTCTAACGTGAAGGTTGTGCAGTGACCATTACAGAATGTAAAGTCAGAGGTTTGGAATGACCATCACTGGGGTGCTCTTGAGAAGCCTCAAAATGTCTTTGAAGAGTGAGTACCATAATTTGGTTAAAGTATTTTCCACATAAAATTACTTTGGCTTCAGCATATCTAGGAATGGCCATTGCAGGCACACAGGGGTTGGGAGTGGGAGGGATGAATGGACTTTTGGTATTAAAAGCACATAGCAAAATAAGGGATTGTAGTAATCCTCTTGTTTTGGACATCAGATGAGTGCTAGGCCTACATCTGAAAAATGAGTTTGGTATTTCCATGTTCTGGCATGAGTCAGAGTCAGATAAAGAAGAGGAAGAGAAGGAAGAGATTAAACAATGCTGGGCAGAAGCATAAAGTACTTGCCAATTCCCCAGTGAATGATTAGTAAGGGGTAGAAGAAAGGGCAAAGAAGCATCTAGTAGCATATTGCTTTGCTGGCGAAAAAGTGATCTGATGTGAGATTCCCCTCTGAATGTTGCGAATATGTTTTATTACCATTGCTTAATAAAGAAGCTGCTTTGCGCCTATAGCATAGCAGAAAAGAACAAGGCAGGAATTCCCAGCAGAAATAGTGGGAAAAACAAGGCAGAGGCAGAAAGATGCTATGTAGCTGCTGAAGGAGACAGACACCAGACAGAACCTTACAAGTAAACCAGGAGCCTCGTGATAAAATACAAAATGATAGAATGGGTTCCTTTAAGGTGTAAGAGTTAGTTAATAGTATACATAAGTTATTGGTATTGTTGTGGTTAATATAAATAATCTGCGTGATTATTTTACATCTGGGTGGCTGAGGACGAACAAGCAACTTTCAGCAACAATTGTTCAATGTATTGATGACAGCACCAATTTATATAAAGAATAAAATTGACATCTAGTTCTAATTGCATTTCTGTTTATCTGTGATGGTGTTTTTCCAGATTGTGGAGCAGTTTTTAAAGTCCTTATTCTGACAGGTCTTCAATCTCTTCACTATCTCCACTATGTAGGGCTAAAACAATTAGTGACAAAGTTTCCACAGTGACTTTGGAAACAGAGATACAATGTATTGTATCAACTTCAAGCTATGCCCATTTCTATTGGCCAACCCTCACCAGGGCAGATTTCCATGTGAGGCATATACTCTACACCCTTGACAGTAATAGGCCTTCTCAGTTTGGTTGTCCTTCATAGACACCTTCTAAGATAATGGGCCATCATATATCCTGGATGTACATCTTTCCTTATTGCTCAATTGTTCTTTCTACCATAGTATTTACTACTGAACAAAGTTGCACATATTGTTACTTTTGGTCATCTTTTTATCTTAGGCAGCTTTGAGGACTGGTGGGTGCACGTGGCAGCAAACACCTACTATCCCAGCCCTTAGGATGCTGAGTTAATAGAAATAGAAATAGAAATATCACCTAAAGTTTTATACAGAATGACTTTGAAATGGATGGAGTTTTAGAAAGAGGAATTGGAAAGTAATTTTGATTTTCTTGGGGGCAAGGTCTTAGGTTACCACAAAACTCATGGCCTTTCTTTCTCTTGTAGTCTGCCTTTGGTCATTTCATTTTGTTTTAGTCAAGAGTTGGGAAGAAAGGGGGAGAAGCTGAAATTCCTGCCTTGAAGCTGCCCTTGAAGAAGGTTGACTAAATCAGTCCTTAGGTGGTGGTCTGAGATAATCAATTGTTGCTAAAAGGGATGGTGGGCTGCATTCCTGCATGGATCCCTGCTAGCTTACCCCTGAAATAATTACACGGAAACTGTATTCTTTTAAACATTGCCTGGTCCATTATCTGTAGCCTATTATTGGCTAACCCTCATATCTTGACTCAACCCATTTCTAATAATCTGTATGTCACCACAAGGTCGTGGCTTACCGGGAAAGATTCAGCATGTCTGACCTGGCAGCTTCATGGCGGCAGCTCACCTGACCCTGCTTTCTTCCTCCCAGAATTCAGTTCTGTCTACCCCGCCTACCTATGTTCTGACCTATTAGGCCAAGCAGTTTCTTTATTAATTAACCAATGAAAGCAACACATAATAGCGCTCAGTAACCAGACAGTCCCTGAATCAGTGACTGTGCAGGCAGCACATGAAGCTTATTTCACGAACTCATTTAAACTCTGCAAGACTAGTGAGCACCTGTGTCCCAAAGCACCTGTCAAGTCATTTACCTCCATTTGGGAGTTGGAGAGCTGGTCTCTACAGTAACAGAAGAAATAGGGCAATTTCAGGTTCCTTAAGAGAGAATTTAAGAGTTTATTTTCTGAAACTAGTTCAAAGAACATTCCTTATGTGAAAAAATTTCAATCAAGAATACTCTTACTAGCCGGGCGGTGGTGGCGCACGCCTTTAATCCCAGCACTCGGGAGGCAGAGGCAGGCGAATCCCTGTGAGTTCGAGGCCAGCCTGGTCTACAAGAGCTAGTTCCAGGACAGGCACCAAAAAACTACAGAGAAACCCTGTCTCGAAAAATCAAAAAAAAAAAAAAAGAATACTCTTACTTTTTAGGGAAAGACATTTTAATATGGAATTGCCATCTGTGATATATTTAAATTCTAGGCCTCTGGCAACTATAGCAGAGAAAGGCCCCTGTAGCCTTCATTAGAGACAAAACAAACAGACAAAACAAAACAAACAGTACAGGTGGGGGTGGAGCTTTCCTTTCCTTCCCCACTACTTTCCCCTCAGAGAAGTGCTAGGCTTGCCTCACTGTCTCTGAAATCACACCTTGCAGCCTTATCCCTTTCCCTTCACAACAAACTCTCTTGTTGGCATTAACATGCATATTGCAAATTTAAAGACTTTGAATTGTTTTGTCTGCCCCAGAGCCTTGTAGAAAAGGGGAACCATAAACCCCCATAAAGCCAGTTTGCAGCCCGTTCATAAGCAGACAACTGTCAATATCGAAATACAATACTAGCTTGATCTAGAACTGAAGCACTGACAAAGGCAGAGTTTGCTATTTAGGAGGGCTCAGCCATCCTGCCTGAGTACATTAAGTGGGTGGTCCCATCTTATAACCTAGGCACTTCACCAAGGATTTCTAAGATGAGGTAGAACTCCCAGTGTCCCTAGAACAGAGGCCTAACCCGCTGAAGCTGTCAAAAGAAATTCCATTTAGGATGTCGAATGAACATGCAAGTTTCAGACTTTATTATGCATTCTTCCAGTCTCAAAACGGACAAATTAAACTCCATAAAATTTATCAACTTCATTTCTTTTTTCTTTTTTTTTTCTTGACCTGTGGCATGTGTTCAGCCCCTGGGTAGCAATTGATGTGAGACCAGGGCCCATTCCTTAATGACTGAATACACACATTTGACCAGCACATGGTGGATTTGCTGTTCTGAGAATTTGTCTTAAGAAAAAAAAAAATTAAGTGCAAAAGCAGACAAAGAAATCTATAATCTTCTCAGTCTTTCCCATTTGTTAGAGCCATTCTTTGACCCAGCTTGGACGCTCCAGCGACAAAGATCCCAAAGGGATGCACTTGAACCAGTGTTTGAGGACAGCCACCTTGCCCTAGCCTTCCAGCAGCAAAGGCACAACTGCAGTAATGGGAAGCCAGCAGGAGCTTCTCTGGGGGCAGAGCCAGAGGCAGCAACAGGGCAGTTTTCCCTCTTCCAGTTCTGATTGGAAAGGCCCTTGAGCACTGTGCCTGCAGTCTTAGACCATTTATTTGTCAGGACGCCTAAGACAGAGGGAGAGAAAAGAAGAAGCAACTAATCAAATTTAATCTCTAACTCAAGCCTCCACTGGATTTTTCCTCCTTGCTTTTTAAGGAGGTACAGCTGACGGCTTGGGACGGGCATTGGCCTCCTGGCCGGGAGGAGGACACGGGCATCCATGCCTTTGCTTCCAAGTTCTTCTAGGTGCTGCACTGCCTGTGCAGCACGGGTGGGCTTGTGGGAGTGCCCAGGCCGCTTCAGGGATCCCCAGTGTCTGCTACTTGCTTAAGGTCGCCTGCAATGGCCAAGGCCTACTAGCTGGGAGGTCCTCAGGCCACACAAGTGTGCCCTCCAGCACCTCCGCCCCTCATCCTGCCCTTTTGCACTTACTGGCTGCTGTCTGGTCTCTGCTTGCCTTCTGGGCCCAGCGCACTTGAGAAAGAAAAACTTGATGCTGAGTTGAGGAAAAAAAGTCAAAGAAACGAGGGGGGAGGGGTTCTGGGGTCGGAACCCCATGATCGCGGCCCACTGCATGGCCCTCAGAGAAAGAGGACCCTCGGGGTGGCTTGTTCTGTGCCCGGCCTATGCGAGGCAGACGTGTCTGTCTGTCTGTCTGTTCATTCTGTCTGTCCTTGCTCCGTGATAGCTGGGCTGGGAGATACAGCCACACTGACAGGTCGCATGGGTCAGGGTTCTTGCCCCACCCTTCCACAGGAGGGACATGAAGGTAAATGTCACTTTGGTTTCCCCTGTCTGCCCTGCAGTCACTGCCCAGCTTCCTTTTCCTCCTCTTTCCAGGTTGATTCTTTTTCTCTTTTTTGGTGGCAGGCTGGAGGGGAGGGGCGGGGGTACAGTTTTTCCCTTACATAGTTTCCTCAGGAGCCTTTTGCAAGTCCTTCTGCCGCCCCCCCCCACTCGCCTTCTGCATCCCTTGGCCCATTCCTATACCACTTTGGGGCCACCGCCAGAAACATGCATTTGACATCACCAAAGTGCCCAGGAACAAAAATAGATTTTAAAAAAATTCTTCTAAGTTAAGGGAAATAGAGACAAGAAATAAACAGGTATGTGTGTGGGGGGGAGGTGTTTGTGTATGTGTGTTGAATTCATTTTGGTTTTCGTGGATGGTTGGTTGTGATTGTTAAGATTTTTTTTTCTTTTTTTTTTGTATTAAAAATTTCCACCTCCTCCCCACCTCCCTTTTCCCTCCCCCTTCCAACCTCCCCCTCCATCTCTAGTCATAAGAGCACTCATGGTTCCCTGCCCCGTGGGAAGTCCTAAGTCCTTCCCCCTCCATACAGATCTAGAAAGGTGAGCATCCAAACAGTCTAGGCTCCCACAAAGCCAGTATGTGCAGTAGAATCAAAACCCAATGCCATTGTCCTTGGCTTCTCAGTCAGCCTTCATTGCCAGCCACACTCAGAGGGTCCAGTTTGATCACATGCTCCATCACTCCCAGTCCAGCTGACCTTGGTGAGCTCCCATTAGATCAGTCCCACCTTCTCAGTGGGTGGATGCACCCCTCGTGGTTCTGACTTCCTTGCTCATGTTCTTCCTCCCTCTGCTCCTCATTTGGACTTTGGGAGCTCAGTCCAGTGCTCCAATGTGGATCTCTGTCTCTAACTCCATTCATCGCCAAATGAATGTTCTATGGTGATATGCAAGATATTCATCAGTGTGGCTATGGGACAAGGCCAGTTCAGGCACCCTCTCCTTTGCTGCCCAAGGAACAATTTGGGGACCTCTCCTTGGACCTTGGAACCCCTCTAGAGTCAAGTCTCTTGCAAACCCTAAAATGGCTCCCTTAATTAAGATATTTACTTCGCTGCTCCATATCCACCCTTCCTCCATCCCACCCATCCCATTCCCCCAAGCTTTCCCGAATCCTCCCCTTCTCCCTTCTCTCTACCCATCTACCCTACATCCACCCCACCCCCACCCCCGTGCACCCAACTTTTGCCTGGCATTCTCATCTACTTCCAATATCCAGGAGGATAACAATATAATTTTCTTTGGGTTCACCTTCTTATTTAGCTTCTCTAGGATCACGAATTTTAGGCTCAATGTCTTTTAATTATGGCTAGAATCCACTTATGAGTGAGTACATACCATATTCCTCTTTTTAGGTCTGGGTTACCTCACTCAGAAAAGTGTTTTCTATTTCCATCCATTTGCATGCAAAATTCAAGATGTCATTGTTTTTTACCACTGAGTAAAACTCTAATGTGTATATGTTCCACATCTTCTTTAACCATTCTTCTATTGAGGGGCACCTAGGTTGTTTCCAGGTTCTGGCTATTACAAATAGTTCTGCTAGGAACATAGTTGAACAAATGCTTTTGTAGTATGATAGGGCATCTCTTGGGTATATTCCCAAGAGTGGAATTTCTGGGTCCTGAGGTAGGTTGACTCCCAGTTTCCTGAGAAACCACCACACTGATTTCCAAAGTGGCTGCACAAGTTTGCATTCCCACCAACAATGGATGAGTGTTCCCCTACTCCACATCCTCTCCAGCATAGGCTATCATTGTTGTTTTTGATTTTAGCCATTCTGACAGGCAGAAGATGGTATCTCAAAGTTGTTTTGATTTCCATTTCCCTGATCGCTAAGGAGGTTGAGCATGACCTTAAGTGTCTTTGGCCGTTTGAACTTCTTCTGTTGAGAATTCTCTGTTCAGTTCAGTACCACAATTTTTAATTGGGTTAATTAGAGTTTTAGTGTCTAGTTTCTTGAGTTATTTGTATATTTTGGAGATCAGACCTTTGTCTGATGAGGGGTTGGTGAAGATTTTCTCCCAATCAGTAGGTTGCCTTTTTGTCTTAATGACAGTGTCCTTTGCTTTACAGAAGCTTCTCAGTTTCAGGAGGTCCCATTTATTCATTGTTGCTCTTATTGTCTGTGCTACTGGGGTTCTACCTAGGAAGTCGTCTCCTGTGCCCATGTCTTGTAGACTACTTCCCACTTTCTCTTCTATCAGGTTCAATGTGGTCAGATTAATATTGAGGTCTTTAATCCATTTGGACTTGAGTTTTGTGCATGGTGATAGATATGGATCTATTTTCATCCTTCTACAGGTTGACATCCAGTTATGCCAGCACCATTTGTTAAAGATGCTTTCTTTCTTCCATTGTATAATTTTAGCTCCCTTGTTGAAAATCAGGTGTTCATAGGTTTTTGGATTAAGATCTGGGTCTTCAATTCGATTCCATTGGTCAACATCTCTGGTTTTGTGCCAATACCAAGCAGTTTTCATTACCGTAGCTCTGTAATAGAGTTTGAAGTCAGGGATGGTAATGCCTCCGGAAGTACTTTTATTGTATAGGATTGTTTTGGCTGTCCTGGGTTTTTTGTTTTGCGATATAAACTTGATTATTGTTCTCTCAAGGTCTGTGAAGAATTTTGTTGGGATTTTGATGGGGATTGCATTGAATCTATAGATTGCTTTTAGTAGAATTGCCATTTTTTACTATGTTGACCCTCCCAATCCAAGAGTATGGGAGATTCTTCCATTTTCTAGTATCCTCTTCAATTCTTTCTTCAAAACCTTAAAGTTCTTGTCAAATAGATCTTTCACGTCCTTGGTTAGAGTTACCCCAAGATACTTTATGGAATTTGTGGCTATTGTGAAAGGCGATGTTTCTCTGATTTCCCTCTCTGTATCTTTGTTCTTTGTGTATAGGAGGGCAACTGATTTTTTGGAGTTGATCTTGTATCCTGCCTCAGTACTAAAGGTATTGATCAGCTGTAGGAGTTCTCTGGTAGAGTTTTTGGGGTCACTTATGTACACTATCATATCATCTACAAATAATGAAAGTTTGACTTCTTCCTTTCCAATTAGAATCCCCTTGATCTCTTTATGCTGTCTTATTGCTATTGCAAGAATTTCAAGCACTGTATTGAAGAGGTATGGAGAAAGTGGACAGCCTTGTCTTGATTTTAGTGGGATGGCTTTGAGTTTCTCTCCATTTAATTTAATGTTAGCTGTTGGCTTGTTGTATATTGCTTTTATTATATTTAGGAATGAACCTTGTATCCCTAATCTCTCCAAGACCTTTATCATAAAGGGGTGTTGAATTTTTTCAAATGCTTTTTCAGCATCTAATGAAATGATCATAAGGTTTTTTCCTTCAGTTTATTTATATGATGGATTACATTGATAGATTTTCGTATGTTGAACCAGCCCTGCCTCTCTGTGATAAAGCCTACTTGATTATGATCAAGTAGGTATAATTTTTTGTATGTATAATTTTTTGGATGTGTTCTTGAATTCTGTTTGCCAATATTTTATTGAGAATTTTTGCATCGATGTTCATGAGTGAGATTGGTCTGTAATTCTCTTTCTTGGTTAAGTCTTTGTGTGGTTTTGGAATCATGGTGACTTAGCTTCATAAAAGGAGTTAGGCAATGACTCTTCTGTTTCTATTTTGTGAAACACATTAAGGAGTATAGGTATTAACTCTTCTTGGAAGTTCTGATAGAATTCTGCATTGAAACCATCTGGTCCAGGGCTTTTTTTTGGTAGGGAGGTTTCTGATGATATCTTCTATTTCCTTGCGACTTACAGGTATATTTAAACTGTTCACCTGGTCTTGACTTAATTTTGAGATATGGTATTTATCTAAAAAAGTGTCCATTTCTTTCACATTTTCCAATTTTGTGGCATACAGGCTTTTGCAGTAAGATCTAATGATTCTCTGAATTTCTTCTGTGTGTCTGTGGATATGTCCCCCTTTTCATTTCTGATCTTGTTAATTTGCGTGTCCTCTCTCTGCCGTTTGATTAGTTTGGCTAGGAGTTTGTCAATCTTGTTGATTTTCTCCAAGAACCAGCTTTTTGTTTCATTGATTCTTTGGATTGTTTTTTGTGTTTCAATTTTTTTGATTTCAGCCCTCAGTTTGATTATTTCCAAGCTTCTACTCCTCCTGGATGTTGAATTCTCATTTCGGTTTTCGTGGATGGTTGGTTGTGATTGTTAAGATTTTTTTTCTAATGCGAACTCTCTGGCGACACAAATTCCCAATCAAGCCAAATCAAAACAAGCCAAATTAAGAAATATCCAGGTTTAATGGGATTCCTGTGCTCTCAGGTGGACCCAAGGGGGGTCAGGGCCTGGCCTGCTGGGATTTGGAGTCCAGGCCAATACAACTCACAGGCCTGGGGGCTAGGATAGATGCAAGGGGCTGGGGTCTACTCTCCAAACTTAACAGTGATGTCTTTATTAGTGTGAGAAGCCCTGTGGACTTTGTACTGGCTACCTCCGCAAGTTTTTAGGAGAACACTGACTGAGGAATACAGAGTATATCTCTGGAAAGTTTCAAGTGTAGAAGGTAGCAACCCTGAAAAACTGGCCCAGGGTGACCTCTAGTGGTCACATGCATCTTAAGTTCGCCAGGCTGAGAGCAAAGTTTGACCTTTACTTGTAGCTACTTAGTCCCCGAGCGAGAGGGCAGAGGATCCAGAACTCGACACACGGAGCGGCGACGTCGGTAAATCCTCCAGGTATGCTGATTGCCTTTCAGAATCAGATCAGAAGGAGGAGGACAAGGATAGTGCACTGGAAAAATTCCCAGGTAAAGGGGAAGTCCGCCTCAAGAGCGGGGTTAGTGACCACGACAAAAGTGGGGTTTAATGACCACAAGAGTGGTGTTAATGTGACTGCTACAAAAGCAGGGTTACTGTAAATGTGTACAGATGTATGTTATGTTGTTTGTGTTGTCTTTTGTGTACTGAACAGGAGAAAGATATTTGAATTTAGGAACTGCTAAAAAAGGTATTTTGAATTTAAAATATGGGCCTAAGGATATGATGTTTCGGAAAAGAGGTTCTGTTTTCATCTCCACAGAAAATGAGAGCCTAAGGATGTATTCGAGATTTATGTGGTTTGAATCATCGAGACCTCCTGAAATGTTGTAGTAAATACCCCTAAGAATGCAATGTCCCTATTCAGCAGGAAGTAGCCAGACAGACTGACAACGCCCAAATTCCCTAAAAGATTAAGTGAGGTCCTTCCAGTGTTTACAGAGCAGCAAGCCTGCTTCTCTGAGTACCGCTTCACTCCGTGCACCAGTTTGGACTCAAAACGAATGCAGCTGCAGCTAGAAGGCAGCTGGAGCAGAGCTTTGCTAGGTGGCTGTGGTGAAAGGCACATTGTGCCAGCCCAGTCGGTGCCTAGCCTGGCGGGTGCCACAGCAGTGCTGAGAATAAGAGCGGTGCCACAAGCTGCCAAACCAGAAGACTTGCAGTGTACCTGAAACTGTGAGGGGCTCTGAGGCTGAAGTGGCTCCAGTTCCACTTGGCTATGCTAAACTATGCTGACTTCAGGCAGGACTGGTCGTAATTATCATAATAAAAGCACAATTAAGGTTTAGACACAGCAAACAGGCAGTACCATATTACATCTACATAGTGCAACTTAAGTTTTTAAGAACTGCTTAGCATTTTAAGAACTCACGTCCTCCTGAAAGATTGCTGTATATACACTTGGTTTATCTAATGTTTCAGGATCCGCAGGGAGGTGGATGTGAAAAGCCCTTGGATTTTTAAGGTGATTGGGTCATTGGATAAATCTGTGAGAATTTACAGACTCTTTTACTGTGGCACAGGTGTTGAGAGTTTGCTAATAAGGAAGAGGCCCTGTTCGCCACCTCTCCCATCAGCCCTGTGAGCTGCAGCGGCTCCGGCGCAGACCTTGAGGTGTTGCCGGCCTGTGCTGCCTCGGTCACCAGTCCAGCATCTCCGGTGTCGGCTCCCGCTATACTCCCCACCAGCACAGCCGCGGAGAGCAAGGCTAGCCCCGCGGGGAAGGCAGGGGGGCCTGGGGCTGGAGCTGCCACTATGGGCCTGGGCTCCATAGCCCCGCAAGCCGGGAACCAGCAGAGCAGTGCGGACTGGCCTCGGTGGCAACGGGCGGCACGGCTTCCCTGAAGGGGCAATGTCTAATGGGGTTTATGCCTGCCGAGTGCGGCCAAGGGAAAAGTAAAGCCCGTAGTTTCCAGCACACCTCTGGTAGACTCCTTGATGCAGCTGGAGGATTACACCAATACGATCCCAGATGCAGTGACTGATTATTACCTGAACCATGCTATAAATTTGTCTAAGCAATTGTCTAGTTATCTTCTAGGTAACTGGACTGGAGAACTTGATGCCGTGCGGAAGCAACAGGGATGACCCTCTGGGCAGAGATAAGGGCATGGCCCATACCAATACCAGTTCATGTTAACTCATCCCATTTGCCCACATTATTTTCCACCTCCTGTGACATGAGTGTGCCATGTATGCCTACATTATCACCTTAAACATCATCGATGTACAGCCTCTCACCTTCGAGCAATTTTTCTGATTGGCTTTCTTCTGCCTTTTCCTTCTTTAAGGAATGGGTGGGGGTAGGGATATTTTTGGCATGCTGCCTGGGTAGATGTGTGGTATGTCTGTGGTTGGTGTACCGTCTGCAAGCCCAAACGAGGAGGGACAAGGTCATTGTAGCACAGGCCTTGGCTGCCTTGGAATGTGGATCCTCACCCCAGATTTGGCTTTCAGCCTTAAAGAGCTTGTAGGCAATATGCTATGCATAGCCTTTGCACCCTCAAGGGACCCGATAGTCCCATTGCACAGAGGAAGGTATGCATAGAGGAGAGTGTGTAGATACAGCCCTTGCATTCCCAGGGAAGTATTTGTCCCATTGCACATGAAGGGTGTATCTTGCTTATTTCTTTCCCTCGATCGGTCCACACATCATGAGGTGGGGACCTGATTGGGAAATAGTTCTTTGCCTTATTGCTCTTAAAAACAAAAAGGGGGAACTGTAAGGAGCCATCCGGATATCGCCATTACAAGATGGCACTAGCGGTCCTGCAGCTTGGAGGTAAACAAGTCCTTCTTTGGTATTGCCGCATGGGGCTGAGAGCCCCTTGCTTGTACATGCGCAATTGAGCCTTGTCACTAGCCAATCCCGAGGCTCTGGGCATCAGCAGACTGGTATTCACCAATCAGGACAGTACCCGAGTCCCTTTAACCTATATAAGCAGATGCCGCTTGGCCTTCACTCTCTCTTGCTTTCTCTCTCTCTCTCTCTCTCTCTCTCTCTCTCTCTCTCTCTCTCTCGCTTCCTGCTCTCCCTTCAACCAAGAGGCTCCAATAAAGTGTGATGTGAGAAGAATCCTCAACTCATGGTGGTTCTTCCTTGCTGGTCAAGGGGTTCGCCACACACACCCAAGCACTGGACTGAGATCCGAGAATCCTTTTGAAGAGAGAAAGATTACATGAGCAAGGAGTGTCAAGGTCATGACAAGAGAATCCACGGATACAGCTGACCTGAGCACTTGGGAGTTGGCAAGTCTGAACCAACAGAGTGCATGGGACTGACCTAGGCCCTCTGCATGTGTGTGACAGTTGTGTAGCTTGTGCGGCTCCTAAAAGTGGGATCAGGACTTGTCCCTGTAAACGGCTTTTGGTAACCCATTTCCTTCACCCAGAGGCTTTTCTGTGTTCTTCTTGGCCCCACTAGACCAGTTTCTCTCTTGCCCACCAGTCCCCACAGTCACTTTTAAAATAATCCCTCCCCAAACCTGTAGACCCATAACCTCTCCAGTTTCCTCTGGACACACAGCCCTTAACCCCCCTTCCATCAAACAGGAGATCACAGCACTTGCACTAGTACACACACACTGTGTGTTTGTGCATGTGTGTGTGTGTGTGTGTGTGTGTGTGTGTCTGTGTGCGTGTGTCAGAATCACTCTGTAACCCAGACTGGCTTTAATTTGCAGCAGCCCCCTTCTTCAGGGTCCTGAGGTCTGGGATTGCAGTCTTGTCACCAATAAACTTCATTTCCCACTTGATTTCCTGAGCAAACATTGAGCTCACCTCCAGGTGCAACCCATCAAGAACTTCCACACCATTTTACCCAAAATGGGCTTAAACACTCTTTTCCTGGGGCCTGCGTAAACATCACATGAAACCCATGCCCTCTCAAACCCAAAGCAGGAGAACAGGGCTTGTTTCCACAGCAGGACAGTTGTAGAGGTGCTCAGTGGGTCCCAGGGAAGCTGCAGGCCTTGTATCCTCAGATAGTGATGTCTCTTTGGAGTGAGTCTTGTTTTCTCTAAAGGGGTCACTAACTATGTGCATCTTGACAAGACACACCTTATCTACCTCCACATCGAAGCCCCGCTCCACCTTGAGTGTGACAGCAGACTGTAACATGCAAATGGACAGGAGACTAGATGTGGCCTTTATCTTAGTCTTCTGACTCCAGATCAGAGGATAGTCTGTATTCCAACATTACTGTCCATTCCTAAGACCACTTCATTAAGTCCGGCCAAAGCTGCCTATTTCACAGTCAACAAAGCATCCTGTGCTGCCCGTGACTTCTGGGAACTGAGATGACAGGAGATGGTCCTGGGGTTGTGGTCCCCTGCTCTCTCCTTTGCTGTCCAGTGCATCCCTCACTCAAGTGATAAGTGAGTTGATACTTTAGGAGACGATTGATCTGAGTCATTTCTTATGATAAGGTATAGTTATGTCTATGATCTGGAGGAGAAGAATAGCTATGTCAGGGAGACCTCTCTCCCTTGTACGATAGCTATGATCCTAAGGTGACTCACTAGGTCACTGTTACCATTTACTTCTGGGATCTTCTCTCAGTTCTGGACCAGTCAAACTCACATCATAGTAGATGGGGGACCCAGCTCCTAATGCACCCCTGAGACTGCATTGTCACTGGTATCACAGGACCAGAGGGCCCCTCTCTCCCAGGGCCAAAGACCATGCAGTTGCCATTTTGAAATTCTGGGACTGCCTCTGCTGTCACTATGCAGGCTTGCTTTCAAACTCTGGGATGTCTATTGTGATTCTTCAATTAGTTACCACTAAGAACTCCACATAGCACCTGTCCCTTCCACACATGCCTCAATGTCACAGATTGTCCTCAGTCTTGACATAGAGAACATCTATTTGGTCACACTTACCATTCATATATTGTCCATGGGAACTTTAATTTACAAGAGCAGAACTGAGCCTACACTTTAGCTATTGAAAGTAGAATCTATGGTCCATAAGCCTCTCCTCCCAGAAAGGACTCTGGTATCTCTGAGAAGAGGTTCTGTTGTGGACACTGGGCCCAGGAGCCCATCTTTTTCCTGGCTGGCAGGTCTCATATAGTTAAATATCAATTTCTGGCAACATATAGCTCATTGACTGATGTGGAATTCCCCTCTGTATGCTATGAGTATGTTTTATGATAATACACAAATTAATAAATTGAGTTAATTTAAAATGTAAGGGATAACTAAAAATATGCTTAAGCTATTGCCCCAAATGTATTATAATTAACAGATTCTCTGTGTGGTGATTTTGTATCTGGGCAGCCAGGAAACAAACAAGCAGCTTCCAACAACACCTGACCATCTGTTTGCCTGTAGAATCTGTATGTTCTGTCACTTTGGGGGCACACACCCCAATCTGAGGTCAGAGCCTGGGTTACAGACAACTTACAAATCATCAGAACTTTTGTTCCTTTATAATGCTGTCCCCTGATCACTCCACTTTGGTCTACCACATCAGGACATTTCTGTCCATGTTTACCGACATCCGATTTCAGGAACACCATTTGCAATCCCCAACCCTTGCCTTGCATAGTTTTCATCCCTGGGATTCTGGAGAGGCCCATGTCCTTCTCTCTGGTGTTCGTGCCCATTTTTCTCTGCAGCTCCAGGAAATGAGGACACTCCTGGGTCAGAGATGCTAGGTAAGGGAGAAGGGCAACCCCCTTCACTTTCTCTAGGATAAAATTTCCTCAACCACCTGGGAAAAGTAAATTTCTGGGAGTCAAAAGTCTTTGTCTCTCCCTGCTAGACAACTTTCAACACATATGACCACTATGTCCCTCCTGGATATGTCTCACTTCTGGGCATCTTATCTGACTGTGATCTGTTCACATAATAACCTGGTGGGAAAGAGCTCACCTCATGCTGTCTGCATGAGGCCTGATGGGCCTTAAGAGAGTTCAGGACCACAGGCTCCCTATTCGCAGGGCCAAGTAGCAAGTGAGAAGTCACAAAGACATGGAGTGTCCTTTCCCTGCTGCAGGGGGATCTTGCTGGCTGCAGCTCAAGCAAGGTGATTCTCCAGTTAGACACTGCCATGAGGTCTCCATGCACCATTTCCTAGAACTGACACCTTGTCTGACAGATTGTCCTGGGTACAATGGAGAGGCAGAGAACTCAGTACTGCTCAGTACAGGAGGCTGGGTGCCTCAGCAGTGGCAATCTGACAGTGAAAGCTGGCAACTGCTGACATAGAGCCATGGCCTTGTCACTGAGAACACCTGTGGTGGTGGCAGCAATAGAGGCACTTCCTCTTTGTGGTGACCTGGGATGGAGGGTCTTACTGTAATACACTGTTCCCTCTGGAAATACTCCCACAGACACAAAACATCCCATTCATTCTCCATTTCTGCAAAGCCAGTCAGGCTGACAACAGAGACCACCGTCACTACCCCTTACAGTTCTGTCCTCTGTGTTTTCACTTACAGTGCCTTCTATAGAGTAAACACAGCATGGAGGCAACACTGACATGAAAAACACACACTGCACTACAGATACCCTACAGCCTCGCCCACCGCTGCCCTACTGTGCCCTGAATGAGACTGCTTATTCATTTCCCAGATGTCCAAACCTGAATAATCACACAAAACTATATCAATTGCAACACTGTTTGGTCAATGACTTAGGGGTATTCCTTGCATGCCAAATTAACCAACTTCTATTAATCTCTTCATTGTCACAAGGCGGTGTCTTACCAATAATGTTATGGCGTTCTTCTTCAGCAGCTACATGGTGTCCACTTGACTCCGCCTACTCTCTTTCTATATCTCTGTTTACATTTTTTGCCTGGTCTATATTCTGCCCTGCCTAAGGCAGGGCAGGTAAAGCCTTGATAAATTCCAGTGCCTTCTGCAGAGACCTAGTAGAAGGCACCGACTCTGTTATGTCTCTGTTTTTCCTGATTCTGTTGCTAAAGATTCCTGAGGCTCAGCTGCAGGTAAGTGAAATGAATGACCAAAGTGTGTGGAGTCCTGAACAACAGTGTCCTCACCTCTCAGGTCATGGTCACAATCTCCGTGTGCCCAAGCACAATGGGGACATCAGTCCACTGGGAGGGAGGAGCAGAGCCACAGGCCCTGGAGGGACCCCGTAAGAGATGTAGAAAAAGATGGAACTAGGAACCTGCATAGCTTTGGCATGGGTAGGCTTGAATTCATAGCCCAGGTGCTCAGAATTTTTGCAAACTTTCAGGAATGAATCTCTGCCTGGGCTCTTCTGCAAACCAAACTGAAGTTTGCACAATTCTCTCCGTAGCTCCCCCTGTTGGCGGCCCGGCCTCAGGAAGAAATCATGGCAAAGGCTCTGACCTCAGTGCACAGTAACTCCCAGCATCTGTGCCTTTTGGTTGTACTGATCTGTCTGGGGACCACTCTGCTGGCTGGTGAGTTCCCAGAGTGTCAAAGAGAGGATTACTGGGGGATGGGAACAGACCTGGTCCTAGTCTTGAAGTACTCCTAGACTAGCTCTGAACTCTTGTGTCCTTCCCCTCTTCATCACCACAGTGAGGAGATCCCTGGCTCTGCCCGGCCCTATCCCATCCAGTCTTTAGTGGATTAAAGAAGTTAGGGGAAAAGTTGTATCTGGAGGATAGAGCAGAGACTACAGGAATGAAGAGCTTGGTGGCAGAAGGAAATATCTGGTGATGCCCTTTGTACCACTGGGGTCTGCAGGATGCATAAAACCCAGTCATCTGCAGATGTGATGTGCACAGTGCAGATTCCTTCAGGATTCTCTCTCAGACAGCTCCCCTACACCTTAGGCTGCTGTACTCTGAAGACTACCTTCCCGGGGACTCCTCAGGAGCCCTTCACCATTCTGAGACTCTGTGTCCTTGAACTTTCTTTCCCACCTTGAAAGGCAATTCCCCAGAGGTTCACAACAGGTGCAGCCAGGGACAAGGCAGCGACAACCACACACATTTTTATAGTTATTTTTTGTTTTGTTTTTCTTTCCTTCTTTTTCTTGTTGCTGTTTTGCTTAAAGGCAGGATTTCACACCATAGCCCACACTACAGAATTTGCAACAATCCCTTCTCTAACCCGGTCTACCAAATGCTGG
>NW_025965323.1:99175-117138 GCF_902806735.1 Myodes glareolus | reverse complement strand
ACTGAGTTGCCTAGAAATGACAGGAAGAGGAACCAGGCAGTGGTGGCGCTTGCCTTTGACCCAGAACTTGGGAGGCAGAGGCAAGATCTCTATGTGTTTGAGGTCACCCTGGTCTAAAAGAGCTTGTTCTAGGACATGTTCCAAAGCTACAGAGAAACCTGTCTTGAAAAAAAGACATGTGGAGACCCAAAAATATGAGCCTATTTCCACATTAACCATTGGTCAGAGAGTTGGAACTTACCTCTATTTCTTCAAGGAACTGTATTAGAGGGTAACAACATTAGGAAGGTTGAGAACCACTGGTCTAGAGCAGAGTGCCGTGTGTAGTGTGCTCATGCATCAGGTAGTAGTACTTGATTTGTTCTCAGATTTGAATGTCTGAAGCTCCCAGGTTACTCTGGAGAACCACATGACATCTGAGTGATACCAGAGATAACTAAGATTGAAACTTATAGACACATCTCTGGCCTACTTTCTGCTCTTTTTATTGGTTGGTGACAGAAGTGTTAAGCTGTGAAGTGGTTTTGTGGAAGAAGGCCTTCCTCAGGAAACAGAAGACAGCTTAAAGCACAAACAAACTTTTTGCTGCTGCCACTTTGAACATGAAGAGAAATCTCATTTATTATAAGCAAAGAAGAGACTGGAAATCAATAATGTGGGTATTCTGCAGAGTTGACCACTGGAACTTGAGTTAATCTTTCATCTGTCTGTGGGATGAAGTCCTTTGCCTTGATGGACAAGTCTTCTGTTGCTTCTAGTCTTTCCTCCTACAGCAGCACTTTCTACAGAGGAGGGGCAAGGCTCCTCAGAAGCAGGAAGTGAGAAACTTCCTACATCTGAAGAAGTTGAAACTTAAAGTTTTAGAGGACCATCGAGGCTGTAGAAGGAGGAGACCCTGACCAGCTCCAGAGAAGATCTTCGACCTGTCCTGAGGCATAGAAGCTGTGCAGTTTCAGCTGTGCTGTCCCCTGAGTCACAGCCTGAGCTGAGGTGGGCTCTGCAGGGATGCAGCTGCTGTGGATCCATCCCAGCTCCTGTAAGTAACTCCTCACCACAGTCCTGTTAGAAATCCCAAATTACATCCAGTGCTTTCAAATGACCTTTGTGCAGTTGGTAATTTGGTCTGTCATAGGTTCCCTTTCTGGAGTGTGTGTGTGTGTGTAGTGTGTGTGTGTGTGTGTGTGTGTGTGTGTGTGTGTGTGTACAAGAGCATACACATTTCCCCAGGTAAAGGCGCTGGGTACAATACCAGTTTTTATAATTCCCAATTGGTTTGTGTGATCATGTCTTGGTTTGATATCAGCAGACAGTTGGATAGTGTGGCAGGCTTTGTCTGCACAGCTGTTGTCATCCTGGGTGGGTGGATGCTGGCTGTGTAAAAGTCACTCTGTGGAAATGTAGGGAAGGATGAACTTTACAGAGCCAATCAGAGAACAGACCTACAGTCTGGAGTGGGAGTGCAGAACACTGGAGAGAACCTGAAGAGGTGTGCCTATGTGGTGGTTTTAAGAATGGCTCTCATATACTTGAATGCTAAGTCATCAGGGATTGGCATTGCATAGAAGGATTAGGAGGTGTGTCCTGTTTGGGGTATGTTTGGCCTTGTTGGAGGAAGTGTGTCACTGGGGGTGGGCTTTGAGATTTCCATATCCCAATCCAGGCCCAATGGCTCTCTCTCTTTCTGTGCTGTGGGTCCTGATGTAGAACTCTCAGGTCCTTCTCCAGCACCATGTCTGCTGCATGCTGTCAGACTCCCTGCTATGATGGCAATGAACTAAACTTCTGAAACTGTATTCCAATCAGATACTTGCTTTTTACGTGTTGCATGGGTATGTGGTCTCTACACAGCAATAGAACCCTAATCAAGGCAGCTTCTATCTCTGCTGTTCTTTGGGGATGACATGCACTTTTGTGTCTCAGGTTGCTCAACTGGGACTCTTTTAACACTTTTTTCTTCCTCTAACATTCTGCAGTTCCTTATACTTTGCTCTTAATCTACCTTTAGGAATCTGTCTTCATCAGAAACTCTTTTTGAGAACAGGCCCAGTGGTAGAGTCCCCAGTGAGCACCTGGACACAGGTCCATGACTGAACTATGTGTTGCACACCATCAACTCTCGAGTTACTTCTGCAGCTCGCCCTCTGTGGCACACACAGCTGGTCTTCTGAGCTTTGGCTGGCTTCACTCCACTGCTGCTGCCATTCTTGGGGGTCATCCCATGGTACTGGTATTTCCAAAATGCTGATGTCCTCTGGGCAACTGCATGTTCCCTAGTAGCCTATCCTGGGCTCTCTCCATGGAGTACAGTCCTGCTACATAACACCTAGCTCTGATGTCACCGTCACACCTTTAAAACTCGCACCACCTGGGTGGTTCTTAAACCACCATATTTGGCTGCCCACACAAGGTACAATCTTGGCCATGTCTAGAACACAGCCTGTGTGTGCTGACTCTCAGAAACAACTTTCCAGAAGACCTCACCTCTAAGATGCTGGTATCTTTGTAATCACTGATAATTTCTCAACTCCAGCTGATCAGCACTGAGTATCCCAGCAGAGCAAAGGACTCACCTTAGTGGTTCTGGTACCTTGTGAATCATAGCAGATTTTTTTGACTGCAGCTACCCAGAACCATTGACTCTTAATTCAAATTGTCCAGTAAAGTTGGCTGCTGTTTGTATTCACTCCACCAATAACTTTAGGGGTACCTGGGATAGGGCTTTAGGGCCTGACTTCTTAAAAAGAGAGAGACAAGGACACATGCTCTCAATGGTTGTGAAGACCGGGTCAGGCAGCTTGAAGCAGTGTGTGGCTGGTTCCCAGCTCCCTTGGGTAGAACAGAAGGATTTTGCAACTGTATGTACCTTGTCCTGAACCTGTAACATGATCACGACCTGCTTGTTTGTGTTTTCTGTCCTGCCCAGACAAGCCCCAAAGAAAATCACACAGAGATCTCTATAAGTTATAAAGATGGTTGGCCCATTAGGTCAACCTACATATTAGCTCTTGTAGCTTATATTAACCCATTGCTCTGATCTATGTTAGTCATGTGGCTCAGTACCTTTTGCAGTGGGTCAGATCATATCCTGCTGCTTCGGTGATCCGGGCAGGAGTGGGAGGAATCAACTTCCTCCTTCCCAGAATTCTCCTGTTCTCACTGCATCATTTCTATTTCCTGTCTGGTTTTCCCGTCTACACTTCTTGCCTGGCCAATCAGTGTTTATTTAAAACATGATTGACAGAATATAGACAATTCTCCCGTACCATGAACCTATGAGTCTGTTTTCCCCATAGCACTCCTTAATAAATTGATAGATATATGTCTATATCCTGTGGTTTTCATAACAACCTGTTTTCCCAGACTTCCCATCCAGGCCTCCAATGTCTGCATTCTCTCAACACTTTCTCTCCTCAGTTCCTGAAGAACGGCTCAGTGAGCTCTCAACACTTGATGACTTTTTTCCAGCCCATACATCCAAAGTCCTTCTCCAATCCTCCCCAAAACTCTTGTCCATGTCTTGCTACCAACTTGTCTTCTTTAGGGTTACTATTGTTGTGAAGAAACATCATGACCAAAGGAACTTGGGGAGGAAAGGGTTTATTTAGCTTCCATTTTCAAATTGGCGTTCATCAGTTGAAGGAAGTCAGGACAGGAAGCAAACAGGGCAGGAATCTGGAGGCAGGAGCTGACGCAGAGGTCATGGCTGGGTGCTGCTTACTGGATTGTTCCTCATGGCTTTCTCAGCTTACTTTCTTATAGAAAACGACTATGATCATGGGCTGGGCCATCTGCAATTGATCAGTAATTAAGAAAAAGCCCCACAGGCTTGCCTACAGCCTGATTTGATGGAACTGTTTTTAAATTGAGGTTCCCCCTTCTCAGATGACTTTAGCTATGTCAAGTTGACATAATGCTGTCCAACACATACTTTACATTTGCCAGTTTTATTTATTATTGCTGTATTACCTGGCGTCTTTGTTAGAAGGACCTGTGAGTCCCTCTCACCAAGCTTCAATAGGACATTGCTACAATTGATGACTTAACTGGCCATTAGAGTGCGCAATCATTAAAACAATGTGGTTTGGTTTGTAAATTTTTTTAATTTTTTAAGAGAACCTTGGCCTTTTATTTTTTTTAAATATTTATTTATTATGTATACAATATTCAGTCTGCATGTATGCCTGAAGGCCAGAAGAGGGCACCAGACCTCATTAGAGATGGTTGTGAGCCACCATGTGGTTGCTGGGAATTGAACTCAGGACGTTTGGAAGAGCAGGCAATGCTCTTAAACTCTGAGTCATCTCTCCAGCCCCCTTGACCTTTTATTTTAACAATACTTTTAAAATTCATTTAACATATAAAATCAAACATCATTACAGTTTACAAATCTTCTTATACAAATATCATATAAAATCTAACTACATTTTGTTTTATCCTTTTAAACCTTCAATGATCTACTTTGCCCCCAAATAACCAGGTTTTCTAATTGTATTAATAATCAATTCTTTCTTCACTAATGCAAAATCCATAATCATACATAATAAATATATATGCATACTCACATTATTCTTACTCTCTTTTCTGTTTGGCTCCAATTATATTTTACTACCCACAAAACAATGTGTTTATAGAGTTATATCATTTTAGGATTCTACATCAAAGGGAATAGGCAGGTTTTATATTCTGAGACATTTAACTGTATTGTGAAGTTTGATGTAACACCTTCCCTCTTCTTAATAATATTCAAACATTTATATACTTTTTAAGAAATTTATCAGAGTGTTAGAGAGAAGGCTCAGTAGTTAAGAGTTCTTGTTGTTCTTGGAGAGGACCCGAGTTCAGTTTCCAGTTCTCACAGCCACCTGTAACTGCAGTTCCAGGGGATCCAGAGCCCTCTTCTGGCTTCTGTAAGCACCAGCAGGTATACATGTTACATACAGACATACACACAGGAAAATACTCACACACATTAAAAGTAAAAACTAATCAGTGTTAAACAGTGTCCTAGCACATTGAGACAAATAGAAACTGTTTTCATATATGTGTATAAGGTATTTTGGTCATGTCAACCCTTCTATTCCTTCTCATGTCCCATTCCCAGTCTCCAGCTGCTTTCTCATCCCAATTACTCTCCCTCCACTCTTTAAAAAAAATTTTGGCGCCATGATTTCATGTGGGGTTATTTATAGATGCAAGAGTGAGGAGTTATTGATAGCAACATGGGTTTCTTACAAGGGGTCACACCACTGAACAAAATGTCTTTTCTGCTCCAGCATCATTAACTACAGATAAGATTCTCAGGGGGCTCTGGAGTCTTATAACCCTCTCTCTCCATGAAGGGAAGGCTGACAGGCCTGCTCTTGTGCAGGGATCATGTAAGTACTCAGAGCTGCTGAGAGATCAGCAGTGCAGCAGACGTGTCATGGGTGGAACACAGGGTTCTCTTACATCCTTTCTTCCCCCTATTGTAAGTGGTTTCCTGACTCTTGGATGTGGGGATATAGATGTCTGGTTTAGTGAATGCTTTTACCTTCATACCTCAGGCTTATGATCCTGAGACAACATTTGGGTGGCCTGATTGGGTAACTCTCCATTTGACTCCATTAATCTCTCTTTCCTCTGTGGCTTGTAAGAGTTGATGGGACAGTTCATGGGCAGCTGAAGGTTTCTGTCTGGAAAGGTTTTGCAGTGAGATCCAACGCTCCAGATTATGAGTCTGAAAGCAATAAGCCCTATACACCAACAGAGAAGTCTGCAAGTCACTGCTTAACTTGTATCTCAATGTCCATGATCCCTGACAAATGAAGGAGTTTTGAGAACAGACCACACAAGCCCTTCTCAGACAGATCCATTTCTGGGGTCAGCAGCCTCTCAGTTGCATATGAAACAGAGGGAAGCGAGGCAGAAAGAGTAGACAGGCAGTCCTAGCTGACTGAGTGAAAACACCTTTGCAGTTGTGATTGAGATGAGTACATGGTAAGGGTTGCTCTAAGGGCCATGACAGGAGTGCAAGCAAGTGATGTGTTCAGAAGTTTTTACGCTCAGTTCTCATTGTCTGAGCAGAAGACAGTAGATTGAACTTGTAACCAGACTGTCAAAAGGTCAGTGTTGGGCTGTGCGGATGGCTCAATGGTAAGGACCTTGCTATGGGAGCATGAAGTCTGGAATTCACATCCCTGATACCCAGTGGGGCACCTGTTCCATGTCCTCAGCAGACTAACCCTGCCAAGAACCAGAGTGAGACCCCAACCTGCTCCTTACCTCCTTGGAAAGAATTCCTCTTCACACACGTGTAAATGCAAATGCAAAAACTGACAGACAGGATGAGGATGGGAATGAGTACTACTGTGACTGTAGATTCTCCCTTACTGAAGAACTGACTGGTAGAGGGAAGCTGGGTGATATCTGGGGTCCTTGATGTTGGTCCTTTAAAAAAAAACAAGAATATTCTAGATAAAGCTAAAACCACTCCTGTATCACCACTTTTTCTCCCCAGGCAGAAACAATTATTCACCTGTAATAATTCCTGATTAGAGAGAGGAGTGGAGCTGTGTGGATGATGTTCTTACAGAGTTTATGTCATTACCAAAGGGGAAAAAATGCCTGTGGAACCATCAAGCAATGTTACATACTTACTTTTGTTAGAACTTTCTGGATGGTGGCTCAATTAGTGTTGTTTAATTTTGCCAGAGAAAGATAGTGAAGCCTCTCAAAGTGATGTGGAGCTGGTGCAAGGGCAGCTATAAGTGAGGCAGATACAGCTGGAGGTTTACAGTGATGCTAATGGGCCAGGCAGTGTCTGAACCATTGATTCGTAGGGAATGAGAAACTTTGGGAGGTGAGGAGAGATAGAGAAATCCTATGGGAATCAGTGGATCTTAGAGTGGAAGACCACCAGGAAATGACCCACACAGTCTATCAAATGTGATCGAGTTGGCCCCTGATGATCTAGGTAATACATACTTGGCTTTTCCTTCTGGTGCTTGAAGAGTTCCTTGAGCCAGTGCCTGCAGTCTGCTGTGGAGATTGTCGTGAGATCTTTTATTAATTGTTCATCTTCCTTCCATGTATTCATGATACCACCAGCTTCAGGATCAGTCAGTGTCCAATTCATATTCATTGTGTTGAAGATGAAGGAGTACTTTCCACTGATGTTAAATCTCCAGGAGGCAACAACAATTTGTTCATGTTCATACAGAGAAAGCATGGTGGCCTGTAAAGTGGGCTGACCTGCAAACCACACACAACACCATCATGCTTCACTGTCATAGATCCATCACTTCTCCAAAGGTCAGGACTTTCCCACTGGCTTATGAGCCAGGATCATTTCCACATGGCTTGCTCTTTGTTACTCACTGGGCACCACATGCTTCCAACGCTGGACAAGCACTCAGATCCCTCACACAAATACAACCACCAATTCATTCCCACATGTTCTCTACCCTTTCTCTCTCTTGCCAACTGTCTTTGTCTCTGTATTTGATCCCACACTTACCACTGATCTTGGTTGATCCTAGTTTGGTGTGAGCCAACATCTTCCTGAGCTCTTGCCCCAAGTACTCCAGCTTTTGCACAAAATCTGTCCACACAGGAGTAGCATTTACCGCTTTCCCCAGGTCTCCCAACGGTGTGGCTCTGTTGTCATTATCATACTGCAGGAGAGGCTCTCCATCCACTGAGCACTGCCCTTCACACCAGGACTGCCCAGGTGTGGTATGAGACTTGACAATGACATCACAACTAAGAGAGTGTATATCTGTGAGAGAAACAAGCAGGTGAGGTCCAAGCGGGGGAGCAGAAAATCACAGGACTCATGATTCTGTGAAACTAGATGATACCTAGAATCCCTCTGAAGGGCAAAAGGTCAGGAAGAGAAGCCTCTCTTACAGATGTTCTTTGACTTCTGAATCCTTATTTCCATGCAACCTTTGACCTTCTTGGGGTGGTGGGATCCCCAGATGCACACGGTGTCCAGAGGGATTTATTTCACAAGAACTTTGAATAGCTTTTATCAAGTGTTGAGGAATAAAGTCTGTCAGATGGTAACTGTTTCTGGGACTGAAAATCTACTGAACTCAGAGGGAAAGCAGGCATCTTAGGACATGTGGTAATTCAACATGAAGCCTGAAGTTCAGGAAAGAACTCCTGGACTATGCTGCAACTTGTCATGGGAGGGGAGCTGTCACCTGTGAGCACAGTACTCACCGTGTTCCCACTGGGCCCCTTCACACAACAATGTTGAACATCATATCTCAAATTATCTCATGTTAAACACATCCCTAAGTCAGTCTCAAGAAGAGATCTCAGCCTGTGACCTGCTCTAAGCCCCGATCTCCCTCCTCTTCCTCAGGCAGTTGTTCCCCAGCACACTTATGGCCCCTGGTCCCCCAGACTTTCCCTAGCATCAGCAGAAGACACCACACCCTAGTGCTGTTCTGTTCAGCAGACTGCATAACAAGTAGGCAAGACCTAGTGAGGATGAACATGTGTACTGTCCTGTGTGTGTGTGAGCTCTGAAATCTAAAAAAAAAACAAAACAAAAACTGTAATTTAAAGGATCTTTTTAAAAAATGTATGCTATATAATTACACTAAAAAATGAAAGAGATGTTTTAAAAAATCCCTCTTTCCCTCCTCCCTCCTCAAAACTTCTGCTATGGGGGTGTTTGATGCAGGTTAGGTGACATTCTTTTCTCTCTACTTCAATCAGCTTCCTCTTCCTTCACCTCACTGCCTCTTCTACCACCTGTTTCTTCCATCTCTATGGTTTCCCCTGTCTCTACATTCCCCTTCCTCCCACTCTTAAAGTTTGAATTTCTTCTTTAATGGTTGAGATTCTTTTTCACTCAGTACGCCTCACTGAGGGATTTGTTGCACATGAACATGAACCCTCAGAGTAGAGAACTAGCTTCGTTGTTTTGAGCTAAGGGTCACAGACTGGGCACTTTAGACAGATCAGATAGAATACGCATCGGAGATTTCTGAGCAAAATCCAGTTAGAAGACTGATGAAAGGGAACTGTTTTTGCTGAAGGAGGAACAGTGAAGTATGATGATTTAAAGAAAGCATCCCTGTCTTCCAAGTATGCACCCATTATTATTATTATTATTAATATTAGCAATAATAAAGTTGCTTGAGGTCAGAATGTTTTCTCACAGTTACAGAATGAAGTCATAACAACACATTTTAGATCCCCTAGCCATACTGCTTATAGGATGGCTTCCTGGACCTGGTCAGTGGATTATCATGCCCACACTAAAGTACAAAAAACTCTAGGCTGGTTAAATGTGGCAGTAGAGGAATGGGGATCAAGAATCTCAGAGAAGTGCATGTGCCAGAGTGGATGGAACAAAAACCATTTCCAGGGGAAGAGTGCAGAGTCCATGCTGTCTGTGGATGCTGGAGCATCCCTGATGAGAAGCACAGTGAGAAGGACCAGGAAGAAGGGCACCAGCATGGCTGGAAGCTCAGGGATGGTGATGGCTCAAGGCTGGGGTTAGGGAACTGTGTTCCTGAATCTCAGCAAATATGGTACAGAAAAGCTCACCTAGTAGAGTGGTCAGGAGGCAGTAACATCAAGGTCAGTGGGTCACTGTTGAGTAAGGAAGATACAGCCTGTGTCCTAACTGCTTAAGGCAGGGGATGGAGCATGGCCAATAGAATACAAAAATCCTAAATACAGATAGATACACATGGTCAGCCAACCCATATGTGGCTGCATTTTAATAATCAAAGACAAAACAGATGAACTGGGGTGTGAAGGGGCTGGCCCAGGGGTATAAAAGTGTATGAACAATAACCACAGGTGAACTCAGAACTCAGAGCTCTGTATGCAGGAGATCGAATGACTCTCCTGATGCTGTCCTATGTCTCTGTGATTCCTTCGTCTCTGTAGGCGAACCACTCCCTGGGTGGAATCCAATGCTATCCCCTTAAAGGAACTGGAACCTTAATTGTATCCTTAGACTTTTGTTTGAGGTAGACACAAATCTACTTCTCTAGTCCTGAAATGCAAGGTCTGGCTATTAGCCACACCTGTTGACAATAACTTTGAGAGAACAGAGCTCTCTGTTCTAAATCTAGGTGGGTTCTTTGTTTGAGGTAGAAAAACAATAACCTTGAAAAAATAGAGGTAAGTTCCAACTTTCTGACCAAGGGTCAATGTGGAATTAGGCTCATATTTTTGAGTCTCCTCATGGGTTTTTTTTTCTTTTGGATACAAGGGTTCTCTGTAGCTTTGAAACATGTCCTAAAACTAGCTCTTGTAGACCATGATGACCTCAGACTCATAGAGATCTTGCCTCTGTCTCCCGAGTTCTGGGATTAAAGGCATGTGCCACCACTGCCTGGTTCCTCTTCCTGTCATTTCTAGGCAACTCAGTAGTCATAGGTAGCATAGAACCTATTGCTCCTTGAGAAATATGCAACTTTGGGAGTACTTTTGTGCTGTAGGAACTCCTTCAGCCAGTAGCCTTTAAGTTACCAGCCCACATTGGTGTGGCCTCTTATACGATAAGTGCCAATGTAAAGTGCATGCTTGCTCTCTCTTCTGGGTGCTGGATTCGGTTCCTGTTTCCCTGTTCATGCAGAGGACTGTAATCTGTATGTATGTATGTGTGTGTGTGTGTGTGTGTGTATTATTATTATACTTTTATTATACTCAGTTCTAAGCTAGTATGGGATTTCTTTTTATTGCACTTCTTCACATTTGAAGACACTGTGGGGATGGACACCAAGACTGGATATACCCTAATCTGGGTTAGAGGACAAATATGATTCAGTTATCAGGTTGTTGCATTCTGAGGCTCATACCAAATGTGGAACTGAATCTTTGGTACAGAGAGATATCATGAGGCTTGCCAGGTTGAAAATAATACTGGCTTTCATTTACAAAAAAAAAAAAAAATGAACTAACTCCAGCCTAATGAACGCCATTGTCTGAAGTCATCTTGCAAAGTGGTAGACAGCATGGGCCTGGGAGCAAGGGAAGAAGCTACTGTAGGTCCTTACATAGGGCCATTGCCAGGGTCCTCCATAGTAGACAAGGTGTTCCAGTCTCTGCTTAGCTGCTCAGCTTAGTATTTTCAGGCACGAGAACAAATTGCTACCTGGTGGAAAAGGGGCTAAAAGAGAAGGCTAGATGGGCAGGAAAGGGAGCTGAGCAGGCTGGGGAGGTTTAAGTATCACTTGGGAATTGAAGCTGAGCCTGGTGGCACAAAACTTTCATCCCAGCATTTGGTAGACCGGGTTAGAGAAGGGATTGTTGCAAATTCTGAAGTGTGGGCTATGGTGTGAAATCCTGCCTTTAAGCAAAACAGCAACAAGAAAAAGAAGGAAAGAAAAACAAAACAAAAAATAACTATAAAAATGTGTGTGGTTATGGCTGCTTTGTCCCTGGCTGCACCTGTTGTGAACCTCTGGGGAATTGCCTTTCAAGGTGGGAAAGAAAGTTCAAGGACACAGAGTCTCAGAATGGTGAAGGGCTCCTGAGGAGTCCCCGGGAAGGTGGTCTTCAGAGTACAGCAGCCTAAGGTGTAGGGGAGCTGTCTGAGAGAGAATTCTGAAGGAATCTGCACTGTGCACATCACATCTGCAGATGACTGGGTTTTATGCATCCTGCAGACCCCAGTGGTACAAAGGGCATTGCCAGATATTTCCTTCTGCCACCAAACTCTTCATTCATGTAGTCTCTGCTCTATCCTCCACATACAACTTTTCCCCTAACTTCTTTAATCCACTAAAGACTGGATGGGATAGGGCCGGTTAGAGCCAGGGATCTCCTCACTGTGGTGACGAAGAGGGGAAGGAGACAAGAGTTCAGAGCTAGCCTAGGAGTACTTCAAGACTAGGACCAGGTCTGTTCCCATCCCCCAGTAATCCTCTCTTTGACACTCTGGGAACTCACCAGCCAGCAGAGTGGTCCCCAGACAGATCAGTAGAACCAAAAGGCACAGATACTGGGAGTTACTGTGCACTGAGGTCAGAGCCTTTGCCATGATTTCTTCCTGAGGCCGGGCCGCCAACAGGGGGAGCTATGGAGAGAATTGTGCAACCTTCAGTTTGGTTTGCAGAGGAGCCCAGGCAGAGATTCATTCCTGAATGTTTGCAAAAATTCTGAGCACCTGGGCTGTGAATTCAAGCCTACCCATGCCAAAGCTATGCAGGTTCCTAGTTCCATCTTTTCCCACATCTCTTACGGGGTCCCTCCAGGGCCTGTGGCTCTGCTCCTCCCTCCCAGTGGACTGATGTCCCCATTGTGCTTGGGCACACGGAGATTTTGACCATGACCTGAGAGGTGAGGACACTGTTGTTCAGGACTCCACACACTTTGGTCATTCATTTCACTTACCTGCAGCTGAGCCCTCAGGAAAATTTGGCAACAGAATCAGGAAAAACAGAGACATAACAAAGTCGGTGCCTTCTACTAGGTCTCTGCAGAAGGCACTGGAATTTATCAAGGCTTTACCCGCCCTGCCTTAGGCAGGGCAGAATACAGACCAGGCAAGAAATGTAAACAGATATAGAAAGAGAGTAGGCGGAGTCAAGTGGACACCATGTAGCTGCTGAAGAAGAACTCCATAACATTATTGGTAAGACACAGGCTTGTGACAATAAAGAGATTAATAGAAGTCGGTTAATTTGACATGCAAGGAATACCCCTAAGTCATTGGCCAAACAGTGGTACAACAGATATAGTTTTTTGTAATTATTCATGTCTGGGCATCTGGGAAATGAACAAGCAGTCTCATCTTAAAATTGAGATGAAGAAGGACAGCAGATCATGAATATATTAAAAGGGAATGGGAGATCCTCGGAGATAAGGGTACAGTAGGGCAGGGGTGGGCGAGGCTGTAGTGGTATCTGTAGTGCAAGGTGTGTTTTTCATGTCAGTGTTGCCTCCATGCTGTGTTTACTCTATAGAAGGCACTGTAAGTTAAAACACAGAGGACAGAAATGTAAGGGGTAGTGACGGTGAACTCCATTGTCAGCCTGACTGGCTTAGCAGATTTGGAGAATGGTTGAGATGCTCTGTGTCTGTGTGTGTGTGGGGGGGTGTTCCAGAGGGAACAGTGAATCACAGCAAGACCCTCCATCAGTGGGGTTACCCAGCCCAGGTCACCACAAAGAGGAAGTGTCTCTATTACTGCTACCACTACAGGTAATCTTTAGTGACAAAATCATGGATCTATGTCAGTAGCTGCAAGCTTTCACTGTCAGATTGCCACTGCAGAGGCACCCAGCCTCCTGTACTGAGCAGTACTGAGTTCTCTGCCTCTTCACTGTACCAAAGACAATCTGTCAGCCCAAGGTGTCAGTTCTAGGAAATGGTGCCTGGAAAGAGCTCTTGGCAGTGTTGGCAGTGTCTAACTGGAGAATCACCTTGCTTGAGCTGCAGCCAGCCAGATTCACCTGCAGCAGGGAAAAGACACTCCATGTCTTTGTGACTCCTCACATGCTACTTGGCCCTGGGAATAGGCAGCCTGTGGTCCAGGGCTATCAGAAGACCCACTAGGCCTCATGCAGACAGCATGAGGTGAGCTCTTTCCCACCAGGTTATTATGTGAACAAATCACAGTCAGATAAGATGTCCAGAATTGCGACATATCCAGGAGGGACAGAGTGGTCATGTGTGTTGAAAACTGCCTAGCAGGAAGAGACAAAGACTTTTGACTCCCTGAAATTTACTTTCTCCAGGTGGTTGGAGAAATTTTATCCTAGAGAAAGTGAAGGGCATTGCCCTTCTCCCTTACCTAGCATCTCTGACCCAGGAGTGTCCTCATTTCCTGGAACTGCAGAGAAAAATGGGCACAAACACCAGGGAGAAGGACATGGGCCTCTCCAGAAGCCCAGGGATGAAAACTATACAAGGCAAGGGTTGGGGATTGCAAATGGTGTTCCTGAAATGGGATGTCGGTAACCATGGACAGAAATGTCCTGATGTGGTAGACCAAAGTGGAGTGATCAGGGGACAGCATCATGGAGGGATGATGATTTGTGATGTGTTTGTAACCCAGGCTCTGACATCAGGGTGGGGTGTGTGCTCCCAAAGTGAAAGAACATACAGATTCTACAGGCAAATAGATGATCAGGTGTTGTTGAACCCTGCTTGGTTGTTTCCTGGCTGCCCACATAGAAAATAACCACACAGAAACTCTATTAATTACAACACATTTGGGGCAATAGCTTAAGCATATTTTTAGTTATCCCTTACATCTCAAATTAACTCAATTTATTAATTTGTGTATTACCATAAAACATACTCATAGCATAAAGAGGGGAATCCCACATCAGTCAGTGAGTTATATGTTGCCAGAAATTGATAATTAACTATATGAGACCTGCCAGCCAGGAAAAAGATGGGCTCCTGGGCCCAGTGTCCACAACAGAACTACTTCTCAGAGATACCAGAGTCCTTTTTAGGTGGAGAGAAAAGAGTCAGATAAGGAGGACTCCTCACCCCACAGCAGGTGCAGCTCTTCTCCCTGGGTCACTGTTCCATTTAGACAGACATATGGCCCCTAGATTCTACTGTCAATGGCTAAAGTGTTTGTAGGCTCAGCTCTGCTCTTGTAACTTAAATCTCCCATGGACAATATATGAATGATGAGTGTAGCCAAATAGATGTTCTCTATGTCATGACTGAGGACAATCTGTGACATTGAGTCATGTATGGTAGATGGTATTTGGAGTTATTGGTGGTAACTAATTGAAGAATCACAATAGACATCCCAGAGTTTGAAAGCAAGTCTGCACAGTGACAGCAGAGGCAGTCCCAGAATTTCAAAGTGGCAGCTGCATGGTCTTTGACCCTGGGAGAGAGGGGCCCTCTGGTGACAATGCAGCCTCAGGAGTCTATCAAGAGCTGGGTCCCCCATCTACTACGATGTGAGGTAGACTGGTCCAGAACTGAGAGAAGATCCCAGAAGCAAATGGTAACAGTGACCTAGTGAGTCACCTGTAGGATCATAGCTATCGTACAAGGGAGAGAGGTCTGCCTGACATAGCTATTCTTCTCCTCCAGGTCATAGACTTAAACTATACCTTATCACAAAGAACGACTCAGATCAATCGTCTCCTAAACTACCACCTCAGCATCAACTCACTTATCACTTGAGTGAAGGATGCACTGTACATCAAAGGAGAGAGGAGGGGAACACAACTCCAGGACCATCTCCTGTCACCTCAGTTCCCAGAAGCCTAAAGATAAAACGCCATGGGCTGGAGAAATGGTTCAGTAGTGAAGAGTACTGGCTGCTCTTCCAGAGGACCCAGATCATAACTCCAGTTCAGGAGATTCCAAGATGTTTTTTGACCTCCCTAGGCACACATGGTGCACAGGCATGCAAGAAGGCAAACGCCAAAGGCATAACATTAAAATAACAACAAAAACATAGTGTTTACTGAAGAACTACCTCCTTTCAGTCACTCCAGGATTAGATAAATGGACAAGAACATATTCTCTCCTTCACTGCTGAGTGTTTAGACCCTCAGGATATTGATTGGATAATCTATAAAATGGAGATGAAATAAAACTAATAAAACCAGAGCATGTCAGGATTTGCTTTGTCAGGTTCAGCATCATTAGGATGAAAATAATAACAGCGCATTTCTCTCTCTCTTTCTATCTAGATTTTAGAGAATTATCGATAATGAGCAAGACAGTGTTAAGGATGTCTGAAAAAACAGATGAGGGAGGTTTTGGGTTTTTTTTGAGATTTTCCTTTAAAACAGTCATTCTCAGGAATCAATCCCTGCCCTCCCCAGTGACTGCCATTACTACCTCCCCAGTAGCCTATTCTCTTACCCTCCTTTCCAGACAGACTCTGGGGATACAACCAAAATGTTAATGACAGTAAACAGACTCCCCTCATACTGATCCACACTTCTCTCACCCTACTGTTCCCACCAGCAGGCGTTATCTTTAACCATGTCTTTTCTTTAGCCCTCCTATTCATTTGGGAAAAAGTTCAGGCTTTGTAACCAGCAGCATGACAGAGTGCTGCTCTTCTGTTCAACAACCAACATATTTTTTCACGAGAAATAAAAGACACAAGCTGGAGAATTGGCTCAGCAGTTAAGAGCACTTGTTGCAATGCAGAGAACCTGAGCTGGACTCCCAGCACCAACTTTCGGTCCTAGAGAATCCAACAGCTTCTTCTGTCTTAGCAGTTCATCAAGCACAAACATGGTACACAGACATACTTACATGCATGCAAAGCACACATACATATAAAGTAATAGATAGATAGATAAATAGATGATAGATAAATAGATGATAGATTGATAGATGATTGATAGATAGATAGATAGATGATAGAAACAGATAGATGATGAATGGATGGATAGATAGATAGATAGATAGATAGATAGATAGATAGATAGATAAATTCTGTTTTGTTTGTTTGTTTTGGTTGATTAGATTTTTTTTGAGATAGGGCTAATCTGTGTAGTCCTAGCTGTCCTGGAACTAGCTCTGTAGACCAGCCTAGCCTCTAACTCATATACACCTGTCTCTGTCTCCTGAGTGCTGCATTGAAAGGAGAGCATCACTACTTCATGGCGTAAACAAGTGAACCTAATAAAAAAATAAATAATAAGGCAAGACAGACAGACAACTGCAGGCATGATGGTACATGACTTAGATCCTAACTCTCCTGAGGAAAATGTGGGAAGATTTCTATGAGTTCCAGGTCAGTCTGGTCTACATAGTGAGCGTCAGAGCTACAAATCCAAGATGCTGTCTCCAAAAACAAAACAAAACAAAAAACAAAAAACAAAAAAAGAAAAAAAGAAAAGGAAAGAAAGAAAGGAAAGTGAAGTAAAAGAAAGACATGGCTAGAAAATTCTGACAGGTACATATGCTATATGAACTATGAAGATGGTAACTGGATCACCAGGCTCTGCACTAAGCAGAGCTACAAAGCCTGCTACAGTGACAGGGTCAAATGACCACCATACACTTGAATACCTCTTTACAGGCTCAAAATCCTTCCTTTACAAAAAAAAAGGAAAGGAAAGAAAAAAGAAAGAAAGGAAGGAAGGAAGGAAGGAAGGAAGGAAGGAAGGAAGGAAGGAAGGCCAATGTTGACATTCCCATTTTCCAGAGTGGGAAATCCAGGCTGAAGGAGGCCTAGTAACTCATACAAGAGATTTATTGGATCGCAGAGTTCAGCTTTCTCATTCCCATTGTAGCTTCTATCCACAGCCACAGTGGCTGCTCAGATGAAGACTAATAAGCATTGTCTTCAGCTCAGCGCACAGGTACTGCACTGACCACTCCAGCAGTAGTAGCTGGGGTCTCCTCTCCCTGGAACCGTGCTTGTGTTGGCACAGCCTGGTGACTCTTCCCATCCACTGTCCCTGCAGGATCACCCACATATGCCCGAGGACTAGATCTATGAATTCTCCTAACTGCACTAATTAAGTCAGTGCACAGCGGAAAATGACAATAAACCACTGTTTACAATCACTTTTATTCGGCCACTATTCAGTTTCACTTGTAATCCACACCTGACCTGCAAAAGATAACTAACTCTGCAATAAAAAGAGGCTTGGGCCAGTGAGACGGCTCAGTGGGTAAAGGCATCTGTCATCCAGGCCTGACAACCTGAGTTCAATGCCCAGAACCCATATAAAGATGGGAAAGAAGAGGGCTGGAGAGATGGCTCAGAAGTTTAAGAGCACTGACTGTTCTTCCAGAGGTCCTGAGTTCAATTTCCAGCAACTAATGGTGACTCACAGCCATCTGTAATGAGATCTGTTGCCCTCTTCTGGCCAGCAAGCATACAGACAGACAGAACACTATATACATAATAAATAAATAAATAAATAAATAAATACGTCTTTAAAAAGAAAGAACCCCAAAGCTGTCGTCTGACTCCACGCATTTAATACGATGCACACACACACACATGCACACACACACACACACACACACACACAGAGAGAGAGAGAGAGAGAGAG